>JAQQZT010000005.1:12557519-12581090 GCA_030068275.1 Clarias platycephalus | reverse complement strand
AAAAAAAAACCATAAGAGAAATAAAATTGAAAAGCTTACAGCACCTGGTATTCCCAGGCGGTCTCCCATCCAAGTAGTAACCAGGCCCGAGTCTGCTTAGCTTCCGAGATCAGACGAGATCGGGCGCTCTCAGGCTGGTATGGGCGTAAGCGAAAGCTGGTTTGAAGGGAGGCCTATTTGAACTGTAAACAAGGACAAAAAAACCATAAGAGGAATAAAATTGAAAAGCTTACAGCACCTGGTATTCCGATGTTTGTAATTGTTTTAGCATATGTTTAAACAGGCCATATTATACCACTAAATCACATTGTTTTATTTAAAACACTCTTGAGGCCTAATGAGTAATTTGTATTCAAGCAGAAAGTAGAAATATGTGTTATTGGGAATAGGCCTATTGATTGCATTAAAGTTTTTTTTTACTAATACTAATACAGTTAGTGTTAATAGTGGTAATACTCATAGTACTACCACTAATAGACGTTACATTCAGTTTGTAATTAATTGAAAGTTCCATCTGAACGATTGTTGCAAAGTTATCTATACAGGTAATAATTAAATAATGAATTCTATGTTTCAGTGTTTTTACTTCATCTGCAGGAAGATCACAATTTAAATAGAAATCACAGAGGTGAACTATGGCCACTGGCTGATCAGAAAGCCACAGTTTATTACCACAGTGTCATCACCAGACCACTAGACTTGTACAAGACACACGTGACGCCCATTTTAAAATCTATCACACACCACCTAGTAAACTGTTGTATTCTTATTTTAGCCTGTATACAAAACACAATAATACTAATCACGACAAAATCAATGAAAATAAATAGGGATCATTTTTTTCCTGCAGGGATTATTAGTGTGTAATGCGTTTACATCTCTCTTCTTGTTGCAAGAATGAAGAGTTGGGGTTGTTTAAGTGGTCTAACAATAGGGCCAGCAGTCATCACAGTCTGGTTTTCCTGTTCAGAAAGGCTATGAAGCTGCCAACACTATGAAGCTGTCTTTATTTAGACATTGCCACTTTTCATTTTAAACCACCCGTGAAAGAAGGCAAAGAATGATAGATATATATGTCAGCACACAAATATCTACCTACAGTATATTACCATGACCGCATTATTCCACATTAAACAAGTGACAGTAGGTATCATACTAATACTATTAATCAATTAAATTAATAAAATAAAAAGTAATAAATAAAGAAATAATAAAATAATAATAATAATAATAATAATAATAAGTTTAAGCTTTGTCCATTGTGCAGGTATTGTCTCTTTGGCAAAGTATTTATCAATACTTTCTATTTACTCAATTAAATAGGGTATGCAATGGGTCCAGTTTCATATGTTCTTACAGTCTTTACAGTTTCATACTAATTTTGTACCTGGCAAAAGTATGCTGGTTAGCTAATTATGATAAATTCAGGGTACAGTATATTAATCATCCCCTGCAACCATGACTACTATAAAGCAGTTAATAAAGATAAATAAATGTATTTACCTGCACTGGCCATTTTGCCAGGAAGGCATATACTGTAAATAATGATGCTAATCCATCTCTATCTTGTCTGTTATAGGAAAGTGGACCACAGGACCACCTTGGACCACATATTATTTGGGTCATGTACCATTTTCAGCACAGTATTTAGGGTAACCTGGTGGCCAGATTTTTCATTATAAGATGGATGCACATAAAAAAAAAACAAGAAACTACTTCAGAAAAACATATAAACATTTATTGTTTTGTTTGTACAGTGCTTTTGGTCACAAAACATACATTATACACAGAAGGACCTGACAAATCATTAGTCTGAGTAAAAATACATTTTGACAGTTGGGCCAGTTTTATCTACAGTACAATCTCTTTAGGTTAACAAATATATCCTGAAGACTAAAATGATTGTTTATACCAACAAATGGTGTCTCACTATTAATAAACCTTATTAACATTTGTTTCATTTTTTAGAGCCATGGTATGAATTTTGATATTCAACTTATTAAACATCAGTGCCACATAGTTTGGTCCAGTTGTGCAGAGGTTAACACATGACTCTTTAAGAGCAGTCTGCATGTTGCAGTGTTTTTGCATCATAAAAGTTTATTGGTTCATGTCTCCATTATTGCTGCAAGATATAGAATGAGGAGTTAGGGGTAGTTGAAGTAGTCCAACAGCAGGACTGGCAGGTGTCACTATATTGTTTTCCTGTTCAGAAAGGCTATGAAGCTGCCAAAGCTGTGCATCATCCGTTTGGCGATGTGTCTTCATGTGAGCATTGCGACTTTTCACCTTAAGAAACACTCTTTGAAAAGAAGGTTAAAAATGAAAGACTGGTTTAATGGTTGTATCATTCTTATGTCTGTAAATAATACAGATCATGTAGTTAACTTTGAAAAAAAATACCATGTGAATATTATTTGTCTTAAATCTGTCTTACTTTCCACATTCAGTGCAGGGGAAGATGAGATTTGATTCAGTGTCTCCACTTGTTGAACTGTTTGATGGTGAGCTTTTGACTGAGCCGAGAGCAAAGTTCTGAGCCGATTTGGGTCTGTTATATTCAGCTGGAGAATTACACGTTCCACCTATGTTACTTTGGTTCCATTCATTTCCATTAAACATCTGAAAAAGAAAAAATAATGCATTATATACAGTCCTAATACAACTAGTACAGATATAATACAGAACATAGAAGAGCAATTAAAAAACAAGTGCAACAAAATCAACCGATAGATTTCAGTTTCTAACAGGAAATAAAGTGAAGCCCCGGAAACTTCACTGTAGAGGCAGATCAGGTCATGTGACCTTATCATTAGAATCTTGTTTACTGTAGAGATTAACTTACAAGCCCAGATCTGGGTACTTCACAAACAAATGCAGCCCCGACATTTTCAGACAATTCAGAACAAACTATCACTCCAGTTTTGCTCTTTGTTTCATTTGCAGGTTGTCTGATGTTGCCCTCCTTCAAATGCCCCCTATTCTAAGAGAGTAATGTACATTGTAATAATTATTCAGAACTAGAGAGAGAGTACAAGTACAAGTGTACAACTACAAGTGGTAATCCAATCCAATAACTGTTACAACATGAATGGAAAGTTATTGGGATAAATTTACAGCTTCATTACGTTTAAAACAACTGTCCTAATTACTTTAATGACATAGTGTTATAATAGTGCACATACTTAGAAACACAGGCTGTGTAGTAGCCTAGAGAATATATTGCAATCTCACCTCTTTCGTTTGGCCTGGAGTTACCGGACCTGTGCTAAATCTCCTGCCAAGTCGAAGTTTCTCCTTCCATGTGTAGTAATACTCGACACACTGAGCTACTGACTTTGTCTTCACCTAATATTAAGGCACATTTATTACATGCTATCCTAACTGTAATACAGAGTGTAATACAAAAGATAAAGCATGGTAACATTTTTTGTACGTTTTATTGTGTTTATCATGGAGCATTTACCATTTTCTGAATTAGGTGAAAATCTTTGTTGTTAATTAATAGGCCCTTGTTCAGTTGTCTCTTTTCTTGCAGAGTCCATTTATCCGATCCTAGATGACAGAGTGAGAATCAAAGTGGGAATTACCATGATTAATCGATGCCATATTTGTTTTGACATAAACAAATATGTCAAATTTATTATGGATCTTATAAATTAGGGAGATTTCTGAATGTTTTCTTAAAATCGTCTACTTATTAATGTTTCCAGAATAAAATGAGAAGAATAACTAACTGACCAAATAACTACAAGTGAACTACATTACAGTTCCACAGATTTCAAAATATAACAAGTGCAGTCAAATACCAGCATAATGGTAATTTGTGTGAAGGCTGGATACATGTTTAAGTGCTGTCAATGAGAGTAGTTTCTCCAGCGTAGTCTGCAAAATCATTAAATAAATATATTTAATAAGGTTAGTCATAAAAATGTATATTTAGGCTTTATATTTAGGCGGTTACTTAGGCGTCCTCACCATGACATCGCCACTACACTCAAAAAGACAATGAAGAGTGTATTCTGTGTTTGTCCCTCCTCCAGGAAGCACACTGGAACATGCCATCTTCAGGAGATTATCCACTTCAATCAAGCAGGATTACAAAATGCCCATTAGAAAAATTGTACAGTTTATTTTTGTATAAGAAATACTCCTTTGTTATTTAACTAATCAGTGGAACATTCTTTATGTTGAGGTTTAAATCCTTAGTTGATGTTACCTCTCTGTTGCTTTTCAGGGGTATCCAAATAGCAAGGTGTCCACAAAAGATTAGCCTTATGGATGTCCTCTGCCACTATAGAACGATGCTGAATATCTGGAATGTCTGCTTGAAAATCAGGACCAATGTTGATCCGTCTAGAAATAAAATAATAAGTTTATTTCAACTTGTAGCACCATCCAGCAGTAATAGAAAAAAATTAAATAAAAAAATATATATATTATTATTAATAATAATAATAATAATAATAATATATTTGCTTTTAACTTACGGTTTAACGTTACTTGATTTATCTTCTGAACCTGATGTCGTATTGCAGTCACGTTTTTCATCTGTAACACATTAAAAACATTGAAGACAAATGCCCTGTGTTTGTGCGTATCTGTTTATCTAAACGTATGCACTTACTGTCCTTGCACAAGCGAACTCGTGGAACCATCTGTTCTCCTGTGCATGGGAACCCCGTATTAACACTATTGAAAAGTCCAGAGCCTGGACGTACAGGGCTGAGCATCGGTGGGGGAGTGTATGGGACGCCATCCCCACAGCTGCTTGGTGACCGCAGCTGGCTCTGGAAAAGCACCGGCCCTCTGGACTCAAGTCCTTCGCCACATGAGGAAATTACAAGTGGCACCAGGCAATGGCGATACCTCTTTTTCTCTTGCTTCACTGTACATTCTCCAACTCCTGCTGAACTCTTTGCCTACAGTATAATGTTTACATTTATAGGATTTTAAAATAAGTAATATTTCCTAAAGGTTCAAACATGTTTTAAAATCATTCTGATACCCCTATACTGAGATTATGCCTAATTTACCAAGCGGGAAATGAACTGAGATATATGCTCCTGAATGTATTTAAAATAATGTAAAAGATTGCCTACCTTTACCCTTAATTAACTGCCTTAAAATCTTATGTTTTGCAATGTGTTATGGAAAAAGCTATAGGCTTTTCTGAGCAAATGGTATACTATAAGCAAAGGGAGTGAAAATGGCAGAATTGCTGTTACTCAAAGAGTTAGCATATGATGCCCTAAATAGACAAAGGATATTTAGAGACCTTTTTTTTTTCTCTGAAGAATGAATGCTGGCTTATAAAGCACTTCTGTTTGTCACAGCATCTGGTCAATTTTAAAAAGCTTTGTCATTGTTTATCCGTTCCCTGTAGCAGAGAAACTCAGTCGAATTTTTAATTTTTTTTTAACTTAGTTTTTGTGCCCAACCATTTTCTTTTCATCATACTTATTTTGCGCTGACTGGATAATAAAGAATCTCAAAAAATTCTTCATATTTTGGTCTTTTTAGGTTGATGTGACTACCCACTGCAAATTTACACATAGTTAAAATTTTCATAGACATGAGACAAAAGTTCTTTTACCTCAGCTTTGCACATTCTGTTACCAAATGTAAATCAGCTGTGATGAGTAAGCACCCAGCAATTTACAGGTGATTGATTTTATCGCCATACTTATCCAAAGTATGAAAAAAATTAGCATTTATACAACTTTTGCACACCCGGCTTATATTGTTTGCTCAGTTTGACTTTTGCAAACATTGACAGACAAGATTGATAAATGAGGCCCATTATGTAAAGAAGTAATGAAAACTTTATAGGGAAATTGGGTGTATTGAAACTCACACGTGAAGTGAGAATGTTTTGTGGCTGTGTATGACTTTCATCTGAATCATTCATATCATTGCGTCTCAGATGTTTCTGAAAGTTATTCAGATGCCTGGAGGGAACTGAGTAATCCTTTACAGGAACAGACACAGGGAGCACCATGGGGTCATTTGGAATTACATCTTTAGATAGGTGAATTTGTTCATCAGTCTGTAAGAAAACCAAAAAGTAATGTACAATAAGACTTAAAAATGATTAAGTACAACTTAATGATATTAGCTTGAAATTATATAAATTAATATTCTTTTAAAACACTGTAAATGTGACTATAAAGATTTATCTTGGGCGCATAATATAAATCACAATAGTGCACAAAATCCTTCACATAATAGTGTATTCTGGATCAGCATTATAGACCTAGTGCCAGTAGTGTAGGTTTGATGACCATGATACAAAACAGAATTGCAGAAATAACATTTAAATGATGGTATGGGAAGACTGGATGAGTCAACTGCACATTTACAATGTGTTAAACTTCACAATATGTGCTTGACTTGTTTTTAATAAGTCTAAATAAATAAATAAAAAAAACCTTGTCATTTAATTCTTGGCTGTTGCTGAGGTGCTATGAACAAAGGTCTCTGTTACAGTATGTCATCTGCCATGTCAAATGAATTCTTCCTCTGAAAGTGGGCACTTTTTTGCCATGTCTACTGTTGAAATGACTCCCAATAACCCATTTAAAATATATATTTTAATTTAATAGTAATCCAGTTTAAATGTTCTTACAGTTTTGAGTGCTGAGGGACACGTCCTGAATCCTCCATGGGAACGCATGTGCCCATTAAGAGCTGGCAAGCTCTTAAACTCCCGGTGACATAAAATGCATTTCAGCTTTGTTTTTGCCCCTTCAGTCCTAAGTGCTTCCATCCTAACATACATACAAGCTAAATAAGCTAAAATCAAGACATTAAAAACTGAAAATCAGAAAATGAAAGCATTTCATAATAAATGTCTAAGAATGTGCATGTCCAACCTGTAGTAGGGCAGAAGTTGGTCCTCTTGAAAATCTGATGAGCGCATCTTAACAAGTGAAAGGGAGACAATGTTAAGAATGTGCTGAAATGTAAAAAGAACGATGACTATTTTCATGTATTACCTGTCCGCATGGTGGCCTGTAAGAGTTAAGATGATGAAGTATTCCTCCTCTCAGAGCTTGTGACTGGGAAGTTTGATTGCCCCCTGACCCCACACTTTGATAATGAGAGTTATAGAAATCTTCCTGTTTGTGGTGGTAGTTTAAATCCATATAAACCTGTTCCTTTTGATTGGAAAATCCTGGCATAAGTTCAACTGATCCTAAGTGATCGTCATAAGAAGTATTTTGCTTCAAAGGGAATGAGTGTGATGGCTCATTAGCCTGCTGGTGCAAATAGAGATCACATTGGTTGGAAGGTGTAAGAAAACTCTGTGACCCCGGGTAATGGGAAGTGTGTAGACTTGACTGGAAAACTGTTTGTTCAGATGCTTTATAGTCCTCAGTGTAGCTATCGGTTGGTGATCCAACAGACTTGTGGCCCTCCTGAACATCAAGTCGCATTTCCTGCTTTTGTTGGGATAATGAATAAGACGAAAACTGCTGCTGATGAATTTGATTTCCTTGCTGCTGGAGAAGATACTGGCTCTGAGGCAAGGGTGCCTTGTATATCGGCATTGAATTGTTCTCTCTCAGCTGTGGTTTGTGCTGTTGATATCCATAATACTGCTGGTGGCTTTGGTAGGGATTATTAGCAATACTTTGATTATCAATGTGATGAGGAATTAGCTGATTATGGCACTGCTGTGACTGACTCTGCATGGTTACAGGACTAAAGGGCTCTCTAGCTAAGCCAGCTGAAGGTATCCCTCTCTGTGGTGACAGTAACATCTCTGACACGTGATTGTTTTCTGAATTCTTTTCACCTGCACAGTTATCAAAAACAGTACTTGGGTTTTTTACAGGAAAGGCCTTGGAAAAGGAATCCAGTCCATGTACAGTTTCACCAATGTTGAAGGGAAACACAGCATGAGCAGTCATAGTCTCATTTAGCAAAGAAGATGCAGATTTCTCAAGTTGATTATGCTCCCAAGGACCTTCATCATGTAGTAGTGGCGAAAGTTCATTTTGTGGAGTGGTAGGGGATGGCATATACTTTTGGTTAACATGTGGAGACACTGGTGATGGTTGTAAAGAGGTTGTATTATGTATAGGATAACATGGTCTTGTAACAGTTAAACTGTTACTGCCATTAGTTAGGTCATTAATCGCATATAGGTTCTCTGTCATATTGAAAATAGAGCTCAATCAATGTCTCTACTCTTTATTTTCGTCTGATTCTGGCCTTAGAAAGCTAATTTGGCTATGGAATATGGATTTTACTTGCACTGATTTTAATTGTTCTTAATTGTTCAAGATGATAAACATTTTCAGTATCATGTTCCAGGTGTGTGTTGTATTGGCTTCAGTGGAGTTGGTCATTCCCTATGGAAAGAAAAAAATATATATTTTAAGATGATATATGAAGTTAAGGTCAATAAGGAATATTATGCCATTAACAGGATAATCCTCTACTCTCAAATATTAGAAAAATGTTACACTTCACCATAAATTAACTCTATACACCTAGATTTTGGTGCTACACTTTTTGTAAGACCAAATCTCCAAGTCTCAGATTCCTGAGGTGCAATGTTTGAGTCAAATCTCTATCCAGCATGAACCCTAACATTGTATGACATTGTCATATCCAGTAGTTGTAATTAGGTTGCAACGTCAACCATCCAAAACATAACATTGAGACAATGTTGTTTCTGAAAGTTAGAATTATGAACTTCCAATGCTCCGTTAAGGTTGTAACAGAGTTCAGAAACCCTAATCAGAGAACTGGATGAGCATAATAGCTTCCCTGCACACAGGGTATCTTTCTCATGTCTCAGGTTCGCTTGTGTCTCCTGAGCATTATAGCAACATCTAACCTTTGAAGTTCCATCATGACTTCCAAATGCAATAAAACCAGTGCTAATAATAGCAACAAAAAGATAGAAAAGAGAAGAAGATATAGAAGTGATTCATTGGTGAATGATATAGCTCATGATTTAAGCATGTTGCACTCTGTAGCTACAAAGTAAGTATCTTATACAGCTTCGCTAATGTATACAGTATGGTATTGTAATATAGTATTCACAAAATCACATCGTACAGTATCAGTAAACTGGCTTAGTTATTGAAAGAAAAAAACATCAGGCATCAGCAGTATGAGCTTTTATTTTTTTAAGCTGAGAGAAAAAAAAAAAAAACGTTTGTAATCGATTGTTTTGGCATCATTGCTTAACATTATTCTAATGGCATGTTGTCAACATTGGTCCAACACCATTTTATAACAATAAATCTAACTTTCAAAAACAATCTGATACTAATGGTGGTCCAAACCCCATAATTTTGCCCGCATTAATGTTGCCACAACATTTCGACATGCATACATGCTTGATAGTCTTGAACATTTGTTCAAATCCTTAGCAGCAAGCATTTTATTGTATCTAAGTAAAACACTGCTATATTATCTCTGGGACAAATGAACTACAATTTGTACTGGATACTTTAACTAATAAAATTATGCATTAACTCAGAAAATGATGTTAAACCGTAAATATTATATGTACTGTAACAAACAGAAAAATTATATTACCCTTTCTGTTACATATAACAGAAAGACATATTTATCTAACCATTTTCTGAAAGAGTCTTGGGTATCAATTCTTTGTAAGTATCTTTTCTGCCATGGAGGAACATTTAGGGACAAAAATATTGCATTTTTGTTTTGTTAAGGTGGTAAAGCTCAAGAGCGAGGAAGGAGAGGCTGATGAGGGAACTGTTTATAGCTGCCATTATCATCTATATCTTATACTACATAATGCATACTATAAATGACTTTATAGCAGTGGATAGTCTTGAGCATTTAAGTAATGTGTAAGCAAAAGGTGCAGGTCCTTTGTTAGTACCTAAAATAATGATAGTCTTACAGCAGTGGACACAAAGGCCCACAGTTATGGAACAAACCTGCAATAAGTGGTAAACATTTCTAGACATTAAGTCTGGTCAAAAATCAATGAAGTAGCATCGTGATTTGAAGCCAACCTTGATAGTTGGCCAATAGTTTTACCAATAAATGTTTTAGACTATAAAACAGCAAATCCATCTGAAGTCACCAGCTCCAGGTTAGATGAATTTGCTGTATTATTCAAGCCTATAGACTTAAATATTACCAGGTTGCGAGTTTATATAGCAAACCCCACTTCAAACTGTTTGTTGTTTGTTTTTCATGCCTAGATCCGTAAATTCTTGAAAATCTTATGAACTGCATGGGCCAAAACTCTTGAGATGAAAACTGGCAAACTAATCAAGCAACACTAGGTACACGAGAGGTAAACACTCTTAGGGCAGTTACATGTCCAAATGGCCATTACCATCAGTCACTCTGCTACCTTAGAACATGGTTATACTTCAATGTGAAGAAAATGGCTTTAAAGTATACAATTCTATTATAAAGGCCCACTAAAAACAGTAATATATAAACATATATTAAATGATCTTCTTGCAGTACAAATAAATCTGATTTGCCAACATGCAAAAACAAAATTGTGCATGTTCTTTATGTTGCTCTTTTTGGCACCTTCAGTTAAGTCACACCATGACTCAGTCCGAGACTTCCTCTCTCACCCACACTCAAGAATATGTATGTAATTTAGATATGTACTATTCTATCACTTCCTGTCATATGCACTGGTTTGAATAGTTAAATGACAGTTAGATTTTTATCTGCATAGGGTATGTACAGTATAGTACTATAGACCAAAGTCTTAGGAACCCTATTTTTAAAATACAAATGTTTTATACATATGTTTCTTTAAAAATACTTTTCCAATCAAATGGTACAGAAAATGTCTTACAGTAAATATTGCAACAAATTTAATAACACTATTTTTAGGCAAAAAATCATCATGAAGACTGCTTTTGCCTGCAACCGAGAAGCATGTAACAATTATCATAAGAACTGTGGCAGATTTTCCAAGACGTTCAGTAAACCGCACCAGTCAATTTCCTTAGAAAACTGCCACCAAATATTTGTTTGATTTATTACTGTTTATTGCTTTTTACAGATTAATTTTTATGTAACCCTATTTAATTACTTTACATAAATTTTATTTTCAAAGACATTTTTGCTTTAAAA
This sequence comes from Clarias platycephalus, assembly GCA_030068275.1. NCBI lineage: Eukaryota > Metazoa > Chordata > Actinopteri > Siluriformes > Clariidae > Clarias > Clarias platycephalus. The sequence goes on along the minus strand of JAQQZT010000005.1, from coordinate 12,569,987 downwards.
GAATTCTTTGAATGTGTCTAATTTACTGTATGTTACATTGTGACATAAAAACAGAGATCACCAATAAGCTTTGAAAAGCCTGGCTAGCTTTTTGTGGCTGCATGAATCAACATTTCCTTGACTACCTACCTATTTCAAGACCCACGCCTACATTATGGGCCTATACGGAAGCATGTAATATATTCTGAAACTTTAAAATACTTTTCAGTTATAGTCATCTCTAGAATTATTGAATGTATTAAATTATGGTTTTATTCACTTCACACGATGGTTCATATCTTCTATAAAAAAAAAAAAAAAATTCTAACAGATATTATTCTTATACAAGAAAGCTTTACAATTAAAGTAATTACAAAGAAATGTGGCTAAGTTGTCCAACGGTTAGTCATCCACTACTGGTCTAACTTATTTACTGTTGCTTCCAAACTTTTGTTTGCACTTTATTATGAACTACAATAACCCGTATTTAAAAAATCTTAGGTTACTGGATTGTCACATTAGCAGTCTTTGTTTTTTAATACAAATAATATGATGTACTTCAGATGAAATAGAAATCGTTCAAATTATGTTTTAAACTTATGAGCTGATCTGCGAATCAGATCAAACATGTCAGTGCGCAATGGCGCGAGTGGCTTTGTGGTTTTGAGAGTTTCCATCCTTAGTTCACTCTGCTGTGTGACTAAATGAATAGTGACTATCAAAGACTTAAACCACATAGTGGAAGAACTATAAGGTCTTTCCATTTGACTTTAATTGCATATATAAATACATAAAAGACATATATTAAAAGATTAAAACTAAGGTATGGCAGAAAAGAAGGCATTTAAACCAAATAAAAGTAAATGTGCTGATTAAAAATGAGTTAAAATAGATTTTTCTCTTCGTAAGAGCTTATTTACTTTATTTTTTTTAAAATGTTTTTTTCACCCCTCTCCAAATCTGCACTGGCACATTCAGTTCCTTAATCCAAAATTATCAAATCACATGACTAATTTGCCAGTCACTTTTAGCTCATTTAGTCTCACTGAAGAATATTATGTTCAGTAAGTTACTGTGTTCCATGCAATGAATTGATATTGAAAAGCAATTGATATAATAATAATAATAATAATAATAATAATAATAATAATAATATAGTAAGTTATCAAAAGTTAGTTGATTATATGTTTTAACTGGCTTGCTTTGTACTTAAAATAAATAACACAACTATAATAATAACAAAAATAAAAAATAAAAACAAACTGATTTAATGTTTGGCATATCTAGCTAAAATTGATCAACCAACATTAAAACCATTAACATTAAAACTTAGGTTTTCGGTTTCCCTTGTCCCCCTAGGGTGGCTCTGCCCCCTCGGGTTGTGGTTCCACAGGGCCTCTGGGCTGTGCTGTGGTGTTTAGCACCAGCACGTTGGCAATGGATCCTTTGGGTTCCCTGTGCATGTGACTTCTTTGCTCTGTGAATGCCATAGTTGCTTGATCGGATTCGGGTATGGGGAAATTGGAGGTCAACTCAGCGGTTTTCGAATCTTTGCCTGCTGGGCCTAGTGTGCAGTGGTCTGTGGCGGACTGGGTGTTCTGCTGCCTTTCTATCGTGTCCAGCATTGGCTTTTTCTAGAGATTTGAGCTGCATTGGCTGTTCTGTGGGATCGGACCATATAGGCTGTGAGCCTTGGGTGGCCATGATCCTGTCACCATTTTTCTGGTGCATGGGTTGTGATCAATGTTGTTCAGTTCACCTTCTGTTGGTGTTAATGATCAGTTACATTTGACTGTTATTGATTGCTATGAAGTTACGACAATGAATGGCTGAATCTGTTTTTGTCTGCTACACTATTATAAAGTATATACAGAATTAATACACAGAAATATACAGAAATAATAATAAGTGTCTTGATAAGGTGTAGGGCCTGCTGAAAGTTTCTAGAATAGCTTCAATTCTCATTGGCATTGATTTGTATAGTTTGGTATACTACTCTGAAGAGGTTTTTGTAAATGACAATTCTTGCTTTTCAATGATGAAGGTGGAAAGGGCTATTTAGCTTATATATTCAGTCTGCCATATGGGCATTTTGTCTGGTGGCTATGAACGATATAGCATATGATTTACATAATTTCCAAAACAGTCATTGAACTGTTATACCCTGTGAATGGGGACACTATCATGTTGAGTGAAATATAAGATAAAAAAACATTTAAATACATGATACATGTGATAATTAGAAGAACTTTATATTGGTTTGCAGTGAAACTTCCCACTAAGGGGACAAGTTGACTAAAAAAAACATTTTAGCTCGATGCCTCGTACAACATAACGTAGTCGCTAGTTTGTCTTTAAATTTGTTCTGTCTAATGACATGAGAAAGAGTGAGAGCACTAGATGTCAAAAAGTAGAAAATAAATAGGTCAAATCAATATTTGGTGTGGCCACCTTTCACCTGAACAAACATTTCCATGTAGTTTGTAAATGTGCAAAACTACAGCCAAGACACCGTTAAGCAGTTCTGATATGGTGTCCCTGCACCTCCCTAAGATAATTCATGTTTTTTCTTTTAATTTGTCACTCTTCTGTAGGTTGCATAAAATAAAACACACACACAAACACACGCTAGCATGTGAATAAAAATTTACTTATCGGTATATTCTGGTCAAACTGGTTTAATTTATAAAAGTTTATACTAGATACAGATATCTCATAGCAGTAATTTGAAGATGGAGTTTCAGTAACTCTTTAAATTAATTGCAGTGACTAAACATAAGCATTATAACCAAAACATAAGCATGCCTTATTGTATGCATATTGCTCCAAACTATTATATTTACATTGAAATGTTTGATAAGAAACATGTTAAATAATCATCATTTGTAATGACCGTCTAAAGTGCACCATAGCAAAATGATTAATGACAAGTCTTACCTTAGCTCACTGCTTTAAATAAGTTTGGTCCACTTTGCAAGCCAAAGACATCCAGTGTTGTCTACACCCACATCATCTTAAAAAAAGCGACCACTAAAATTGATGTCGAAGTGTTGGCCAAACAGGGAAGTCAACATTTGTACTGCTGAGTAAGGAATTCTCTCCTATAGTAAGTCCTATTTCTGACAGCTTAGGGGGGTTTAAGGAAGTTCAGGAAATGCAGTCTTTTTCTTTCTATGCTCTGAGGCTTCCTGAGCATAACCACAATCTATTTTCTCAACCTAAGTGTTATGCACTTCATTGCAAAACCCGCCTGCAGACCAGAATTATGAGGGTTGTGGACAAACTTGTGTCAATATGCTTTTGTTAGAATGTAACATAAAAATCTATATAATGAAATTATGCTTGTTAAGGTTCGCAAGGTTTAAATGTGTGAATAAAGTGATGTTTAAGACAAAATTTGAACAGCGGACAATATTAATTACATCAAATTTTACATTTCGGTCAGTGATTGGTGCTCTGGTGAGTAGGTATTGCCTTAGCAACAGCATGCTTATTGCACCTGATTGTAGTAAAAAAAAAGAATTATAATAATCAAATATTCAGGTGGATGCAGCATATAATTGTACTATGCTTAATCCTAGTGTATTAATTGTAAGGATAATTAGAGCCACATTGACGGTATGAAAAAGGTTGTGCTTGAGAGGGTCATTTGTTAACAGAAAGTTAGGTTTGTAATTTCATAGAAGCTTTTTCTGTCGCTCAACAGGTCACGTTATGAAAAACAATTTAAAACAGTGTTTATTATGTTTCTTCCACTTCAGATTAAAACTTGCTATGCTTATAGTGGTACTTACAGTATACTGGACATACATAGTGAAAAACTCACCTGTCCAATTATATAAGCAAAATATGGAAGCTTTACTTTCAGTGCATTCTTCCTTTTAGTAAACAATAGATGCCTAATTACTATGTGTAGCCTATGTAAGTTTCCACATAAATCATTTTCATATAATAAATCAGTCTTGGCTGAGACATATGAAACAGTTATTTCTGTGTAATATAGACTTTTAATAGCAAAATGTTACTTTTTTATCTTTTTGCTTGGGGAATGGAATATGGTGACTTAAATTATTTAGCTTTAAAAAAAAAAAATAATAATAATATATTTTTTTAAATAAAATAATGCACCACATCATCACTCCACATGGTGGCATTGTAGCCTTTTGTACAAAGTGACTTCTTTTTAAGTTAGTATTGCAAAATTTATTCCACACACTAATGATGATTGTTTCATTTTTAATGAGCAACATAATATCACTGATAAATAAAATTATTTATTTATAGTTCTTTTATTTTCAGCAGAACTGGACTGTTATTAAGAAGTTACCTGCTATTAACATCTCTCTGACATTACCAATTAATTCTCAAGTCAAATACTTTCATTTACTGCCAGAGGAACCAAGGTGAATGCCCAGTCATTTAGTATTAAGGGATTAAAGGAGGCTTATAAAGTTGGTAACCCGTTTAAACTGTTAATCACAATGAATAATACATACCATAAGGCAAGTACAGACGGCATCTCTAACTACGAACGCACAGTGAAGTCAAGAGCAGCTGCACAGGCAGAAACTGCACTGAAATAAGGAAGTCTGTGAAGAAACAGCGGGTGTGGCTTCTGTCTACGTTCACAGGCGCATACTATCGCACTAAACAGTACGCTGCTGGAATAGTGTGCTTGTATTGTTCTTTCATACTCATTAGAACAGTAGCATGCGCCTGGGGGTAGTACTCCGCTAACATTTCCCTGGGTAATAGTAGAAGTTGTACACCAACCTGCTCTTGGGTTAGCTCTGCATCGCAAAGTTTCCTTAAAAAATAAAATAAAAGCAAGAACACAGAGGAGACATGTCTTCAAGTCAGCTTTGAACAGGTCGGTCAGTCATTCAATTTACTTTTTGAAAGTTACGTTAACGTTAATTGTTTAGATAAGGAACAACCTGGCTTACTATTCGTAAACACACAGGAAGTGTATTTATTCCCCTACCATGAGACTCATCTCATTTGTTCTTCATGTAACTCTACTCAGTATCACGTCTTTTTTTTTTAAATTATTATTATAAGGGGTTAAAATGTAACAATATTTCTGGAAACAAAATGATGCTTTTGAAGTTTGTTAAGCAGACGAACACGTGACATGCGTGTCATTAGTTGCCTGTACAGTATTGATGTAGTCTATAAAATGTAACCCAAAACTTATAAACTGCTTTAAGTCTGCTTCTAAGGTGTTTTTATGAAAAAATTTGACTGTACTGTCAAAGCTTAAAATGTATCAACTGATGTAACCATACATACATACAAATACCATATTGTTTATTGTTGCCTCTTAACACTTTAACCTCCTCAGACCGAAACTTAAGTGTTGTGTGCCTTTGAATTTCTCCTCACTGTTTCTGGTTATTAGCATCTAGTTATTGATCAGTGTCTGCAAACAGTCAGAGATCTGCCAGAAAAGTAATATGCAATAGTCCTACTGTAAGTCATAAGGTTTTGATCACCTTACAAATACAATCTGTTTAATTTAATTAGGCACTGGACTTGTACCCCTTTTCCATTTATAATTAATATGATTCAAATTGTGTTTGAGCCTGGTTTTAGTCTATGTCTTTTTTTTTTTTTAGCATAAAAAATAGTAAGATTTCCAGCCACTATATTCCAGATTTGTCAGAAATCTCACATAATTATAGTCTACTAGTTATGGCCAATGAGTCCTCTAAAGAACAAAGGGACAATTTATAAATCAAAAGATAATGTAAGCATTATAATAACTAAGTATTATAGGTCGGATTACATATTTTTCTTTTTTAGGTAGGTTACTATTGTAAATACCATTGTATCACATTATTTAATCCCATAAATACTTGCACAAACATAATTGAATACATGATGACAGGTATACACATAAAGAATGTGAATAATACAAAATAAAAGAGACATAAATTGGAAAAAAGTTATAGAACATTTGCTTATGCTGATGGTTTATTCCTTGTCCAAAACATGCAATGTAGTGTGCGTGTGTACATACTGTATATGTATTTGTGTATATATAAAAACATACAGTGACTTGCAAAAGTATTCATATGTGAACATTTCCAAATTTTGTCATATTATAACCACAAACGTTAATGTATTTTATTGGGATTTCATGTGATAGACCAACACAAAGTGGCACATAATTGTGAAGTGGAAGAAAAATCATCAATGGTTTTCAAAATCGTAAAAATTTTACCAAAAAAAAATCTGAAAAGTGTGGCATACATTTGTATTCAGCCAGCTTTACTCTGATGCCTCTAATTAAACTCCAGTGGAAGCAATTACCTTCAGAAGTCACCTAATTAGGAAATAGACTCCACCTGTGTGTAATGTATAAATACAGCTGCTCTGTGAAGCCCTCATAGGTTTGTTAGAGAACATTAGTGAGCAAGCAGCATGATGAAACCCAAGGAACACTCTAGACAGATCAGGGTTAAAGATGTGGAGAATTTTAAAGCAGGGTTAGGTTATAAAAAATATCCCAGGGGATTGTTCAATCAATCACCTGAAAAACCTGTCTTACTAGGATATACACAGAATGTAGGCTACTAGAGAGAAAATGTGATGTGTGTCTTGCTGTGTCTTATCTTGGGGGGATTGTGTTTGGGCCACTGTGTATTTAGGCTATGTCTTTTAGCATAAAAAAGAGAAAGATTTCTAGCCAATATATACAGTACCAGGTTTGTCAGAAATCTAACATAATTATACTCTACCAGTTAATGTCTATAAGACCTCTAACGAACAAACTAAGGGACAGTTTCTTTTTTATTTAAAAGCTAATAAAATCATTATAATCCCCCTAAGATAAGACACAGCATTATAATAACTTACTGTTATATGAGGGATTACGTCATTTCTTTTTTAGGTAGGTTACCACTGTAAGTACCATTGTGTCTGAGATTGTGTACTTCTCCTATTTTATCCCATAAATAGTTGCACAAACACACTTATATACCAGTCATGCATGTATTTAAGTGTGGTTGTTGCACAAACACACTTAAGTACATGCATGACTGGTATACAAATGAAAATTGTAAATAATAAGAGATAAAAGGAAAAACATAAAATACATATATGAAAGATTTGCTTATGCTGATAGGTTTATTCCTTGTCCAAAACCTAAAATGTAGTGAACACAGAAAATTCTGTGAATATTCACTATTATGTATTTTCAAGACATGTACATATTCATATGTATATATACATATGATACCATACATACATATGTACATTCATTCATATGTTCTAAAAATATATAATATTAGCACATAATGGTGTATATATACACACCATGTACTAATAATTGTGCTGAATTACAACTAAAGAGGTTACAGTTTTTATCCAACCCTATGATGTCCTACATAGATCATGTGCTATTTAGATGATGTGCAAGATAAACAGTGAATTCTATATTTTGTATTGTGCTTAGCTAAAAAAACAACAAGGCATAAATAGAAATAGAAAACAGGTACTGGGTGCACTTTGACAGTGATGGGTAGACAACGTGGTAGATGCAAAGGCCAAATTAACAAAGGACTGCACTAAAACAGCACAGCTTGCATGTTGAATCTGCCTACACTGAAACTGGGCCTTAATATAACAGCTGGCAGAATGGATGCTAAAATGGTGCAAATATTTAACAGAAAAATCATAACAGATCAATTTTCACCTCACCCGTCCACAGTCTAATGTCAGTTCATCAGTCTGGCTTGCTGTGAATTCTTGGAGCAGAAATACTTAATGGCGTAACATTACTGTTTGTACTTTTACTACAAACAGTAATAAGATAACACAGCTCTGAACACCGCAGCGTGTTGCACCTATAACTTCTTTTTAACTGGCGTGTGTGCTTAATGAGCGATTTGATATGAGCTGTCATTTAATTAATTAATGATTATTTGTTCTTTTTTTTTTGACAGGCAGGTAGTGCAACAGTTCTCAGTGAAGTGAACAGAAAACCAGCCCTTCTTTTCTGAATTTTAGTAAGATACTATGGTTACTGTTTCTCTTTTTGCTAAGTTCGCTTTGTCTCGTGGCAGGAAGAAGTTGTAATGTTAAAAAACATAGCAACAAAAATCCTCTTCACCAGACTCCTGATAACGTTTCTTACCAAATGTTTCACTTCCTGTTGTCAAATGTTTTTGAAAGCAAGTATATTTACATTTACAGTACATTTTTAATTTAATATACTTCCAGTGTATTTTAAATTCAAACATAACAACATATATGTTTAGAAAACAGCAAAACAGACACTATATTAAAATATATGTAAGCATTACATAAATTAAATCACTTTCAAGGTATAAATGCTGCAAACATTGTTTGCACCTGGTGCCATTATAAACGGTGTTCCCCCTGTTACACATTTTGAGAAAATTTCACCCAACGAGTAGCAGTAATGGTTGCAGGTACTTTATAAAGATCCCAGAGCCAAAATAATGAATAAACACTTAAATGGAAAAAAGCACCAAAGCCATGATAAAAAATATTTCTGTTAGTACAATTTTTAATAATATGCAGGTGGAAACCAATCAGTCAGCAGTCACATGAAAAGAGTTGCATGATGGCCTGAAGGCAGCCAGAATAAGAGTTACAGAAATAGCAGTAAGCAATCAACTGCACTGCAGTCATGTTGAATCTTACAACTTAAGCAAAAATGCTAAGCAGCAGAGATGTACACGCCTAATGTTTTTTTTCACAAATCAAAGCTAAAAAACAGAAATAGAAATGACCAAAAACATACTGCCAAAATGATCCAAGAAGGCTTTTCATGGTCTAGCCAGTTTCCTGACTTGAATCCCACTAAGAATTTGTAAAGGATCTTGCGAGTTGTGAGGTTATCTAAAGGGCTGTGGGGACTGAGGAGAACTGAAAAAGGTTTGCCAAGTGGAATAGGCCAAAATTGAACGAGAAAAAGGCAAACTGAGGCAAAACATACTTACTTGTTAAAAATATTGGTAATTTGTGGCACATGACACCCTTTTTACTATATCAGTTACATTCTTAAAAGCATATATCTGTTTCTCCTTGGGAATACATATAAACTCAAAAATTGGTTACATTTACTATATATACTTGAGGTATCTTAAATTACAAAAACAAAAGTGTCTGAATACTTATTTCCCCTGACTATAAATGTTCTCTTAGTCATGATGAGGTATGGTTTATGTCATGTGCTAACGTGTTGGAGTATTAGGATTTGTGTCAGTTAGCCTGCATTTTGTAATGCACGGCTTATGCAACATTAGCGTCTTTTTGCTTACTACCATTTCTCTGAGGGAAATGCCACTCCCCTGATCTCTTCGAAGCTGTCAAGCCTTTTGTTACCTTTTACTGTAGATTTGGTGTTGAGATGAAGAGGGTTCTGTTATGACAGACTATGTGGAGATGTCTGGAGACAGTGGAACACTATCCTGGAAGCCAGTGCCTAGTGAATCGCAGCAGAAAGGTCACTCTGAAGCGCTCAGTGAGAATGCAGGCACAGTGAAGATCATCAAAGTGTGCTTTATTAGCAACAGTTTCAATCTGGGAAAAAACTTTAAACTTGTAAAATGTGACAGTTCGTGGGAAATTAAGGTGAGTGTGAAGTTTTCTTTTGTTATTTAATTATACTAATTAAAACTTATTCTATATAAGTCTTACTATTAAAATCGTATTCACTAATGATTAGTTACAAAGGTTATGCGTTATCTTTAATAACTAACGTAATCAGGACAGTTATGGACAGTTTGGTTGTTATGGTTATGACATTTACAAAAAGTCTAATTTTCTGCATCAGTTAGACATTTTACCAAATGCCATCTTTCCAAATGCCATATGCATTTGTGACTTGACATATCAAGTCAGGTATTAAGCTCCAGGTTAGTTTTGCGCTATGGCCTGTACTGTAGTGTGAAATGTATTAGATTTTCAGTTTCAGAAAAAATCAGTTGATAAATACCACATCTTTCTGATCCTTCAACAGAAGGATAGCTGAAAAGAAGGATAGCTGAACAAGCTAGTTACTCCATTTGTGACATAAAAATGCATTTTCCTTCTATAAATGGGCACTGGCAGAGAAGTTATATTCTTAGAGGGGGTAGAGTGAGGATGAGGATTCCCTCTTTCTTACTTATCTCATGGAATCTTCATTTCATCTTCTAAAAATAGGATTTTTAGTATTTTTCCAACAAACTCTCACTGGCCAATATCTCAGCAATCTGTCATGATACATTTATAAACTTGGTATCAAAATGGAGCTTATTGAATCAGGAATCTGATAACTTAAACTTAAATCATAACTTAAATCACCAAAAATGTGACTTAATACCTGACTTGATGTGAGGGGTCACATCTATGTCAATATTCTACATAAAATACATGGAAATGTGTATCATATGGGTATGACTTTTGATAATAAAAAAAAAAAGAGAGAGAGAATAGTGTAAACATTTGCAGGAAATGTCACAGACATTCAGTAAATTGAGAAGCCTTAGTCACTTTGTATTAATAAAGCAGGCTATATTAAATGAAACCCATCCGCTCTGTGGTTTTAATTTGCAGTTAAAACAAGTATACAGTTGTGCCATTTATACAGACATTTGTAAGGAAATTAGCTGATTGGTCGTTTCAAAGATTATGGAGAACTTGTTACACTTTTGCATAATTTAGCCCATACTTGGTTTTGTGTCTTCGGGTAAAATTGTGCAAGTTAAAAAAAAAAAAAAAAAAAAGAATGTCTGGAGGCGGCATGGTAGTGTAGTGGTTAGCTCTGTGGCCTCGCACCTTTACGTCTGAGGGTACGATCCTCACCCCAGGAGGTTGCTTGTTCTACCTGTGCTTGGTGGCTTTTCTCTGGGTACTTCGGTTTCCTCACGAAGACATGCAGATTAGGGTAATTGGTGTTTCCAAATTCTCTGTAGACTTCATTTGTGGTGCTTATGACCTATAATGGAGTGGCACCAGGTCCAGGTGTTGGCACCATGCCCTGAGTTTCCTTTGTATAGGCTCCAGGCCACTCATGACTGTGTACAGGGTAAGCAGCATAGAGAATGAACAAGTGTTTGAGTGTATGTTTGAAAATCTCTGAATCCCCTCTCTTTTACTAACACAATTTGTTACATGGTAAGAGTGACTCTGGTATAGAATTAACCTACTTTATATTCAACGTTTATCAAGGATTCTGAGCAAAATTCGGGTTAGTATGCTATATGGTAATTATGGATTCCTTTTGCTTTACTCCGCAGGCCATTATTCAGTCTATCTTAGGAAGTGGACGGCTTGGTCCAAACATCAAAATCACTGGCTGCTATGGCTTGCGGCTTAAACACCTCAAATCAGATGAAGTACACTGGCTGCATCCAAACTTGACAGTGCAAGAGGTGGAGGAGAAGTATGAGCACCAGCATGTCGAGGCAGAGTGGAGGTACAGTATGTGCTCCAAAATTCTTCACTACTTGTATTGCACTGCAAAAGATTTTTCTTTCCTTAATGTGTCCCATAAAAATCATCAGATATGACTTGAGAATCCGATACATCCCCTCTGATTTCTTGGAGAAGCTAAAAGAAGACAAAACCACCATGCAATATTTTTACCAGCAGGTTAGTGTGGGGATATAAAAAAAGATATAGAATTTATTATTATTATTATTATTATTATTATTATTACTGTATTATTGTTGGTAGTATGAGTAGTTTTTATCCCACAGGTGCGAAGTGACTACATGCAGAAATGTGCCAGTAGAGTCAGTGATGGCATGGCCCTACAGTTGGGGTGTTTGGAGATCAGGTACCAGCACTCTATACAGAATTATGCACTCTCCCTGCTCTGCATTACGTATAATTTTCTGACCAATGCAAGGAGTGCTGTATTCTGTTTTTACTTTTTCAAAGTTCACACTTTTTAAACATGTCATTCCCATACTATGTCACCCAACAGGAGATTTTACAAAGATATGAATGCCAATGGATTGGAAAAGAAATCAAATTTTGACCTGCTAGAGTAAGTCACTATCTGTATGACTTCGCATAAAACTTAAGAACTAATGAAAACTTAATGAAATAAATTGAAAAGCATTCATATTTTTTTGTTTTTCTCAGGAAAGAAGTAGGCCTTGACTTGTTCTTTCCAAAAGAGTTGATCAACAGTATGAAGGTAAATGTACATTAATTGTGTTCCATTTATGTAGACTCATTGTTCTAATTTAGTTTGGGATTCACCATGGGATTACTGTATGTAAATGATCTGTTACTAATTGATGTTTTCTTTTGGGTGAAAGCCAAAGCAACTCAGGAAATTGATCCAGCAAACATTTCAGCAATATTCGTCTCTGAAGGAGGAGCAATGCATTATGAAGTTCTTTGAGACTTTCTCATTGTTCTCAAGCTTTGATGAGGAAATTTTCCCCTGTGAGCTAGTGGTGAGACCACTTTATTGTGACCAATAACCCATAGTCTTTTTCCGTCAATGTCAGACTATTT
>JAQQZT010000005.1:12536922-12551707 GCA_030068275.1 Clarias platycephalus | reverse complement strand
CATTTATTTGTTTAATATTTTTTTTAATGAATTGTAATACCATTTATTATTATTTTATTTATTTTTACATTTTTATTTTTTTTTTACGTGGTCAGCATCGCGGGCCGCATTTGCATTTGTGACGGGCCGCAGGTTGAGAACCACTGACGTAGAGTATTAGCTCAAACCGGATGTGTTGATTCTAGCTGTTACGCAGAGACTGAAAACAGGCCGAGAGGTACGGAGCATTATACCACAAGCAAAGTACATAAGATTTAGCAACAACACATTAGGCAATACATTTTATAGTTTATACTATGTACTTAATTTTAAACTACCTAATAACGATACCAACTAACACACAGAACGATGCAGCTTCTAGCCGTTAATTCAAAGTAGCAGCGGAGGAAATGGGGAGCCAATTAGAAAGCAGACTGTCCGAATCTGCCCGCCTCCAGTTTCTGATCGGCTGGTGTTGCACCGATTCTAGTCTCTGATTGGCTGGAATAGTTGCAGCATTATAACGCTGCTGCAGTTCGTGCAAGTGTACAGCTTCATGATAGTGAGCGCACGCACATAAGAGACAGAGTGCAATGAACGCGCAAAAGTGATTTTCAGCGTGCAAAAACGAGTTTGAGAGCGCGCACGCGCGAGAGAGATTCAGCGTGCAAAAACGAGTCTAAAAGCCTGCGTGCACGAGAGAGTAGTGCAAAAAATATACGCATAAATAAGTACATGCGAATAGGTACATTTAAATTTAACTGAAAATGTACTGAGACTACCGTAGATAAAAAATTAGTAGTCTAATGTACACCTTCTGAACATTTGTACAATGATTATTTCGAACATATTTAAAATATATATATACCAAAAAAACAAAAAAAAAAAAACAAAGTTCAAATAAGTGTGCTTTGGAAATAATACCAACCTTTCACTTAAGTATATTTTCCTATAATATATTTTTGGAAAGTGTACTATAATACAATTATTTTGAAGTTTAATTCCGAAATTTGGTAAAAGCATGATGTTATCATACGTTTTATATATTAACTGATGGTACAACTTTTTGTTAGTATATTTGCATTTGATTTGAATAGGCTATATTTGTAATACACTAAAGTGTATTTTCTTTTCACTGGGGCCAACCATTTGAGATACAACGGCCACTTCAGACAATTATCCTTTTTTTCAAGCATGTTAAAGCCGACTCATTACACCACATGTCCTAGACACTCTGGTTGTTTAACACTGACCATTTTCAAATTTTAAGACATAAAATATGTAAATATGAACATGCACTGTTTTATATGACAGCCTGTAGTGCTTAATCCCAATTTAACAGCACTAATCAGTATGCTACTTTGGCTTTCAGCTGTATGTGTGTGGGAGATCATGAGTTGGGGTCAGCAGCCTTTCTTTTGGCTGGAGAACAAGGATGTCATCATACAGCTGGAACAGGGCATGCGGCTGCCCAAGCCTGAGCTGTGCCCTCCTGCCCTTTATTCACTCATGACATGCTGCTGGACCTACGACCCCAAAGAGAGACCCTCTTTCACTGAACTCGTCTGTAAACTCAAGTACGACTCGCAGACATTACGGTTCTATACATGTATGAGAAAGATAGCATGATAAACCTAAAATGTTCCTCGTGTTGATAGTGATGTTCACAAGATGGAGCAAGAGCAGGCGGTGGAAGAGCAGCGGAACAGAACACGTCACATAAGGGTGGGCAGTGCTGAGGCTCCACCTAAGGTATCTTTCTCCGTTTTTGTGACTTTTTTTAGTTATATACAGTGATCAAAACACAAGAGAGCTGCCTTGGTACTTTGCTGTCTGTTCAGTCTCATATTCCAGTTTTTTTATTTTAAAAAAGTGTTTTAATATCTACCATGGCACAGGTAAGACTAAAGTTTATGGGATATGCAGGACAGCGACAGACAAATGTTAGGCAGAAGGCAATATTCTAAGTAAAAAAGTTTATTTAGACTTGGCTTCCTGTCTTCTGCTCTTTGAAAATACAACCATGGTGACTAAAGACCAAAGGTTATGTCAAGATTTACACAGCTACATTTATACATATTCAGACTTTAGCTATGTACCTGCTTAGACCAAGCTTCTGGGTTGGAACATAAAAGTAAGAGGCATGGGACATAACCATTGTTTCCCTGCACATTGTCAACCACTTGGCATCAGAGGAACAACTGTGGTAACAAACCCTTTTTTCTTCCTTTTGTGCCCTCTTGTTTTTAAAAGCCATCAAGACAGAGAACCACAAAATGTAACACTATTAACCCAAGACTACACAATCAGGTATACAAATTTCTTGCATCCTGTCTGGTAATGCTTGATATTACTTTTGATAAGAGTTAAAAATGCATCTTGTCGCAGATGTTGTCGTGTATAACATTCGCCAGCTCTCTTGTTGTGATGCAAGTTATTATTTCAGCACTTCCTGTTAGACAACTTACAGTACAGTAATTCCATTGCATTTGTGCTTTAATCTGTCAGTGTGTATAGCTCTCCATCAAGCTCTTTCTGTGTGTGTGCGTGTGTGTTTCTGTGTGGTTAAAAGTGTTTGTAAGCACCACTAAAAAAAAAAGCTCTCTTAATGTATGGGTGATGTGGTTTAGTTTGTTTGTTTGTATGTTCATTCTTTTGCGACCAACTTTCCAGCTCCCCGACTATCTGTGTGCTAGTTTACCTGTGCTCGCTCGCCCACCAGGCTTCCGATCGACACACATCTGCAGTGGCACAATGACCCTGCCTTTGTCCCCGCGTCGCTGCAGCGTGGGGGTAAGAGTCATATTTGGAAAGCCTCAGCCTCAATGCATGGACAACAGACACAGACTTCAAATCTAGACACTTTTATAGGAACGCTAAATTGATGTTTTTTTCAAAGCAAGCTATCGTTTCTCAGCCGGCTCTTTTATGCTTATTTTCTTTCCGTGGTTGCCAGCTCCACTATCCCCTCGAGTTTTGCCACCTTTAATGCATGCCTCAGGTTGAATCTCACATTCTTTGTATTAATAGTCCTATATTACAGTACATATCTGCATGTCTTTACATTGACAAGGAAAGGGGCTTTCCATTTGAGCCATCCAGTGTAGAGGATGCTCAACGGCTATGGGATCTGGACAAGCAGCGCATGGAAGACACTCTTCGGAGGCAGAAACAGGAGATGATGGCAGACAGCCATTGGCTTGAGAATAAGGAGAAACTACTTGTGAGTGAAAAAAAAAATACCATACATAATCCTAAAAAATGTTTTACCAACATTATTGAAAAGTAGTACAGAGAGGAAATTAACCAGAAATAGGATTGGCACCCTGTCCACCCCCTCATGCTCTAAGTCTCCTAGCTGGACTAGACTACAGGCCCCCCATGAAACTTAATACTGGATTAAGCCGTATAGATGATAAGTGAGTGAGGAAGCATTTTTACAAACTGCTGTCATGTGCCAATTTCAAAAGTTTAATTTAAGTCTTCTTTCCCTTTAGGATCCAACAACCCATGAAGATGCGACAATAAAAATGGTAATGTATTAAAAATATTGTTAATTCATTGCTCATTTGTTTCAACTATTTACAAATTGCACTCTTATTAATACATATATGCGTACACTTTGTGTTTTCAGCCACCAGAAGCAGAGACAGGCTATGGTAAGTGTCCATTTAGGTTTTTTTCATTTGGCTGCATTAACAGCAGGCATGGTTGTGTTTATAAATGTTGATGTAATACAAGTATCTATATGTTCTAGTAGTTCAGTCATTTCCTATTTCATATCCATTAGTTAGAATTTACTGTTTTACCAGGAATCATAAAATGACCCCTCTCTCTGTTACAGCACAATATCGAAGTCCCCCAGAGAAGCCTTCCAGACAGGGCGTGCAGGTAATTGCTCTGTTAATCCGGCTAGCAAGTGTTCTTTGAAGCCATGCTTTGTGCCGCTCCAAACAAGCAGCTGGCTACATTCAAACAAGCAGGCTTTTTATATAAAGCTCATAGATCAACCTCTTGATTAGTCAGGCCATAACTGTTAACTTTTCATATAGAGTTATAACTACTAGGCTTTTGTCATTGAACGTTCCACACTGTTCCCACTCATTTTGTCACTTGCATTAACAGCCAGCTCCCACAGCAGAACTGGACCGCTCTGATGATAAGGTCTATCAAAATGTGATGGAAATGGTCAAAATGGTGATGAAACTTAAAAACGATGTCAACACACTGCCAGCTAACGAGTATGTTGGTGTTGTGAAGGTGGGACAATTTTTCCTTTTGACTCATGCAATCATGACTTTTAGAATTGACAAGTGCTGCGATAATATATTGTCACAGGAGGTCAAGAATATTGGCCTGAAATACAATTTAAATGCCTGTCTGAATTCTTTTGACTTAACTGTGTTACTTTTTGGCAGGGTGTGGGACTAACTTTGCGCAACCTAATCCATAGTGTGGATGAAGTTCTACCAAGCCTGCATGATTCAGTCAGGACAGAGGTAACTGATTAGAGAACTGCAGCATTAATTTTAAAACAGACTTACATAAAAAACAGATTTTCAGGTTATGCTTACATTATACACTTTATACATTATACAGTACATTATACAGTTTATACATTATACACTTTGATGTCTCACTTCACTTCTCACTTCCGGTCTGTTAGATTGAAGGTACTCAGAAGCTCCTGAATAAGGATCTGGCAGAGCTGATCAGTAAGATGCGACTGGCCCAGCAGAACGCCATCACATCATTAAAGGAGGAGTGTAAGAAGCAAATGCTAACAGCAGCCCACACATTGGCTATGGACTCCAAGAACCTTTTGGATGCCGTGGACCAGGCACGTGTACGAGCCAATATCGCCAAACCTAAACCTAGCTGATGTGCTCTAGCTTCTCAGTACATTTGCTGAAAAGGTGCCTCAGAAGCTATAGGCTTTGTCTGGAAAGTAAATTGGGGGGCAGAAAGCAAAAGAGTTTAGCCTAAATAGTATTGCCTTTTATCATATAGTGGTACGGCGTTACCTTATTTGTTTATTTATGGGTACGGACTAGAACGAAAGCTGGGCTTTCTTTTAAAATATTTGAATGTTTTAGTCATTTTTAAAAGATTAAAACATTTTAATATAGAAATAGTTTTTTTGAACATTCTGTTCTGCAATCTTGTTATATGTTAATAAAAGTCATAACATTTACAAAACAATCAAATTGTGTTCATTGTTTATAGACATTATTTTTATGTGTATCTCAGTGGTTATCACCCTGCAATTATATTTTATATTCTATAAAATATTTTATTATTTAAAATCGAATTAATCCAATATAAGGAAATATTGAAATATTTTGCCGCCTAATCCTTTAATCAATTAATAATTCCTTGTGTAGCAAAATAGGAAGCAGCAAAAATGTGTCACTAACATACACCAGCAGGGGGAGTGTTAGTCACTCAAACAATGTCTCATGACTGTCCATTTAGGCTTAAGAAATTTCTTGTAAACCATTAAAATTTTTGTTGTTGACAATAGATTTATTTACTGAATGTTTAAATGCCACTACAGTCTGATTGATTCAGAGAAGAAAGACAGGTACACATTCAGAATTATCAGCTATTGTAAAGCAAAACACACAGAAAGCATGTTCTTAATTAAATGACAGTGGCTGTCCTAACATGATTTACTCTCAAGGATTAGTTGAGTTCATTAAATGGAGGTGAGGAGTGCTACTCGCACTGGAGCGATGGGTGAAGTCACGGCTGAGAGGATCTACTGAGAAGAACTATGACAACTGAATGTGACCTCAGGTAATACCTGACTGAACTGATATGCTCTGACCCACAATCATTACATCAGTGACATTGCACCCAAATATTATCAGTACTCAAAAAGGTCTGCAAAATCAGGTTTTTAAATTTCTTTTTAACACAGTGAGGGCAAAAATTGAATTCATAGCCATAAGCATGAAAACTGTTCGAATGACTGTCCTCTCCTTTTAAAAATGCAGTTGTCTGCAGGGCAGGTCTTGGCCCAATTGCACAGGTTGAACACTGCTAAGAGACCTGACGTCATTATCACTAAGCCTGTGGCAAGTAGCTAGATCATCCCCGAGAGCCAGGGAGGCAAGAAGAGGCCAACTGTCCCCAACAGGCAGACAATGATAAACATCCAGAGGAAAATGCGGTCAATCACCATTGCCACGTATTTCCAGTCCTCCTTGACCTATAGTAGAACACAAAACACAAAGCTGATTCCTACTTGGTAAAATATGAAAGGCGATGAATGATCAAAAGAGGCTTTCGTAGCAGCTTTCAAGGTTCAGTGGCATTTCAAGGCTTTTTTTTTTTTTAAGTGCATATAAATACATTACAATAGGTCTTGGCTGTGAAATTCCCCGACTCTGCAGACTAGTTCCAGGTAGCCATGCAGCTAGTTCTGGTTACATTTACATTTAGGCATTTGGTAGACGCCCTTATCCAGAGCGACTTTCATTTGTATTTCATTATAAATGTGAGCAGTGTTAAGGACGTTGCACTATAGTGCAATGCAAAACTGAACTACCCCTGGTTACCCATATGGCTAGTTCAGGTTAGTCATATCTCTTGTTCTGCGGAACAAAAAGAGTTAAATTTTAACAAAATACACCATAACTTTGAAAGATACCAACTTGATTTAGCTGGGACTACAGAAGCTTCATATGAGCCTCAGCTGAACTTTAGATTGCATTTTTGCATGGAACAAGGATTGTGGAATTTGGTTCTGATTACTTACATCGTACTTGCGCTCCGGGTGACAAATGTCACTGCCTATGTGCAGAGCGGGAAAATGTATAACTACCAAGAGTACTACAATGTACTTAGATTCACTTGAATTTTGATTTAAGACAGACTTGAAAAAAACTGAACAACTCCTTTAAGTATGGAAGAGGATGTAAATTTGTAAGAAGGATGTCATTGCTTGGGATATGAATAACTTAAATCCCTTATTTATACATAAACATTACCTAATTTTTTTTTATAAAACATCAATTACATTTGGTAGATTAAATATAACAAATGACTGAAAAACATAGCCTGTATTATACAGAACCTTTTCAGTCTGTGCATGCTCTCCTTTTAAGCCATTAATTATATTCGACCCACCATGCTTAATTGATCACAGTAATACCTTATGGTCATGGTCACATTTTCTGTCTACAAATTAACTGTTTTTGTCGCTTTGATATAAAACAAAAACAGAACATAAATTTTCATTAAGATTTGCAGCTTTCCTATTAACAACATATTTTTGTGTTTTCTTGCTCTAACACATCTAACATTCATTAATTCATTCATCTTTAGTAATTACTTTATGCCAGTCACAGTCATGGTGGATCCAGAACCTATTGCAGACAAAAGGTAGGGGCATTCCTGAAAGAGATGCCAGGGCACCATGCACACATACATTTACATACTCACGTTTAGACAGAGGGGCAATTTTGAGTCACCAATTTACCTACCAGCACATTTTTGGGAGGTGGCAGGAAACATATTGGTATTAGTATTAGTTGGCTTAATGATAAGCGCTGTTCTCTCCATGCTTGGTGGATTTCCTCCGTGTACTCCGGTTTCCTCCCATAGTCAAAGACATGCAGATTAGGCTAATTAGCATTCCCAAACTGCCCTTAGTGTATGTGTGTGAATGTTGACCAGATGGATGATGATGGTTGGCAGGAAACATGGAGGAACCCCACATAGTCAGAGGATGAGCATACAGCATTCTCTATTACTAGAGAATCGCCAGAACTCAGAATTGAACCTTGAATCCTTGAGGACTGAGATGACAATGTTACCTGTTGCAACAATGTGCTGCCCCATATTTAAGATTAGATTTTAGTAATAAGTTTCACTTCAACCTAAAGGAAATGCTCGTATGAAAACATGACTAGGGTAAACATTCAAGATTTACTCACAGAGAAGTCTGTATCCTCAGCACGCAGGTAATCAGCAATGTATTGCACTCCTTCCAAGGCCTGTAGAAGACCTGGGGAGCATGGCAGTCTCGGCTCAGTCTCCAGGTGGCTCAGGTTTGCAGGTCGCTGAATGAGGGTTATCCTTTGTCCTTGCTGTTGGATGTCACACTTTTTCAGTGAGGTCTCAGAGTCAGACAAGTTTAACGATGTAGCAGGAGAAAAAGAATAGGTGGCTACATTGTTCTCCTTATTCCAATGTACACCTACATCCACATCTGTCTCCTGCTGCAACCAGCTTTTAGAGGTGCTGAGGTTGGAGCACTGACTCATAACATGTCTCTTTTCTTGTTGCTGGCGATGTGTCTGGCCAGGCTCTGGACGCTTCATAAAGAGAAAACGGGGGATGAAGCCCAAGAATACAGACTGAACCCAGCGTGGCATCTTGTGAGTACTGGGAGAGCGGTGGTGCACGTTCAGTACAAATACAGTGATGACAATAGAGAGTGTTACAAAAATCATGGTGAAGAGCAAATACTCTCCAATTAGTGGAATGACCAGAGAGGTGGATGGAATGATCTCAGTGATGAGCAGGAGGAAAACAGTCAGGGAAAGGAGGACAGATATACACAGTGTGATCTTCTCCCCACAGTCTGAGGGTAGGTAGAAGACCAACACAGTCAGGCAGGAGATGAGCAAGCACGGGATGATGAGGTTGATGGTGTAGAAAAGAGGAAGGCGACGGATGATGAAGAAGTAAGTGATGTCTGGGTAGATTTCATGACAACAGTCATATTTTTTGGTGTTGTATGTACCCACAGCATTCACAATGGCCCACTCTCCACTCTCCCAGTAATCCTTTAGGTCCACAGTTTTCTCAATTCGTTCCAGGTCAATTTTGGCTTTGTCATACGTCCAAGAGCCAAACTTCATTTTGCAATTTTGTTGATCAAAGGGGAAGAAGGTGACATCAATGCTGCATGAACTCTTGTAGATGGCAGGAGGCACCCAACGCACCTCCCCTGTGTAGAACAAGTGGGCTTTGGTCATGTGAGTCACAGCAAACTCACCATCTGCACTGTGAGAAAAATCAGCATCAATCGCAATTAGGCAGTGACTAGGTTTGTACATTTTTGAATTTAGAAAATTGTAATAACAATAATTATACATGCAAAAAAAACAACTTTATTCACATTGAACATTAAACAATAAATGCTCTTTAAAAATTGGAGTCTTTTTGATTTGTTTGTGCCTCTATCATCTACTGTATGTGGCTCTAATTACATAGTACCCAAAGCATTATGTGCTGCGGTCACAGCAGAAGTTGCTTCTGGTATCTGATGCAACGGGACATTAATTCTTCTATTTTTAATAAGAGAGCAGATCTGCTTCACAGATAAAGCCCGTGGTTCCACAAATAGGCATGTCATTTAATGTTTCATTAGTTGCTTTAATAACTATAAAAGTGTTATTCCACAGCTTGTCTTTTTAATTTCACACAAGAGAGTGTTCCAGAAGAGAGTGCTGATATAAAGCTATACATTTCAAGACCCATATACTAACTAGAACAATGATAGCACTCATTTTTTTTCATCATGAGTGGAAAATATCATACGGAAATATTTACATTATTTCTTTGGAAAAATCATTTTAGCATGTGTTACATGCATATTATACTGTATGTTTTATTTTTGCAACATAATTGTAAAGCAAATAAGACTCACTTATTATACAGGACAATGTCTGGTACCCAGATCAATTCTGATGGCACCCTGATGGATGTTACATTGTCGTAATCTGACGGCTTCCAACGCAGTTTGTAGTCATTCCATTCCTGCAGGTAAGGACATTATTACAATTCTAATCCATCTAATCCATATATAAAAATAGGGACACTGATGTATATGGGGAAAACATCTCATCAATTAGCTCTTTTTAAAAATAAGTACTTCGGTTTTATTATGAGAGTTCTTGCAACACATTTTTATATATTTTATTTGCATTTTAGTTATTAAAAAACAAGCACCACCTGCTTCAGCCAAACATTCGTCGTCATCATCTGATTTTTCTCATCCTGCAGGAAACAACAGAATCTGAGTGATTAGATATGAACAAATACATGAAATGGACTTAATGATCATATTTCATTGTATTAAATTATTTTAATAAACACGTATCTTTTTCAGACCAACAATCAAATACATGTGATAACATTCCCTTAAAGTCTAAACACAGCTTGAATTTAAATGATTCTGTCTACAGTTATAGCAATAAAGGAAGAAGCAGTAAAATGGAGTGGTGTAACAGTGTAAGGTAAAAACAAACAAACAAACAAACAAACAAAGACATACCACATCAATAAGTTGAGCAATTGAGAGACCAAACTTGACAATGACTACATCAGTAATATTCCGCACAGGTCTGGACCACTTATTGTAGGTACTGAAGAGTTTTTTAAAGAGCTTGTCCTCAGCATGAGCATGGGTCCAGTCATCTGCAAATTACAGCTTGGTGATTTTTTAATACTTCAAACAAGTATGCAGGTAAATACATTTTGCAGAATATTATTAAAGAATATTACAAAATGCATTTGATAAATGCACGTATACATGTTGAATGTACAATGTAAAGAAAAAATTAAATAAAATGTTGAAAAATGCATCTATAATTATGGAAATTGACAGATCTAAAAATGTCAAAACACTTAAACTTTTCATTCAGTTTAAATACTCAGTATATATACTGAATATTTATATATACAGATAATATAGTATCAAACTCGCATTACCAGCTTCACAGACCCAGCAGAGCAACGGCGCCATGAACAATAAAAGATCTCGTCCCATGTCCTAATCTCCGACCGAGGGCAGTGTTTGATAGCAGGGTTTAAATGATGTCCAGATGTCATTTACATCATGTCCTTAGTTATACGCTCTTCAGTTTAAGTGCAAGTACAGCTAGGGTTGCCAGATATGCATGACAAAATCATCACGCTTTACAAGCAGGATTAAAACATATACTGTCACGAAACTTCTCACGGTTATATTTTTATACGTTTTTACGTTAAACACAACAACCATAAAATACATGTATACTCATACAAGATAATGAATAAAAAATAGCTTGGAATGGCAGCTGAAATTCATCGTTATATACGTGGAATAATGTGCACCTGGCAACACAATATTTTTCAACTAGCCCTATGAGCGCCCCCTTAGAGGGGACATTCAGCCAATGGCCTACGAATGCGTTTCCATATGCTAATTACGGGGCGGGGCTATGCTTCATTTGGGATTCCCTATTCGGTATATTTCCAATTTAAATAAGTACCAGGATGCATTTTCAGTTGATATATGAGGTTTTATTTGACTAGAGTTCGTGATTTATAATAATAATAATAATAATAATAATGATTATGACAATAATAATAATAATAATAATAATAATAGCATCTAATAGCAAGTGACTCTTATTGGTAGTTTATTGCTATTTTCGCTTATAATATCAGCTTTTCCCCTCTGTTTTCAACCAGTTGTTAATTTTGTGGTCAGGAATGAATTAGTCTAACAAAAATAGATCAGCACAAACAGTGAGTTTAAAAATCTGATAGCATGCTTAGATTTTAATATTTTAGAAAAAAAAATAGATAAAAAAGAAAAAGACTAATAGGTTCTGCAGTAAGACTGGCATGCAAAAAAAAAATGCACATGTATTTTCTCAGTCATAATTTTTATTTCTAACACGAATATATCACGCAAAGTAAAGTCTAATTAAAAAGTCTAATGCAGTCTGTGCTGCAGTGCTTTTTCACTGTGCAAAGGGAACAAGGGTGATTGGTTTAAGTGGATGTCTCCTAACCACAGAATTATTCACACAATTTTCTACCATATCTTACTCTTACAAAGAATGTAAGGGTGAATGTAATTCACTAAACAATTCATTAGTATTCATTGTATTAATTAGAATACATACAAAAAAAAGTACATAATGGGATATGGAGACAAATATAAACTCACATATTAATATAAAATATACATGCAAAATGTGTTACATATGTAATTACTCACTGCTACATTCATTGTTCATACAAAATAAACAAATATAAGCAAATATTTTGAAGATGCATCTTTATGGCCAGGAGCACAGAAACGGTTCTCTCTGCAATTCCCCCACGGCCCTGCTCATTAAACTGCCTGCTGGGCTTAAATTTGGCATCTCAGTATTATCGCCTGCTGAGATAATATATTGAGGCCTGCTATGCCTAAGTTACTAAATGTGCAAGTTATATGTTGCCATTTTTATTTTAACATATAAAAAATCTCTCTCTCTCTCTCTCTCTCTCTCTTACTCTCTCCCTCTTTCTCCTTCTCCATGTACTCTTTTTAAAACAGCCTTATTTTTATTTATGTAAATATACTTATGAGTTCAACAGTTCCATTAAGAATCTTGCCTGCCTTTTATAAAACAAAGTATTATGTGACTGTTTTGCATAAAAAACACCAATACATATATTAGATATTGATACAACTGTTTACTGTTTCTCCTCCCACTACCTAAACTCATACCTCATTACTACAAAAGTACTGAAACGTGTTACGTTGTTGTGTTTGCCACTCTGTAGCTCTTTGTTTGCACATTTGCACGTGCACTTTGTTGCCTGTTGTCTATTGTTGTCTCTTTTTGCATAGACCTTAATCCTGGAGGAACATTGTTTCATTTCACTGTGTACTGAACTGTATACCGTATGGTTGGAATGACAATAAAAGCCTACTTGACTTGAATTGACTTGAACAATGCCTCTAGTTCATTACATTAGAAATTTTTGACTTTTTCATTCTGTAGATACAAAATGTAAAAGCTCTTTACTGTTTGCCCTTATGTAGTGTGTATACGGCTATGGATTTTTAAATGTATGACATAAAATCAGCCTTTTACAACACGCTGGCACCCACTGTATGTTGATGAACTTTTTCTTAATTTTTGTCATGCTAAAACAACAAAATACAAATTATATTACATAATTATAAAATTATATTATCATCCATTCATGACAAACCATAATACTTGATATAATTATTTGTACATTTGAGATCCTAAAAATGTGTAGGCGATGCAACTGAAAGCTAAAACTCATGCAGCGTAAAACAGGCCAGGAGCCTTTAAAATACTCGTAGTAACATAACTTAAACATGATTTAAACAAGTTTAAAAATAAATTGTAGTTGTAACACAGTTACTATTTTTTTGCTATATGTAAACAATTTTTAAAGCCCTTTTAGATCAGTGGGTCAGGATCTGCTCTAATACAACAAAGCCTCAAGATTCTATTGGATTTATGATAAGGTATGTTATCAAATTACTACTTTACCTTAAAATGTTGTAACATTATCTGGTGGAGCTTTAGATTATCCAAATCTTTTCTTTCAGATGTCTAATTTCCAGATTATATGCCTCTTTCCTACAGCATATTACATAATGAAACATTGTAACTATAATGGATTCAATACATAAATAGATCTAAGAAAATTATAACAAAATATAATAATGGTCTGAACACCTTACAGTTATTTCCTCTTTTTTATTCAAATAGTGCAATCAAAAATTTATTTCAAATCACCTTTGTACCTTATGTAAACCATGTAAATGTGTTCCTGTGACAAAGCAGGGAATGGCTAAGATAGTTTCCATCAGAACTAGTTGAGTACTCCAATGCATTTGTTCCCTTTACTGATATTGCCTCGCAACCATGGTTATGATACCACATGTGTATCTGAAAAACTTCTCTGCTATGGTTCCTTGGCTATTCTTATTAAACAACGTGACCCAGATTGCATGGCATCCCCACACTCATTCACAAAGCCATGGTTCCTTACATACCCATCTGTTTTACTTCCTTACATTATATACCTCTTGCTCAGATTTCTGAGCTAGGGTGGGCTGTGTATCAAATATGTCCTGGTAGTGGACAAGGACATTGATAACACCACGCAGCCAAAACAGCCACTGCTCATGGACATCCCAGCTCAGTCCTGCCCTCAGAGCTCATCACAGACAGACTGCGACATACTACAACTGCTCCAAGATAACTTTCGGGAAAACAGCCAAGGAATTCAGGAAAATTCACTACAGCCACCAGAAACACCAGAGCCAGAGCCCATCTCACCAGACACACTATCCCTCTCTCGAGCATCTCTTCTAAGCTTCTCACAGAAAATGTATATACTGTACTGGGACCAAACTCTCCCACTCTTTTGCTGCAAGGCCCCAGATGCCAAGTAAAAAACAACGGGCTCCACCACCTCCAAGACCTGTGGCCCCAGCTCGCCCTCTCCCCTCTGTGAGAGCTCTCCGACCTCTGCCACAGCGCCAGGGCTCAAACCCCCCTCCTCCATCCGGTCTTGGTGAAACTAAACAAACAGATAGCAGCTCTCGATGACTTGTGTCGAGTCCCCGCTATGATAGCAATAACATTCACAAGTGTTTACAGAACAAGCGGGAACCCAGCTTTCTCTATCTCTGTTTTAACACGTGATAGAAAGTCTAAGGCCTTCTCAAGCCGTACAGCTGACTCATCTAACCTGCGACCTATTATGCATCAAACTAAGATTACCGTGGGGACAAAAAGTAAAAATATATAATTTTTAATCAAAGATTTGATCACCACAAACAAATTGGATTTTATGTTTTTAAATGAAACTTGGTTAGAAAATAGCTGCTGTGCAACAGTCCTTAATGAAACAGCCCCTCCTATCTTTACTTTCATGAGTATCTGCAGAACTGTTCGGAAAGCTGGAGGTGTAGCTGCTCTATTTAAAGATGGTTATCAATGCAAGCAAGTGTCATTTGGTCAGTATTTGTCTTTTGAAT
>JAQQZT010000005.1:12498402-12530117 GCA_030068275.1 Clarias platycephalus | reverse complement strand
GGAAATGTTATATCGCAAGAAATATCGTTATCGCAATATTCAACAACAATATCGCATATTTTCCTAATATCGTGCAGGCCTAGTGGCTAGTGAGACTAAAGTTATTACCCGCCACAGACGAATTTTACCGGCATTTGGCGGGTGGGCGGGTGCCAATGTCAACGCCATCTTATCTCTGTTTATGCTTCCTGAATCGCGACCGTACTACTTCCGGGTCCTAGAGCCGGTCGCGGAGCTTCGCGACCTCTGTTTTCTTCCGACAAACAATAAAAAATATCGAACGTTCTATCGAACACATTTTTTATTGATATCGATCACGTGTCTATAGCGAAACATATCGTTATCGTTTTATCGCCCAGGCCTAATTCAATCCAATTCAATTTTATTTGTATAGCGCTTTTAACAAGTGTCATTGTCACAAAGCAGCTTTACACAATCAAAAGAATTATTGAAGTTATTTAAGTTAATGAGTTAAATTATTTAAGTGTATGAATCAAAATGGTCAGATAGTCCCTGGTGAGCAAGCCGAGGGCGACAGTGACAAGGAAAAACTCCCTGAGATGGCAGAAACCTTGAGAGAAACCAGACTCAACAGGGACCCCATGCTCATTTGGGTGAAACAGAGAACAGGAATTGATCTGCATTCATACTGTGTGTTAGGTGGCAGGCAGTTCAGTATAACAGTTGATTCTAATTGATGTTAATATGGAGTCCAAGTAGTTGCACCTTTAGTAAATGCCAGGCATTCTATAGTCAATGTACAACAACAGTTCAGTTGCATAGTTTGTAGTTTTATTGAGGTGAGCTTACTGTTTTGAGATCAATGATGGCCTAAGTCAGAAAGACAGAGTTTGCGACTGTGTCACACTTTCCTGTTATGTCTCTGTTACTTAAAGATGATTGCAGAACTGGAATCTGAGTGTGAAAAAGATGCAGTCAGTCAGACCCTATCTGCACCGTTCTCTGCCCTGAAACTCTGTGATGAGATAAAGAAGGTGCAGATTAATAGCAATGTTCTTGATGTTTCTGCCACACTCCAGAGAAATGGTATGTCATTTTCTGTAACTTTTGGTTTATATCAGTTTTCCATAAATTCTGAGAAATGTATAGTATCCTAGACTGAGTAACACTATATCATATTTATCCCGTTTTTTTCTCAAGGCATAAAAACTGGTGTTGTGGCCAATATCTGGGTTGATGACTCTCCTCAGAGGGACACACTGGCTAAGATTCTATCCATGCTGAAGAGCTGTTTTGATGTAGTAGTATGCTCTTGCCACACTGGGTCAAGGCTTCCTGAACCTGCAATATTTCACACTGCCTTGGATGAGTTGGCCGTTAAATCCAACCAGGTATGTACAGCCAACCGGGGCTCTGTTTTTTAATATGATTGTAGTGATAGCCTTATCTTAATTTGTGGATGTTAATATGATTACTGTATATCTCTGTTATATGAATATGCTTTTTGAGTTTTACTAGTTCTGAAAAACTCAACACAATGCACAAAATCATGCAGATTCAGATCAAGGGCTTTAATGAACTTTCACATCAAACATTACAATAGGGAAAAAGCATGATTTTCATGACTTACTTATGACATGGTTTTTATCTTGTGGTATTTTCACACACAACATCAGGTGAGGATAAAGTCTGCAGATTAAAAATGTTGTTGATGAGCAACCTGGCATTTGCTGAAAGGAAATCTATAATAACTCAAAGTAGCACACTTTACAACCATGGTGAATAGAAAAACAGCTTCCACAATGCATTAAATGTTGGGGTGGTTGAGCTACAAAAGCATAAGGTTCCTTTCCTGTAAGCCAAGAACTAGAATCTGAAGCTAACATATCAGTTTTTATGCATCTGTGCCCATGTTAGCCTCAGTTTCCTGTTTTTTGCTGATGGGAATGGAAACCAATGTGATCTTTAGCTATTGTACTCCACCCAGCTCATTGTTCAATGTTTTATGCACGGTGAGATGCTTTCCTGCTTTCCATGATTATTTAGTATTACTACAGTATGTGTTACTATTACAGTGTTACTACATATGTACTCTATCCTATACACCAATTCGGTCATTTTCCTCTGACCTTTTTCATCAAAAGGCATCTTCACCCACACAACTGTCACTCAGGCACAGTTTTTTAGACAATTCTATGCAAATTTTAAATATACTGTTCTATGTGAAATTCCCAGGAGATCAGCAGTAAATGCAGTAAAACAGCCTATTTGACACCAACAACCACGCCACTGTTAAAGTCGCAGTTGCTGATAGTTGTTTGCTATTCAGAACCACTGCATGATTTTTTTTAATCGCTCATGGAGTTCCCTATCTGCCTTTAAGAGTATGTGTGCTGATAAATATTACATTTAGCCCTCCAATTAAATATTACCAAGCTATTTATAATATGAACATTAGTTTTTTCTGTATCCTTTTCTCAGGCTATCTGGTTGGACACGAATGAGGAAAGTATTCAGGCAGCTGAAAGCTTGGGCATGACAGCTGTTAAGATTACTGATATCAGTGAAGCAATGATGGCAATAGAGAAAGTTACAGAGATAAAGGTAATGTTTTTGCTCTGTGTTAAATGTATTTAATTATACTGTCAGTTGAGTGCTGTTTTAGATCCTAAATCAAAATGATGTTTTGTTGGTTTTAAACATGGGTTCATGCAGTAAGCACCATAATAGATTAGATTTTTAAAATAATAAATAGAAAAGTAATTCTAAATGAAATTATTTGGTTAAAGGTTAATCTAGGACTGGGATAAAGAAACACAAATGTAGAGTAAAAAAGAAGAAAGATCTGAAATAGTCATGGAACCCTGATTAGTACTGTAGTTGTTCACTAAAATCAAATCATCTAAGATGAGGACAGGAATTGAGGCTTTGTAAGAGTTGCTACAGAGTTGCTATTTTTGGTGGGAAATGTTTAAAAATGTAATTTTATGTAGCCAGTTTTATTCTGAAAAAGATTCATGAATAAGGAAGTTCATGTCAGTTATTTCAATGTAAATTAATAATAAAAAAAAATACATCAGCGACATTAACACTCGATTCCCTGTGTGCATGTAGGTTGCATGTTCTCCCCGTGCTTGGTGGGTTTCCTCCGGGTACACCGGTTTCCTCCCACAGTCCAAAGACATGCAGATTGGGCTAATTGGCGTTCCCAAATTGCCCGTAGTGTGTGAATGAGTGTGTGTGTGAGTGTGCCCTGCAATGGATTGGCACCATGTCTATGGTGTACCCCGCCTCATGCTCTAAGTCTCCTGGGATAGGCTCCAGGTCCCTGCGACCCTGAATACAGGATAAAGCGGTATACTGTAGATGATGAGTGAGTGAGTGATCAGCAACATTAAATATTCAGACATATTTCCCTTTTTTTGTCAAATTATTGCAAGAAGC
The DNA here is from genome assembly GCA_030068275.1 of Clarias platycephalus. Classification (NCBI taxonomy): domain Eukaryota; kingdom Metazoa; phylum Chordata; class Actinopteri; order Siluriformes; family Clariidae; genus Clarias; species Clarias platycephalus. The sequence continues at coordinate 12,526,712 of JAQQZT010000005.1, read as the reverse complement.
ACATGACATTTTTAGTAGAATATACCACATTTTCATCAGTTATTGACTTAGATCTTGCAAACCATTAGTGTACCAAAGGGCAACATAAAATGAAAACATGTGTGTTGTAATGACTTGCAAAAACCCATAAATGACATTTATAAATGATTAAAACAGTAAATCATTGGGACTCTAAATGAGCATAAATTTTTTTTATTACCAAATAGGCTTTTTAACTCTGTCATTCATAATATCATAAAGGGATTTGTGTACTGTATATTGTTCCCATTTCTGTGGGTATGCTAATAAAATGAAGTAATAAAGTAATCTACATCATTAATGTTTAGGTCTTATTTTGCCTTCATTATGGTCGTGGCATCATTTTTATAAGCTTATGCAATGTCACAACACTTTTTTCAGTCAAGATTCGAATTTATTTCTCTCCAAGGTCTTGAAGATGGGAGAGTCAAACCACTGCGTAAAGGCTTCTCCAGAACATGCCAAACATTTTCTGTTGGGTTAAGATCTGGTCAATCCATGTGTGAAAATTATGTCTCATGCTCCCTGAACCACTCTTTCACAATTCTGGCACTGCCATCATGGAATATGTCCGTGCCATATGATGAAAAAAAAAACCTTTGATGGAAAACAATTCAGTATATTCAGGTTGTCAGCTGACCTCATTTTTGCCCAAATAACATTGCTGAACCTAGACCTGACCAAAAGAAGTGACCCCAGATCACAACACTTCCCCACAGGCTTGTACTATGAAATTTGGCTGCGTCCCCTTATTCGCCTCTTTTCTTACTCTGATGCGCCCATTACCTTCTCCCAATGCTTCACTGTCCATTCTTCATGCTCCTACCAAATTGAAGCCTTTTTGTTTCCAATTAGCCTCACTGATATGTAGTATATCAGTATATATATATTCTTAAGGATACATAGCTGTTTAGTCCCTATCCCTTGAGGTCTCTTTTCATTGTGTTTGTGGAAATGCTCTTTCTTTCACTATTAAAAACAGCTATGAGTTCTACTGTTGTCTTGATTTCACTAAGCATTTCACTTGCTAGGCAGCATAAAAATGGTCTTTGGAGCATCGCTTATATGTTCTGATGATAAGGCATGGCAGGATAATAAGGGAAGTGCATGAAGCCATGCACCCATCATTCATAGTTCCCACTGGACAAGTAGTAGTGTTGAAGGTAGTGTTATGATCTGGGGTTGTTTCAGGTCTGGATTCAGCAACATTATGTGGCCATAAAAATAACTCCGCTGACTATCTGAATGACCAGGCTAACACAAGTTTTTTTTTTTTCCCCGGATGTCACGGACATATGCAAGGACTGAAATTGTGAAAGAGTGGTTCTGGGGAAATGATGAATCATTTTTTACACATTAACTGACCCCCAAAGGCGCTTAAAAGAAATCTTTGCGACTTTTTTTGCCAGTCAGTATAGCAGAATCAGAGTACAGATCGTTTAACCAGATGTCTATATAACTAATTGTGTTGAACCCACAGGTTACTAATGAGCAACAGCCTATCAGCTGTAATCCTGAAGAGATCAGCCATGGATATGTCACTGTTAAGGTAAAAGCAGCATGTTCAACGAGTCATGTATCTGCATGCACCTAATTATTTACAAGCTTTTATTGTCGGTGTTATTGTGGAAAGAGCTGCCTAATTAACGCTTATAAAAGTCACTGGTGCAGAGGTGAGTAGCTTCTGCTAGATAGTATTTGATTCCTTCAATGGCTTATGCTGGAGTAAGGGCTATTGCTGTAGACCTAAAAGGTTTGGGTGAGTTCATATTCTCCACTAGGTCAGTTCATATTATAATGCACTGTTGATCTTTCGGCTGCTCCCCGGCATACGATTGCCACAGTTTGGCACGGGTTTTACGCGGGATGCCCTTCCTGACGCATCCCTCCCATTTTATCCGGGCTTAGGACCAGCACTGAATACAGTGGCTGGAAATCGAACCCAGGCCTTCTGCATGGCAGGCGAAACACCTACTGTAGCACTGAGCCACCAGTGCCCCATTATTTTTGACTTTGATTAAAAAATATATATTTCTTATAAGTCTCTGTCTCCTTAAGCCTGGGGTGAAGTTTCATTTTGTGGAAATGGGAGAAGGGCCTCCAGTCCTGCTCTGCCATGGATTCCCAGAAAGCTGGTTTTCCTGGAGATACCAGGTAAGAAATAAAAGAAAATCAAATGAGAAAATGAAAACGCAATCTGAGAGATAGTGATCTAAAGCTTAACAATTCATAACAATTCAGAAAATGGACAGTATTCTGAAAGCTAGAAATGCGTCCTGTTAATGCTGAGCATCTTGGAATGAATACTTAATCTCACTCACTACAGTGCTATTAATGACATTTTTCAGCTTCCTGCCATGGCTAATGCTGGATTCAGGGCGATTGCTGTAGACCTAAAAGGTTTTGGTGACTCGACTGTTCCAGAAGGTCAGTTCATATTATAAAGCACTGGATATTAATTCACAATCTGTCAATCTGTTTTTTTTTTTTGTTATTCCCTACTATCTACTTCCCATCCCAAGTTGATATTTTTTATATTTCTTAACATATTTAATTTAGAATAATATTTAATTATATCGTAATACATGAACATTTTGGATTAGGTTCTCATAGCATGCTTATGAGTGAGATATGAATAAAAATAATTAGGCTTTTCTTTGAAGCTTTATAAGTTCATGGGGAAATTGAAAACCTTATAAATGCTGCTTTCATTTTTATTCTGGTTCTTAGTGAATTACTAATCTGTGACATCTTTATTGTGAATTCAATAAGTCAATAAGTAGTAATATTTTATTTCTGTCCTAACTCTTACAAGGTTGTGTGATGTTTTTTATCTTTTGAGAGTTTTGAAATCACATCTCATCAAATTTGAAAAGCACATAGCAAATATAATTACCTCTAAAATTGAACATTATAAGCATGAAATTATATGACTGATGTAAAACATGTTCTTGTAAATGTCAAAATACATTTAGCAGTACACACGCATCTATAAATGTGTTGCAGTGGTTAAATTTTTATACTTGCAGTCCACCGTACTGTTTTTATACTTGTAGTCCATAGTATGTGACAACCACATACGCAGATCAGCCATGACATTAAAATCACCTGCGGGATATTTTTTATCGCTCTTGTGCTGTCAAAACAGCTCAGACATGTTGAGACTTGGACTACGCAAGACTTCTAAAGATGTGCTGTGGTAATTGACACGAAGACATTTGCAGCAGTCCTGTTAGTTGCAAGGTAGATTGGATTGGAGTTCTTTGTCCAGTGCATGGCAGATGCTTCATCATATTCAAGTCAACAATGTGAACTCTTTCTCATGTTCAATGGGTGTTCTTAGTCTGCAACAATGTTTAGTTAGGTTATGCATGACAACGTAGAATCCATAGAAATGACAGGAACTAAATGTTCTCAGCAGAACATTGCCCAGAGCATCGCACCTTTTCCACTGGCTTGCCTTGCTCCCATATTGCATCCTGGTACCATCTGTTCCCCAGGTACTCACTTAAGCACCTGGCCACCCCTGATGATGTCAAGTGATTAATCACACCAGGCCACTTTCTACCACTGATCGATGTTCACATTCTAGTGCTTGTGTGCCCATTTTCTGTGCTCTCCGTGGTGGACAGGGGTCAGCATGGGCACTTTTACCAGTCTTTGGCTTCACAACTCCTTTCGCAGCAAACAGTGATGTGTTCTGACAAATTTCTATCATAGACAGGCTTAACTTTTTTTTAGTAATCAGTGGGTTTGGACCAGATGGGCTATTCTTCACTTCCCATGAACTGGTTGTGCTTCCTTAAATGACTTTCAGTAAATACTAACCACTGCATATGGCAGCATCCCAAAAGACCTGTCGTTTTGGACTTGGACTGACCAAATTGTCTTCTATCACAATTTGGCCAATGTCAAAGTTGCTCAGATCCTCTCGCTTACCAATTTTAATGCTTCCAACACTCACTCTCACTCATTGTCTATACCGCCTTATCCTGTATTCAGGGTCGCGGGGGGCCTGGAGCCTATCCCAAGAGACTAAGGGCATGGGGCAGCGGACACCCTGGACAGGGTGCCAATCCATTGCATGGCACACGCACATACTGTACACACACTCACACACTGCGGACAATTTGGGAACGACATCTAGCCTAACCTGCAGGTCTTTGGACTGTTGGAGAAAACCGGAGTACCTGGATGAAATGTTAAGATTTCTTAAATGCTATTCAAGATTCTTTTAGATACATTGTACTACATGCCTTTCAAATATTTGTTGCTTTTTGAGATAGTATATATTATTTTCTCCTGTGGCCCACATTCAATTTATACTTCTGGTGTAGCTGTCTGAGTAAATGCAACACCTACCTTAATGTATTCTTACTCTATTCTTGGTGTATGCTTTAAGCATCATGCTGAGAATGAAAATGAGGAATGCGCTCTTTTAATACACTATATGCTGAATACTCCCTTATGGGATCCTGAGAACTGTTTACCTGGAAAAAAAATATTGGGTAGTCTCTCCTTCCAGTAATTGGTTTCTTTGTGGATTTCTTGACATTGAGATATGAAGAGTTAAGCCACACAACTCTTACTCCCAACTCTCTTCGCAGATATTGAGGAGTATTCTCAAGAAAATATTTTACAGGTAAGCAAAAGCACACTGGCCCAACTGATGACACAAAGGGATGACAGAGAAATAATTGGATAATGTTTATCTCTCTGTCTGTCTATAGGAGTTGGTGACCTTTCTGGATAAGTTGGTATGTGTATAATTTTTTTCTCTCCTTGCAGTTCTCCACCCTGAGGCCTAAAAAATTTAACTAGACCAACTTGATACTTTTTGGTTGTCCAAGCTGCAAATATACTTAGAGCGGATCCCTAGGCAGAATAGAAGATGCAAATTAGACCTGTCAAACCCAGCTTCAGTCAAAATCAATTTAAATGTATTCCTTCCATGGCACATTGATCTAAGTAATTAAAATATTTCTATTAACACTGTAAAGCACCTAGTATTTTTGCTGGGTGAACACATGGATAGTATATGAAATGTTACCACTCAGTATTGTCTTGCCTTGTTGGCGTCTTTATGGAGCATGTCATGTAAATCTCTCTACATATTAATAAAATCAGCCCTACCACATAAAGTATCTGCCAGCAAATGCTCTGTACACAATCCTTTTGCAATATACTCTACTTAACTTCCACTCTTAAGCCACATCCTTTAGTGTGTTTCAATCTCGCCTTCAGTCTGATCTAGTAGAAGAATTTGGTTTCAAAGAAATCTTTGAGTTGCAAAGAAAAGTGTTTATTTTGTGGTTGATCTTTATGCACAATTGCTTGTATTAATTATTTTTGTTTAGATTTATTACACTGTTCTCTGGTGTTGATGTAGATAAGGAGAATAATCTGGATAAGCATAGGGAGAGAAAGAGAGGGAGAGAGACTTTATTGATCCTGAAGGAAATTACAAATATCCAGTAGCAATCGATAGTAACGTAACAGGCATGTAGATGCAATTGCATCATGTAGAGCACACAACCAAAAACATTTTATATGAAGAAACTGATGGAATCTCAGATCTGTTTTATATTCTAGCAAAGTAGGAAAGAGTAGAAATTCTTAGAATTACCAATAGTCCACATTTTAAATGGCAATATATTGAGAATTTATTAAAATTGAATATCGAGATCAAACAGATTTAACGGAGCCAATAACAGTCAACATTTATTCTTTTAATTTGAATTGAATTTTCATCAATTTTCTTTTGTCTTTTGATGTTGTTATGACAGACCAATATTTGCACACTAATACTGGAGATACATAGATGTGATTTGCCTGATTTGCTTGCAGTTATTTATTTATTCATTTATTTACTTTGGCATGATTTGTGCTATTATCACTTCATCAACAAACTAGTTTTATAAAAAGGTTCACAGATGCAAAAGTGATGGTACATAAAGAATCCAGCCATTTGGAAGATGCTAGTAGGATTGTCACACCAGCTGTCTGAAATTCACTTGAATTAACATTATCCAATGCTAGAGATTTATTTTTCTTGATTTGCACCACAGTAACATTTTACAGGAATTGCTGGAAATAAAAATAAATTTCAGAAACAGAATTCAGGAATATATTTCACACTGAATAGATGAGATTCTGTGTTGAGGTTGAGATTAAGGTGATGTGATTAAGGTGCCTGCGGGTGCTACAAGTGTGTCATTCTAGTCTGAATGTGCTAATTATCCTCTCATTATGTACTGCAGTTGCCACTTTAATCAAATGAATATTGTCTTAAATAAAGTTAATTAAGCTGATGGTTGGAGGGATTGATTTTTAATTTGGGCAATGACTGACTACTGGACACGGATGCTCCTGCACTAACTAATGGATTAAAAAATAGTAACTACAGTACATTGTGGCAGAGATGAACCATGTAAGATAAACTGGAATAGTTTTAACTTTTTTTTTTTTTTGGTTGGAATTAATGTCAACAAATTTGCCCAAACTACAAATTATTAATTATAATTTGAGCAATTATGAAAGAGCTTGAAACAAATTCAAGGTTACTGATGGGCTGATTAGCCAAAAACAAGCTGAACATCTTGCAGCAGATAAAGGTTGTAAAACTTGGTTAAAATACTATTTTCTTTATCAACTACAGGGCCTTACCCAGGTTACTCTGGTGGGTCATGACTGGGGTGGTGTGTTTGCATGGAACATGGCTCTATATTACCCAGAGAGACTGAGGTATGTAGTCCTCTACTCTCAAATAAACAACTCTAGCACCATGACTTGTACCAGTGTAGATAACCTGTTACATATTCCATCAATTTTTAGGTCATGAGCTCACCTTTTAGTTAGAGATGCAGGATTTAACAAATAATGTTTTTTAGCTGACACCTTAAGAGATACCATTAAAAGTTCTATGTAGAACCTATGTAGGTGTCACCTACTACCCATCTTTACATGTCTTCACAATGAAAAACATCATTGTTATTATTGCACTTGATTTTCTTTCAAGTATTACAAATTCAGGTTATGCTAACTCTGATATTATTCTATTGCTTAACTATACTGTGTATGAAAGTCAAATATCTAACCATTATTCTTTCTGGCTGAAGGGCTGTGGCTTCTCTCAACACTCCCCTTTTCCCTGTGGATCCAAACAAAAATCCAATGCAGACCCTAAAGGCTTTACCAGTTTTTGAATATCAAATCTACTTCCAGGAGCCTGTGAGTAATATATTTACTCTTGCTAAATTATTCAGCATCCGGAAATTGCTTTAAATTGTATTGTACATTTTGTACATATGGAGTATTAACAATCCACTGACATTGTGACAACTACAACCAAGTATGTGATTTATATGGGACAGATAAGAATTTTGGAGATTTAAAGGTGGAGTTTAAGTCACTGCATGTTTTAATGTAAATCAAAGTACACTGTATGAAGACTTTCTTTTTATATATTAGCATAAGTGTCAGATATAAGTGTCTGTAATATACTCATAATAATTTGTAATATAACATGTAAGTATTTTTTGGAAAACTTTATCCTGGAAACTAATTTGTTGTTATTATTATTAGTATTAGTGGTAGTAGTAGTAGTAGCATTTGTATGCTAAAGTAGGAGTGTTTTCTTGCATGCTTGTTGTTTACAAAATATAAAAGAATATTTCATGGTAAAGCAACATTTAAAATAATTTATTGTTTTCAATATTAAATGCCCAAGTGCTCCAAGCTTAGGCCCCCTAAGGATCCAGTATTTATACTAAATCCTCTGACTGTGACATAGATATAGTATATAACCTGCTGCATGTGCACCATAAACATGGTAAGCACCAGAAGAACTTGTTGTCTTCTACAAAGTGACATGGACATACCATGGTCATAGCACATCCCTGGAGAGAGAGGTCATTGTATGAAGTTTAGAAACAACATTATATGATTTAGCAACAACAGTGACATCCCAGTGAAGCTCAATCAGAATGCCATTCACTTTTTCTTGATTGTGCCATGCTTATAGTAGGTAAATGACATTCATGACAGGTATTAGTTATGCCCTTAACTGGTCAGTGCCATCAACAATACATCCTTATTAAGGTTTTCCTTGATGTTGATTGTTAATGGGAGACTGACATGTCCCTGATTATCTAGGGTGTAGCAGAGGCTGAGCTGGAGAAGGACCTGGAGAGAACTTTCAAACTGCTGTTCACTGCTAGTTATGAGAAAGTAAGTTACAGTGTGTACATTGCTGCATAAAACGTTGCCAATGAAAAATTATCACAAAGTTTTCATTGTTTATGATGATTATTTGTATTGTTGTTGGTCCTGCTGTTGTTTGTATTTTAATCTCGTAATACTTTTTACCTTTCGACTCAAAAGACAATAGTTTTGCACAGCAAATGAAATACTTTAATAAAATGGTATAATTATTGATTGATTAATTTATTAATTTATTAAATCCACCCAATAAGGATAATTATGTAAGGAATAAGATTATACATTATACATGACAGATTATAACATCCAATAAAAACTTCTATTAATTAATGTTAGATATTGATATTTTATATTGTGATACAAATAATACATGACAGCTGTCTCATCAGCCTTGATTAATCTTTCTCTCACATTCTGTCTTTCTCCTTGTGAGTCTCTCACACACTAGCTTACCATATAAAAGGCAGAAAATTCTTGCCTAAAGTTTAAATTAATGTCTTCCAACAAAATAACGTCACAACATCAGCGATTATAAGAATTAAAAATTGTTTATTATACAACTATTTTTAAAACCCATTCATTTTTGCTCTTAGATTATGTGGAATTTTTATTGTTACAGAAAGAACAATGTATTCGAACAAGCCCATTCATACAAACCTGTCACTCATGTCACAGCCAAAACAACCTGTGTCATTATATAATTTATATCATGTATATTATTTATAATTTTGCTGAGTCTAAATCTGACCAACTGAAGAAAACCCAGTCTCCAGAAGCATGAGCAATGGGCACTATGCATGATGGGTGCATCGCTTCATGTGTGTCCCTGATGCACCCATCCTCTGGTACAGGGTCAATCTGCACTTATCAAGCCACGTAACCATTTTCCATTCCACTAACGTTCAATCTTTATGATCCCTAGCAAAATTAACTGTTTTTTGTTTTCCTGATTAGGCCACACAACTGTTTAGTTCCAGTCCTGTGAGTTCTCATCACATTGTGCATGTGGAAATTCTCTTACTTTCACATAGCTGTGATTTTTTTCTGTCAGGTTTTTTACCAAACATCTTTACTCTGCGTTTAAGTGATCTCAATCTTCCACAATGTTGAAGGTTCAGGACAGTCTGTACAGGTTATGATAATGTGTTGGACAGTTGTTAAGCTAATTCCAGTCATTTCAAATCTCCTTAATTGATTTCAGTACTTGAAGACCAATAGTTTGACCCTTCTGAAGTGGCAGGCAGTATAGGTAAACCAGGACCTGTTAATGATGTTCTCTGGACGTTTACATGAGATTTAAATGTTATTATCAGGATTCGCTTCATCCCTCAATACAACTATGCTGGAAATGTACAGTTCTCACTGTAGATGCTGCATTCCCTACTGAGTGAAGCGTACTAAAAAATATGTAAACTATACTTATGATAAAATAATAAAAGCTTGCACCAAAGAGCTTTCTGCATTAGCTAAATATTAAGATTCTTAAGAACTTATGTTGAACAGCCTTAATGCTTTTACTTAGAACTTCTGTAATAATATAATTAATAAATAATTATATTTTACAAAACAAATGTCTATAGTATTGTACTTTTTCTCTTCATTTTTTGAGCGATTAACCAATATTCATTGATCACAGCCCTGCCCCTTTACATACTTTATAACGTTTTCCCAAAGTAAAGGTAAAAAGCATCATTTTTCAATGACAAACCTGTGGAAGGTGAGGATAAAAAATTAACTGAGGTTGTCAGTTCATATCCAAGACCTTAAGATACAGTGCTGTAAATCTATAAGGCCATCACATGGCAAGCTTTAGTTGGCATACCGATGAGGTTCACTGTATGAAATCTTACACAATAATAGGCAGCTGATTTTAATGCTGATCTGTGTACTTTGCTGAGGTTATATGTAGGGTATATATTTCTTTAGTTGTTATAGTCATAGCAAGGATGGCTGAGCTCAAATGGGATCACTGTTAATTATTTAACAAAATACAGAAATTTCTTATTTATTAATTGTTTCTCAGAACGGCATCTGAAAATTAGTAGTTTGAAGAAGAGTAAAAGGTGTCATCGTTACAAGCTTGCAGACTCCCCTGGTGAGTCTTTGAGAGTACGTGCAAAGCACTGTCTTTATAACAAGGGGGTATTTTTAGGTTTTCCATAGGTTTTCAAGGTTTATTTTGACCATAAGAAAGCCATGCTGATGGAGATCAAAGAGTTATGCTGCTGTGGCTGAGTGACTTGGAATCGTAATGAGGGCTGGTTAAAGGCCCTTCACTTGAGGTTCTGCTCCTGGACTAATGAGTCACTCCTGGCCAGCCAGCTCATCACTCAACCTGGCTAAGACAGCTATAGCACCTCCTAATGTCAGTGGATGCACTGGAAGTATTTCCCATTGGCATGGACCCTGCTCTGATGACTGCTTTTTATTCCCACACTTGCTCATGTCAAATAGAGGAAATTGCACGCTTACAGAGAGAAGAGACCTCAGAGGAATACCCTGCATTAATTGTAGTGTCCACTCATCTTCCTCCACACACATGCTGCATTCATAAATGTCATTTAGTCCATAATGGGGTAGACTGTTTTTAGTGCAGGTTCAGAAATTCCAAAGTGGATTTATTATTATTTTTTTAATCCTCATCCTAAATAATATGAGAAATATTAATACAGGGATTTAAGAAATCATATCTGTTACAATCTGGTACAAATTAATCCAGATATCTGCCTGATCAATCACATATTTTTCAATTAACATTCAGTGTGCACTTCAGAAAATTCATTAGAGCAAAAGGTTAGGCTGATAAGCTATGCTTTTTTTTTTTTTTTTTTTTCAAAATGAATATTGCAATGTTAAGGCTCATCAGTACACATAAATGATGAGGAATATACAGCACATTCAGAAATGTCGAAGGATTACAGAGGGATGTATACAAAGCATGTGATATTTTATTTTTTTACACAATGTACGATGACATTGTTCTCTATAATGATTCATGGAGCACTTGAGATGTCAAACTATTCAGGTATTTATTTTTAAAAGGAATTTTGTGAGCCTCACTACATTCTCCCAAATAACACAATGATCTGCACTCAACTGTGTAGTCATCCAAAAATTGTCTAATCCCAAACCTCTACACAGAGTGGTTAAATATTTTTAATGAACTTATGTAGTAAGTAAAAAAGTAGCCTGTATATTGGTTGTTGGTAAGCAAAAGCATACAAGTTAGTAAAAAGACATTTTTTTTTTCTTACTATCAAACAAACATAGCTAATCTCTTTAACTGTGTAATGTATGTGATATGTGTTACAGGGCACCCATCCTCAACTGGATATGATTGGGGTCATTAAGAGAGGTAAAACAAAAATGTATTTAAATGTAATAAATGTAAACACTTTGTTTTCTATGAATTCATTATTTTATACTTTTTTAATTGTTAAATTTCCTAAAACACTACCATCATCTAAAAAAAATCATCTCACTACCATTCTCAAAATTAGTATCTCTAAATAGTAATTACAATAGTGTAATGACATACTATTTAATATAGTAGTATGGTGTTTATGACATTGTCCAGGTATTAAAATCTCAAAAATGCTAGGCAGTACAAAAGGATTATAAAGATATGTGTGATTGCCTGTAAAGAGCAAAATCTCTTGACAGGTGCTTTTTGCTTATCTGTCATTAGTTTTTTTGCTCTGACTGTAAATATCAAAGCAATGTCCATGAATCACTGACCTGTTGCAGACGATATTAAGAAAATGTTTAAACCTGGTACCTTGGATCAGGATTGTTGATGCTCTCACTATTACTGCATACTCACACTCCCCACCACCACATGACAAAATCTAGTGCCAAGCCTTCCCAGAATAATTCTGGAAAATTGCCTTAATTTTGGAAAAATGGCTGTGATAGTCAGGTCTCCACACTGTTCTGCACATATTGTGTATATGTACAAAAACTTTCAGAAATTGTGTTATAATTAAAACAGCACATCTGCTGCATGCCTGCATATCTACTGGTTCCTTTCTCAGCTATCAGAAATAAAAAAATTTTTTATGGGTATAAACATGTAAAACAGGTATAGAAGTAGTAAATTACTGCTGGCCTTGGCTATTACAGTAAGTCATTTGAATGGTTTGCTAAGCATTAACCAAGCTTAGCTCAGTACTTCACTTCGGTGGAATCCTTCTTAAATATAATTATTTTCCTAGTCAGGATTGATGTGATCGTCAGCTCTATAACCTGATGTCTAAATGATCAAGGGTACAGTGACACTGAATATCAGCACAAGCACAAGTTTGCAGAGAAAGTGCTACAGGTAATCCTGGCTATGATGATATTCAGTATACTGTACATCATGATTGCGGGTGCAACAGATTTTTTTTGTTGTTGTACTGGACACAATATAGCCAATTATATTTGCTTATTTTTGGTTCATGAACAGAAATAGACCCTAAAGATGTCATACCTGCACTAGCTATTTTGGAATAGTACGCTCTAGGCTAGGTACTAACAACAATTACTAATTAAGCATTCAGTAGGTTTTAAACTGTTGTTTCATTTTAGGTGGTCTGTTTGTTGGAATGCCAGAAGAAGTTCCCAGAAGTGCTATTCTGAGTGAGGCAGAGCTGCAGTACTACATCCAGCAGTATAGAAAGAGTGGCTTCAGGTACATAGTGCTTCACCTATTATTAATTACTTAACCTGCAGAATATTACTCATTGCCTTTACATTGAAAACAATTATTACTAATATATTTTACTATTCCCTTTTTACTATAAACTTGCATTGTCAGTTCCACTGTTTGTGTATGCACACACTTTATTATTTTTGTATCCTTGTTTATACTGAGAGAATGTTTGTTTCCAGGGGTCCTCTGAATTTGTATCGGAATGTAGAGAGGAACTGGCGCTGGATGTGTTCGAGGCCAAGGGGCAAGGCAAGTGTGTGCCCATTTCTGTAGCCGTGTTCCAGCTTTATGCTAGAAAATCATGGCTCTAACACCACGCTGTCAAAAACATCCCACTCTTGTGCTCTTTTGCAAACTCATATGGCATCAAGCATAACCATTCACACTGGACACAACAGATGGCCTGTGCTGTCGATTCCCTAACATCTGTTCCTGAGAGGCATGGAATGAAGTGCTCTGCTCCATGGGCTACCGTTCTGATAAACATATCTCTTCATGTAGAGGCTGAGCTCGCTTGTGTGTTGCTGTGCAATGCCCTGTCTGATGTTTTCTTTTTAATTTTCCTTATTAATGTTTAGTATACAGTACATCACAAACCTGTTTTCCATTATATAGATCCTGATGCCAGCGTTGATGGTGACTGCTGGGAAAGACAGGGTGCTTCTTCCCCAGTTTTCCACTGGCATGGAGCAAATAGTAAGCCTGCCGTCCTAGTTTTATCTTCGATAATATTTTTATATACACAATAAACACAACTTAACACAGTTCTCCATAAGCATTAGGAGCTAATTCTGTGTATTACTTATTTTTTCTGTTTAATTTGAAGATTCCCAGTTTATCGAGGGCTCATATTGAGGACTGTGGACACTGGACCCAAATGGAGAGGTAAATTGTTTCTCAGTGTTTGTTTCTTGCTATTAATTTTGACAGTATTTTGTTATTGTTTCATACAGTGATTTTATCTTTTTATCTTTTTGGATAAGTATTTTTATTTGTTTTACCATTGCTTAATGTTATTGTTATTATCTTAAAGTACTGTATATGAAAGTGGAATAATAATTATATCTATTAATCTTTCCAAAAAACACAATGTTTCTGGTAAGATTAGTACAACTTTTTTTTTTTAAATTTTTTTAAAAAATGTTTATGACTAGTGTAGAATCCATGTTTAGTGTTTTTCCATTGGATGTTCTGTGAACTCACTTCACACTGCTCTCCTTTTATGCCCTCTCTGCACTCAGATTGACTCATAAATAGTTGCACTAGGTCATGTCACATAGGCCATAATTACCAAGGTTAAAAAACTTAGAAAGTAATTTCTCAAGACAGTGCTATGCTGAACGTTTGTTTTTACAGTATTTTACAGAACATGCTGTCCGATTAGGACATCCTCTGCACTGACTAACAAATTTAGAATGTAATTCTGAGATAAACCTGATCCAAGCCTTGCAGCTTTAGCAGCTCACTAGCCACAAGTGCCTGTGTCTAGTGACAAGTAACAACACCACTCAGCCGAAATCAATGATTCATAAGCTGAGACTGTACATTTTAGGGGCTTGGGTTTTTCCAGGAGATTCTTTCTGGATGATAATGACCAATCAATTGATGCAACTGAAGAAGGGTATAGCTTGAGCCCTTGTGCATGTTTTTCTGACCAAAAAAAAACAGAAGACGTGAATTTGCATCCTACCGTTTAAAACAAGGGGCTGCCCACAGTTTATTTACTTTTCCAGTTCTTATTTACTTCTTATTTAGTCTTGGGACTCAAGAGTTTCTACTATACTGTAGTAAATTGTAGAGTTTTATTCCTTTTTTAATATAAAAAAAAAAAACACATTGGAAATATTTGTTCTTCATAGAGCTTTTGGACCTTAGACACAGTTAACAGTCATTAATTATTTACTAACATTTAAATTGTAACTACTGTATTAATTTACAACTCTAATCTAAAGAAAGTAAACCTGCGCAAATCTGTAGTTTAACAAATCTTTCCAAATAGTTAAGCGAAAGAGATTTTCCCCTCATGACAGATTAATAAAACATAGAAAATCAGTTGTAGACTGCACAGGGCTTACCCCAAGCATGAGAAGATTTAATTAGTACTTAAAGAACATTTCTTTTTGTATGCTGAGGATGTCAAATATTTCACAAGATATGCCACCACAGGCCATTCACTGATTAACCAAGAAGGTTAAAAGAACAGCAGTATTACTACAATGGTAACAGTAACAGTATTACTACAATGCAAAGTACATTGTTCTAAGAACGAAATACCAAGAAAAAGTTTGGAAACACCTACATACAGTACTTCTTTATACACTTCTAGGATATTTGAGCATAGAATAGTGGTTAAATCAAATTTGCATGTTAAAGTTTACTTTCATCAAAAACACCTTTTGCAATAGCTACCTGATAAATATGTAGCATTCTACTAATATTCCACTAATAGATATTCAGGTGTGATTTCATCCCAGGCCTTTTGTAGCACTTTCCAAAAGTTTGCTATGCTGGTTGGGCAGTGTTCATTGCTATTCAAACTAGTTTCTCCCAATCCAGCACAGTAGCACTCAGAACTGGTGATTGCGCTGGCAAAGCCATTACTGAGTGTATTCCAGCAGCTAATTTCTTCAATAGATCAATATGTTTCCACTTCCATGCTTCACTGTGTTAGTCAGGCATCTATCATCTTTTCATGAGCTCTGTGCTCACATATGTTCCTCCCTTGGATCCAAACATGTCAAACTCCAGTCCAGTCATCAACTGTTTGTGCATCTTGGCACACTGCAATCTTTTTTTTTTTTTTATTGTCCAACCTTTGTAGGGGAATTTTCTTGGCAACTCTGCCCATAAGGCCAGCTGACCTGAGTCTCCTACAAACAATGTCTGTGCACACTGTTTTCTACCTTGTTCTATTTAACACTGCAGCCAATTAAGGATCAGTAAAGGTGTCTGTTCTCCAAGTAGGACACTCATGAGTACTTGTCTACTTGAGCAGATGTGCACTTGGGCCTTCCACTGCATCTTCTGTCCTGATTGTATCCAGTTGAAACATGTGTCTGGAGTGTCCACCTTCTAAAGAAATATTTTATTTCTTGGCTAGCAAATGGTAGTTGTTCTACAAAACGTAAACTATGAAGTTTTAGATGAATTGCCTTCTGATTAAATTATTACAGTTGATAATGAACATGTTTTCTGTGTTTAGGTATAATCTTTTTCAATGTAAACAGACAATAATGTTTAGTTTTTCCAAACATGGCCAGTTCTAGCTTAGAATTATCTGAATAAAAAAAAAAACAGGTTGGCACCAAAAAGTAGGTGATTAAAGGATAATTTCTAATTTCATTATTATTTTTTTTTTGTATTAAATTAAAAAAAATTCTGTCCAATGACAGAAACTGCTGAAACCTTTTTTTCCCCTTGGAGACTTAAAACTTGGTGTGTTGGTAGTCATGTCCTGTTACCCAGTCAAGCATAATGAGTCAGATCAGACACAGCAGGGGCACCAGAGTACATAGTATGATTCTTCTGCACTGTGGGGTATAGAAAAAAAAATCACTTTAACAGTTTGTTTGGCATGACATGACAGGCTCTTGAAATTGTCAGACTTATCATGACATGACCCAAGCTCAAACCTGGGTTTAAAGAACCAGATACAAATATATTGGTAGTATGTAATGGATATTATTATTATTATTATTATTATTATTATTATTATTATTATTATTATTTCTATCATTTCTATTTTTGTGTTTGTCCTCAGACCGACTGAGACCAACAAAATTCTGATTTCTTGGCTGAAAGAGATACATCAGAAAATGTCCATTCCATTCTTGCCTAAGCTATGAGATTATTATAAAATCCTTGCTCAAGAGTACAAGCTTAGAGGCTGGACACCTACTGTACAACGGGGAGTTTTAAAGAATGATTTTACTATGCTATTCCTCAAATATTTGTTTATCATATTATATTTGTAAAATTTGCATTAATGCATTGCAAAATATTTTGTTTAAAGCTTTATACATAAAACAAAACAATAAATATGGAAATGGTTTGTAAAAAGTATATTCAGCATCTAAAATCCTTTGGGGGAAACGCACGCATTAAATTCCTGATAAACTCAAATGTATTAGTCTTGTTCAGGCTTTACATCATACAGTAGCTAGCAATCAACCCATTCAAAGCCTCCACTATTATCAAGATTTGAAATGAGACAGTAGCTGTTATTTCCTTAGCCGTAGCTTTGATTAGACAGTCATGGAAACCCGCCTTAAGAACACAATGCAGGTCTCTTTGTTGAGGGACGTTGATTAGTATGACCTGAGCCTGCTCCTTTTAATCAAGTGAGGAGAATAAAAAAAAGTGCAAAGGAAGAACCTGTCTCTCTTGAAAAATACACACTATTTCACACATTACAGTAATTGACTTACCTCAATGTAGTACAATCATGGTTACTTTCAGGAATGTTAAGATATTCTTTAACTGGAAATGGATAAAAAATGCAGTTATGTGGTTTAAGTCTGAAATGACTCATTCTTTTCACACCATGTTTGTATAATAAGAATTTTATTTTTTCCATTTGTTGCACAGTTTTTTAACTGTGAGAGAGCGAAAGAGGCAAGGCTGATTCTTATATTTTTGAACTGTACACTAAAGACATTTGAGAAACAGAGCTTTTCTATATATTTTTTAAAATATAGAAAGGCATTACATAAGAAAAATGCAGCATTTTTTACTTTCATTTACTTTAAGATGATTAATTGTTCTTTTTTTGCTCATTAAAAATGGATGTTTTAAGCTGTAAATATCAGTTAATAAGTGATCTGAAATTTAGATTTTGTCTTAATATTTTGGTCACAAACCCAAATGTCTTCATTGTGTTAGCGAAAACAAAGGAATCAGCCTTGCAATTTCAGTGCTCTGACCATTCACTGTGAATTCGGTGTCCTCAGGAAACACTCATTATCCACCTTAGCCTAAAAGATAGTTAAAAGCTTCCAAATTAAGAACTTTGTTGTGAACAACAGCGTGGGCCTGAGGAAAATAATTTAGCCAGAATCAGTAAAAGCCCGAAAATAACATGTATCATATTTTAAAACTGCTCATTAGTTGCTAAAAAAACCAATAAACCAATATTGAAACAGAAATCAGTCTATAGGGGGTGAAGAAAGCCATTTTGAAACTGAAAAAAGAGAAGATAGAAACCATTGGTGAGCAGATATTCAAGCAGATATGAAACAGGTTGGCCAAGGAAAACAATCACAGTTGTTGACAGAAAAATTGTGTAAAGAAAACCCCAAAAACAATACAGTGACATAGACAACTACATCCACACGGCAGGGGTGAAGGTATTACAAACCAGAATTTGAAGACGACTTGGAGCTTAGAAATATAGAGGTCATACCACAAATGCAAACCATTTGATTGGAAAGGACAATTTAGAATTTGCAAAAAAAATACAGAGATGAGAAGAACTTCATCATGCAGCAGGGCAATGACCCAAAACACATTGTCAAAACAACAAATTGGTTCATCTGGGGAAAAGAGTAAGGTTTTAGACTGACCGGACGAGTCAGTCTCCTGACTATTGAGCATGCATTCCACATCTTATAGAGGAAACTAAAGGGAGAAACATCCCAAAACAAACAACAACTGAAAAATAAATAATAATAATAATTATATATATATATATATATATACACACACAAATATAGAAAGGCATTACATAAGAAGAATGCAGCGTTTTTTACTTTCATTTAGGTTAAGATGATCTTGTTCTTTTTTTGTTCATTTAAAATTGGGTTCTATTGCAATGGATGCAATGTTTTAAGCTGTAGATATCAGTTAATAAGTGATCTGAAATTTTGCTTTTGTCTTAATATTTTGGTCACAAACCCAAATGTCTTCATTGTGTTATCAAAAACAAGAATCGGCCTTGCAATTTCAGTGCTTTGACCATTCATGTGAATTCGGTGTCCTCAGGAAAGGCTCAGTATCCACCTTAGCCCTGACAAAGATAATGTAGAACTGAAGATGAATAAATAAATGAATGCTCTATAACTGAATATTGCAAACACAGGTTAATAAATTGATTGTTTCATTGTGCGTTGTAGCAAAAACAATGATGAAAGATGCTCTGTATTATAGCAAGCTTGAGAATTTTGATTAATATCTCCAATTGTGACCAAGAGACCCTGACCAGAATAAAGTGGTTACTGACGGTGTATGAATGAAAAATGACCTCCTCTGTTTTCACAACAACATCAACATAGTTCTAAACTTTTTAAGGCAAATGTTATTAATCTTTGTTTGAGATATCATGTCCCAAGACGAAGTGAAGTCGGTGTACAGAAAGATTCAAGATTCTTTATTTGTCACATGCATAGTTATACAAGTACAACACGCAGTGAAAAGTAGAGTTAAGGAGTTAAGGTGCATGATACTAAGCTACTTATGAATCTTATGAATCAATATCATCAGCATTCTTTTGACATGTCCCCTTTTTGTATTATATGTGTAAGTTAACAAATGCAGATTAAGCAACATGTTAAAGTAATGAATGTTTTTATACTGTATATATCAGTAACAGGCAACCAGAAATCAGTAATTCGGTTGCAGTTTGTAATTCTAAAAAGTTCATCTTGTGGATGTATAAATTTCTTCAGAAACATGTGAACCACTGAAAACCAGTGGTAGTTGTATGTTAGTGGAATTATTAGATTATTATTTGATAATTGAAACCAAACAGCAATTTTTAACAATAAAATAGAATGTATGTACAGTATGTCTATAAATCCTTATTTAAGACTTATATACAGTATATGTACTAAATATTCCCCCATTGCTAGCACTGGGAGATCATGCTATTAATATTAAGTGCTTTTAATGAAGTTGAAATTTAATAGTTATTGCTATTTTTTAAATAAATAAGTAAAAAAAACTTAGTGATGCCAGTGTCAGGATCAGCTAGGAGGCACTTTAACAATCTGGCCAAACACTGAACATGACTAAATAATGTTCTCTGGCAAGACAATAATCGTTTATTTGTTTTGCATTATTGGATAGCTTCTGCTAGCCTCTAGTCTATATTTCACATTTCCCCTTATGACTACCAATTGCTTTATGCCTTTGAGTTATATACAGTATATGTCTGAATATAATGACTTTTTCGCAATGAAAAACACATTATTATTTAAACATGAAGAAATACGAGCACATATCGAGAATGTTTTTTGGGATTTCATTTTCACACATCTCTACATGTTCATGTAATAAAAATCTCATTAGATGGTTGTTGAGTGTGCATTCTTACAACTGACTGCTCCTTTAATGAATTCATCGTGCAATTTAATGTGCTGTCGACATTGCAAACATCTAATTCTCAAACAAGTCTCAATGCACAAACTTAACATCTCGATTCCATAAAAAACGAATAAAAAGGATTATGTGCACAATTAAATCATCAGCTCACTATTGCTGTAAATTTTCCCACTTTCATGTTGACAATACTGTAATTTCTTATGTATTTTATATAAGATTTACATTTAAAAATGAACTTAAATCTATAATTGAGTCATAGCTTATAGAAACTAAAGCTAGAAAAAAAAATAACAGATGGATGACTTAGATTAACGTTTCTTTCTGTTGCCTTCAGTTATGATCAGGGAATAGAATAAAATTATAGAGCAGGTAGATGAGACGACTTGTTGTATAGATCTAAAATGACGGTTTTGTGAAGTGTCACACTTAATACAGTAGGACAGTTGCATTACTGAAGCCTCATTAAAGAAGATAGCTTATAAATACACTGGCACAGGGACTGTGTCTAAACCAATTAACTTCCCTAAATTGCAACATGGCAATGAGATTTACCATAGTTAAGCAAATTATGCAAATGATGATAAAGTGCCTATTTAGTTGGGCAACGTTTGAAATGGAACAAGCTGCTGAAGCACCTCAAGCCAGCACTCTTAGTAAAACAGAGGACTGTTAGGGAATTTTATGCTAATAAATATTTATAGTTAACAAATACAGATTAAGCGGCATGTCAAAATATAGTGGTCCAATTATTATGTATGCTTGGTTTTAATTAATGTTTTTATACTGTATATGTCAGTAACAGGCAACCAGAAATCAGTCATTCGTTTGCAGTGTATATTTTTAAAAAAATTAATCTTTTTGTAGATGTATAAATTTCTTCAGAAACCCAATAAACACTGGAAACCGTTTCTGGTTGTATGTTATCAGGGACTTTCCAAAAATCAATATCAATATCCAGTGCAAGGGTTCAGGGCAAAGAGACAGTTTTAGACTGGGCAAATCCATACTTGAAGAGCAGAGGTCAAACCAGGTAACAACTCATCAAGAATAATAAGGGATCTGACAAGGAAACTAGTAAACAT
Source organism: Clarias platycephalus (assembly GCA_030068275.1). NCBI lineage: Eukaryota > Metazoa > Chordata > Actinopteri > Siluriformes > Clariidae > Clarias > Clarias platycephalus. Next base: position 12,505,382 of record JAQQZT010000005.1, on the reverse strand, counting down.
GGCATTCAGTAAAGCATTTGAAATAAAGAGTCATGCTTTACTAGCTTCCTGGTCAGATTTCTTGCCCCTTATTGTTCTTTAGATTTAGTAAATTTATGTATGCAGGTTCCTCGCCACTGTATGTAGGACTACCTGCCAATCCAAAGTATGGATTAAAAAGTGAGGGCTCTGTCAGAATGGGCATCTAGCATAAAGCTTTTGAAGTCAGATGCTTTATGCTGGATGCCCATTCTGGATGCTTTATGCTTTATGCTTTACGCAGAATTGGCATCCGGCATAGAGCAGCCAAGAAAGTTATTTATGCAGCCCGTTCAGCAACAAACCTGGTAACAGAAAAGATTTACAGAAATCTGGGTCTAGATCCATAATGAACATGCCAAAGGTGGCAACAAACACAGACACACACACACACACTGTTGTTACTGCTGTTACTGAATATGAAGCTTGACTAAAATAAATGATCTGGGAATATTGTGAACAATATTGTCAACATGACTATAGCATTAAATAGGTTTAGATCATATGCAACACCTTATAATTACAAAAGAAGCCTGGAGAAGCACAGGTCTCTGGAGCATCCAGGTGAGAATCGATTGAGGTATATGTCCAAGCAATTGTGGACAAAGAAACAGGAGCTGGCATACCAAGGGGAGTGTGTCCAATATCCTGCAGCAGCATTATGCCGAGTCACATACAGTTCAAAAGTCAGGGTTAACAGATTGTTGTATATGTTGGAAGTATAAGAAACATGGTGAGATAATGGTAATGATAATCACAGTGCATGTAGGGTCTCCAGCTGGTCTAATCCTGACTTAAATGTTTTTTTTTTTAAACCCTTAACAGAAAACCTGTTTCTGTTTTGACCTAGTAAAGACATTAAAGTGTCTTGAGATGGATGCCAGAAGCATATTCTGTTTGAATAGGTAAGAACACCAGGGTTAGCATGAACATCCCTAACTTGCACCCTTATTTACATAAAAGCTGTTAACCAATGTTCCGATTAAACAAGCTGGACAGACAGGAAGTTCAACATTGAAGGCTTTGTAGGAAAATGTGTGTCTGACTTGCGTAACACTTGTAAGTTTTGCTAGAGCAATACTTGCTTCAATGACACATTAGCCCTACAGTAGATACTGTGATGAACACTAGGAATGAAAGAGATAAAGTAACAAGGATAGATCAGTCCCTGTGACTGACCTTGTGAGGAGGAACAGGGCTCAGGAGTGATTCTGGGACGGCAGCATAACCTGAAAAATTGTAAAGAACAGCTGGAAAGTTGAGATTGCATTTTAAATGATTTGGAAACACCTGATCAAATGGCAGGGAAATGTAGAGCTAAAGGTTAGAATAGGAATTCAGCAATTATAGATAATTCTGTTATGTGGTGTCAGGCAGAGACAGCTACAGAGAAAAAAACTGTCAACAGAAACCATTAATAAGGCATCAACAGAGGTAGAAGCACAGGCAAGACAGGAGCTGGATCAGAGCCAGAAAAAACATAAAATATAAAATTTGGATAATTTGTCGAACTAAAAAGACTACAGATAAGAAGTTGTGTTAAAACAGGCAACAGTCGATGCATGTGGACTAGGTGGAGCTTAGGCTAGGATTTTGAAACCAGCAAGTGATCTAAAAGAAAGAAAATGTTAATGATGTGAAATAATCAGACCATACCTCACCTTAACCCTCCTTTGAATTATGCAGCTCTAACTGAGGCCACCTCACAAACCAGAGAGATCAATAATCAATCAGTCTCTGAATGTCACTGTTTTAAATCTATTGTCTGTTTCCTGCTGTTTGGAATTCAGGGCCTAATTATACAGCTCTTGATTCCAACCATCCTAAATGTCCTTTACCTAAAACCTGATGTGACAAACACAAATTGGTTCAAATGAAGGACACCAAAATCAATATATTGATAACAGCATTCAGCTACCTCTGTCTTCAGAACAGCTTCTTGGTCATTTTGATAATCCTAGTAAAATAGATGTATTGCTGTACTGTAGAACGAGTCATTTGACGATAGATTGACTACACATTTATTAGTTGTGGAATAATTTTGTATATTTGAAATAAATACCTAGTGAATGAGCGTGAATGAGTGTGTGTGCCTTGTGATGGATTGGCACCCTGTTCAGGGTGTATCCCACATTCTGCCCTAAGTCTCCTGGAGACTCCATGCCCCCTTGACCCTGTATACCAGATAAAGCTGTATAGACAATAAGTGAGTGAGTGAGGAACGGTGATGGTAAAATCAGTGACTGACTTATTTAATTATTTTTTAAAAAGTTAACAGAGGTCTTAGAGTTTCATTAAAGTGTAGTAATTAATTAATGCACCAGCTGCGTACTCCCTTTATTTTTTCTCATTCATATTAAGATGACAAGGCTGAGCAATAAGCTGGGGGAGGGTCTCTTCTTATATGAGATCACGGTAGGGGAAACAGTCTACCTTGTTTAAGCTGTGACCCATGCAAAAATGGAAAAAGACAAAAAGAAGTTAATACTTTTTCGCACATTTTTGGTTTGTACACATACAGTGAATGTCTAAAATGACTTAAAAGTGTATTTTCGATAATAGGTCCCCACTTAATGCATTTTCTTTTCCTTTTCTCCTTCTCTCTTGGGGTCTTCAATATTTTTTCACACTCACATTACAACAAAACATTTATTCACTTCATGTGCAATTCGTGATGAACAACAGTTTAACCAGGACATTATCAATTTTGCAAATATCTCTTAATGAAAATCTTGTTAATGTTGTTGTTAATGTTAATAATGCAAATATTTCTAAAATTGCATTACTACAACATTGCAGTTCCAATTTTTGCTCATCTAAAAATATTTACAATGTGAGCATCATATGATTGCCAGAAATAAAAAAAACAGTCATTTGTGGTGTACAGACTATCTTCTAATATGCACATAGCTTATGTAACTATTTGTATAAAGAACTTCAATTTAAAGCCATAAAAAAATACCATTTAAAGACAAAATTACAGCATGTCAAGGGTGTTTCAGATTATGCTAAATATGGAAAGTTTCCAGTACTTAGGTTTCAAATTATTTAATGTATGATATAACTGCAATGTAAAAAGAGAAAGACTGGAAATAAGTTGGTCCTGTTTATGATGAAATATATCTGAAATACTTCCTTAAAAAGGTGTTCTGTAGAGAATCAACAACTCAGTATATGACAGGTTATTGTCTCATACACTTAAACATTAAATGGAAATGTTAATAATGCAAATATTTCAAAAAATTGCATTACTATAACATTGCAGTTCCAATTTTTGCTCATCTAAAAATATTTACAATGTGTACCCAATATAAATGCCAGAAATTATTGTCTTATACACTCAATCTTACACTTTATAGTAACGCAATATAGTAAAATATTAGTTCTGTAACCTGGTGATACATATATGAGAGCAATATTGTTTGAAGCAAAAACAGAAATAGGAAAGTACTGTTTTTTCCCCACCCTTTTTTCACTATTTAGATATTTTATGAAATGACTTTCCTAATGCTAAACTCTCCACTCTCCTCCAGCACCACAATATGGTCGATTTCTACAAACCCATAACACAGAATGAATTATACTTTTGGAATCAAACTTTGACTTCATGCCATGCTTCAGTTATACATTCTTGACTGTCTCTTGTCTGCCACCAAGTGGAGATTTGGAGATCTTGGCTCAAAATTTCTTCTTCTCAAATGGTTCACGCCAGGTCTGCACTATCATCGCATAGGCTTTGTCAATCTGGAAACCACATGACATCAGAATTAGACAAGGACAGCCTAATGTATTCCTAAATATAGTCTGTATATGGCATGTTATGATATGATTTACTGTAAGAAACCTGACAACCCAAACTGCAATCGGTAAAGATTTGGATGACTCTTCATCTCACAGTACTGTTCATTAACTCATAAAGTGTACTATATTTACACCTACATAAACCTAAAGAATACTGAATAATATTAAAGTAATGGCAGTTTGGTAGCTCATTATAAATTAAGTAATAATTAACCGAGTATTATACTGTATAGCTCTTGATACTTGATACTTGATACTATAACTTGGTAATATTTGGAAAATATTATTTATGTATCTATGTGCACATACTCATGAAGAATCTGTGTATCAGAAGGTTCAGATTTGACTCCTGGGCTGTCTACACTAGTCCTGACTCAGTGGGTGATGTTCTGGGTTACTGATCAGAAGGTCAGGGTCTCAAGCTCCCACAATGACCAAACTGACACTGTAGAGCCTATGAACAAGGCCCTTAATCCTTTCTGCTGTATCATGGCTGGCCCTGCTCCTTCTGATCCCAGTTTTCTAACAGACTGGGATATGCAAAGGAAATAATTTTTCCCATTCTGTAATGAATATATGACAAATAAAGGCTTCTTCTGCTTATTATTATTATTATTATTATTATTATTATTATTATTATGTAATACATGTGATTTACAAGATTGGGTTATTATTGTCTATATTATAATGAACAACAAAACCATTACATTATTATTACTTATTCACTAATTCCCCATCATTTTAATAATTGGACTACTAGTAATAGTGATCTAGTGATGCAGAGTTCTGACTGTGCATAGGAACTAAGAGCTAGTTAACAGTATTGATAAATAATAATTTGTAATACAACAGGTGTTCAAATCAAACCAGGACTGGATGGGGTGAGAGTTTCTCATGAATTCAGTCATTCCCTTGTATGTTCAGCTAGTGGAACACCTGATCCTAACAGATAACACCAACAACTTGAAGAAGAGACACATCGGTCTAAACTCTGTACTGAACCGTACACACAGTTGTTCGTGAACATAACTTTATGCACATTATAGGAACTCAGATGCCCTGTACAATCCTTGCTCCAATTTCCACATGTTTTAGCAATTAAAGGTTTCCTGGGACGTCAGAGGATTTCAGATGTAAAGAAAGCAGCCCGATCATGGATTTGGCATAATAAAAATCTTTCTACCCTGATGGTATCCATGGATTAGTGAAACACTAGGATAAGTGCACTAGTGTAGCAAGGGATTATATAGAGAACTAAAAAGGGGGGTTTTACTCTTATAATTGTGTTCAGTTATTCAGTACAATCAAAAGTCCCGGTTTGACTTAAACACCCCTTCCAGTATAAAAACAATTGTGTAATTGTAAAAAAAAAAAAAAGATTTCTCACTTGCTCTGATTTTTTGATTCCGTAACGTAATAGTGTTGCCTGGTGTTCACTATTGTGGAACAAGATATCAAAGGTGAAGGTTTTAGTCATAGCATCATCAATCTCTGGCTTGATGTGCGAGTAGAAGTCTCGAGGTGGGTGCTTTTCGTCCAGGTAATTATTCACTTTGTATTTTTTCCCAACCACATCAACTGGGTCCAGCTTTAGAGCAGCGTTCAGGGCTCGACCAAAGAGAAGAAATTTTGTCTCAGCATCTAAAATAGAAAGGTTCCTTTTAAGAACGTTGTATAAAGTACTTTTTTTTATCATGCAGTATGTACTGTATAAATGTTACACAAAACTTACCCCTGCATGTTAAATGTGCAACATAGGGGACGCCATCTCTTTCTCCATAGTAAATCCCAAACTGGGAGAAATATTTGTTTCGGGGGAATTCAACAATATCCCCAGGGTAGAGCTTTGGCCGTGAATTACGCTGAAAAGCATTGAACTTCTCAATTTCACACAGCATTGATACCAATCCTACAGAACTCTTTTATGTCATAAAGTACATACAGTATAATGTTGGTTTTATCATTTATTCTCAGAATTAGTTAAACTGACCTACTCAACTTAATAAAATTTTATTTCCTTTTCAGATAAATAATGTCTTAGCAAAATTGTATAAATAACCTATAAATATATTTAGGCCAAATAAGAAGTAGATGTGGATATACAGTATATAAATAAAGGTATATACCATTACAAGGATCAGACCTACCCTGTCAATTATTAGTTTCCTTTTCTTTTTTATTGAAATATACACATTTCATCACACATATTTCAGGAAACAGGAACCATAGTTCCATAAATATAGAAAATGCAGCTTACCAGACCCATCTTTACGGAGGCAAATGCTACTGATGAACAGAAACACTTTCGTGGTGCCCTCAGGTGATGAAGCATGGAGGAGAGCTTTTATCTGTCAAAAGGGTGTTTCCCACTACTCACTGAGAAATACTGATCAGTGATCGCTCGTGTGAATCCAACATGTAATAACACGTTTTTAAAGCCCACATCGAATAATACTAGAACTTTTTCACCCAGGAAATTTCACCCAGGAACTACGGCTTAATAACCTGATGCTGTTATTTTGTGAATGCATCATTGAATACATGGTGCTTGAGATAAAGAACAATAAATATTTCTGGTGGGCTGCTAAAATGAGGAAAGTCTGAAACATTTAGTTTATGTTCATTTATAAGAGTTTAACAGGGCAAATAATGCAAAAAAGAAGAAAGAAAGCATAGATTGTCTAGACATTTGCTTGATGAATGTCATAAGAATAGCAGCTACACGAAACCAGTGACCTGGGTTATGCATCTCTTCTTCTCTTCTGTAACTTCTCATTTCACCAGGAAACATCTGCTTGTTGAATTCATGCGGGCAAAACCCTCTATGCAAATCATCCACATGGCTTCTAGAAGATAAATCGAAATGGAGAATAGGTCGAAGATATCTCTAAATACTGATAGATAAATTTGGTGACTCACGTTTCCTGAAAACTGAACAGGCAACATCAGAACACAGCAGGACTTTCAGACATATGATGGTGTATTTAATATGGTAACAAGCAATATTTGTAGGAGTCTATGGGAATATGCTGTACAGCTCACGCTGCCTACAAAGCAAGGGTAGGAAAATAAGTAAAGATGAAGAAGACAATGTGTGTGTGTGTGTGTGTGTGTGTGTGTGTGTGTGTGTGTGTGTGTGTGTGTGTGTGTGTGTGTGTGTG
>JAQQZT010000005.1:12455404-12467169 GCA_030068275.1 Clarias platycephalus | reverse complement strand
AGAACCTCAACATCTTCAGCTCTGCTACCTCTAGCTCTGCCTCCTGTCTTTTCTTCAGTGCCACTGTCTCTAAGCCGATAGAAAATAATTTTGCCTAATCCACACAATATATTGGATGTATCTATAGCATTGTGACCTTGACTATGAAAATCAATAAAGACATGATCACAAAAAAGGCCATGAAAACAAACAAGCATGTTTATTGAGTAATAATACATAAATGGAACAAAAGTGGCATTTGTCTTTCCAGGATTTTATTGTACAATTAATTAATTTGAAACCAATTAAATCTTTTTGCTAATGTAAAATCTATTCACTTGCACTAGATTATAAATCATCAGGGGAATTTTAGTCATGCGATTCTAAGGATTACATTCTAGACAAACCAGTTTCGCTACTTCTGTGTTAAGACAATCTTGGCTTTTCAGTCACACTGAGATGTCAACAGTTATGGTGTTCTCGTTTATAGTAGGTAAAAATGGGCAACAGTGCCTGCTCCATTAAGAACCACCGATGCTGTAAGAGATGTTTGCTGCGTTCAAAGGAAGAGGAGGAAAAAACAATTAGCAAAAAACGCGTGTACAAATCGATCTTTGAATATCCTTCCAATTCCCTGAGTGATCAGAAGCTCAAAAAAGGAGATCTCTTGGAGGTGATTGAGGAACGAGAACACTGGGTGTACGCAAAGAGACTCACTGTACAGCAAGGCAAGAACGGATTTACTGAAGAGCCGATCTACGTACCAACTAAGTGGATCAAACCAGTGGATAGTTTGGAGGCACAGCCGTGAGTATTAACATTGAAGTGCCATAAAGCACATAATGCATAATATTATCATGTTTATGCTCCGTAATATAATTAAGGTAAACATCAGTTAAAAATATGTTAATTGCATTTAAAAACCTTTCTAAAAGTTTCCTGAGAACTTTCTCACTTAAAGCATGAAATGGACCACAGCAGGGATATGTTCAATATTCATTTAATATGTTCTATGTATTGTGTATTCATAATTCGCGAATTCATCAGGTTCATGTATTCAATAAATATTGCTGCAAAGTATATGAAGGTAAGTTTGGTGTAAACACAGAATAAGACTCTGATCTGGTTTCTCGAGTTCTGTTGCTGCAGTACTGTGCGTGTAGTTCATGGAAGTTTTTTTGTTCTGTGTTAGGGAAAGGCTAGGAGTACTGGTAATATACATTTGGCCAAACTAAAGACAGACATTTTCTTTACAGATGGTATTTTGAAAACGTCACAAGCCGCGCTGAAGCCAAAAGATGTCTGCTGAGGTCAGAAAACGGCGAGGGTGCATTTCTTGTGTGGAGAAATACCGAAAATAATTGCTACTGCCTTTCAAGTAAACACAGTTTCCTATAGTTAAAACAAATAAAGATAAACTGAAAACTAAAACTAACATATCCATTATCTTATTTCAGTAAAAAATGGAGCTGGTCCAAGGCATTACAGAATAAAGGAACGAGAATCTGATAAATCGTTTTGCCTCGTTAGTCAGAAATCATTTAAGACTCTTCCTGAGTTAGTGGAATCATACTCTAAAGATCAAGATGGACTTTGTGCACGCCTTACCCACCCTTGCATTATGGTGTGTATTATAATAATAACTTTTATCATTCACACTTATTAAAGCAAATTTGATGCCATGTGCTTCCTGTATTTGATGGTTTACTTTTAGCTGGACAATCCATCCCTTCCCAGTCTGTCATTTGAGGAAGAATGGGAAATCAACCGAAGCACTCTGACCAAGGTCAAGAAGCTCGGCAGTGGGCAATTTGGAGAAGTGTGGCACGGGCTGTGGAATAATATGATAGATGTGGCTATTAAAGAGTTTCGAGGTAACTTAATAAAATTATCACCACAAATGTGTTACAAAACTCAGTTCCATTCAGAAAAGGATGTGTTTATAATATACAGTATGTGTTTTACACATGAAGCACTCTATTATCATATGTCATATTAGTTGCTTTGCACTTTTCTCACAGTCATCAGCCCAGAAATTCAGACAGAGATAAAAATCATGAAGGAGCTTCAGCATAAGCACCTGATCAGGCTGTATGCTGTGTGCACTGTTGACAAGCCCTTCTGTATCATCACAGAGCTCGTTAAAAATGGGAGCATGAAGAAATACCTCATCAGTAAGTGCAATAACGCCATAGCACTAAAACCCATTTTACAATATGATGAAATAAAACTCAAGATATGCATAAACATTGTTAATATGCATTGTATTTTAGGCCACAAAGAGTTGAGAGATATTGGGTTTACACTCATGGTGGACTTTGCTGTACAGGTATATTGATTAAACTAGATAAAAAAATTTGTTTAAAATATATTTTAAGATTAATAATGCTTACAAAGGAAGTGCAGTGTTCCTCATTTGTTCATATTTAATAAAATTAATTGATGTAGATTAAAGAAAAGGCAACAAATGTTTTACTGCTACAGGCTGCTTTTAGATGCAATTTAAATTTTGGTTTATGTAACAACCTCAACAGCAGCCTTATTTCCCCTCTCGTCTGTTGCAACCACCCAGAATTCAGCATCACCAGTATACTAATCACCAGCCTGATCATCTGTTATCATCTGCACCTGTGTCTCACTGATTCATGCCTTAAGTTGGATGGCTTTTATGCTGGAATGATTCATAGGTCACTGTGTGGCTTAACAAACAAAAACACATTCCTCTGAGAATGGTCAGGTACAGGGAGTGGACTGAAAATGAGAGCCAAAAACTTGCCAAAAATGAGAGCAGATAAAAAGCCTTCAGAAAGCTTATTCCTTAAGACTACATTTAAAAATTGAAGCAAAATATGAAGAAATGACTGGTGGTTAAATACTTGAGCGTGGTACTGTATACAGTATATATCACCATCAAAACTTTTTAAGAAATTAGTTCTCAGGTTTAATATATCTCTGTTTTTTTGTTTGTTTGTTTTTTACTTATGTGATAAGATTACAGAAGGGATGTCCTACTTGGAGAGTAAGAAAATAGTTCACAGAGATTTGAGAGCTGATAACATTCTACTCACTGAAATGCTGTCCTGCAAAATAGCAGATTTTGGATTAGCTCAGTTTACTGTCTCCCAAGATCAGCAAGTATCTACAGGTAAGCACTATGACTACTAAGAATATTTAAATTATTTAGTACAATTCAAAAATTCAGGAAGAACACTAGTGAAAATGTTATCTGAATGATAGTTAAAGTCCCGGTAAAATGGATGGCACCTGAGATCTTCAGAGGAGAGGACTACACAATGAAGAGTGATGTCTGGTCTTTTGGTATTCTCTTGACTGAAATTATCACATATGGAAATGATCCATACCCAGGTAAACAGAAAGAATGAATTAGATTGCAATAAGGATAATTCATGAAGTAGTACTGATTGTGTTATCCCACTGCACCGTTCCCCCCCTGAATTCAGACCATGACAAGGCGGCTTGTATCCAGGCTGTTCAGAGGGGATACAGGATGGCACGGCCAACAGAATGTCCTCCACCACTGTATGAGATCATGAGGCTGTGCTGGCAGTCCAACCCTAATGAAAGACCTACATTCATGAAGCTTCAGGAAAGTTTAAGTACTCTGATCCCTGAACCCCCTGTCATGCTTAATTAGAACATTGCTGATGTTGAGTGTATATCAGGAGCTTATTTATAAACATAATGCCTAGATTAACTAGTGCATCAAAGTTATAATGATATACTGTACAGTTAAATAATAATAAAAACTCTAAGGGATTATTCCCACAAAATGCTGCTGCAATGATATTAGCTAACATATTTTTATAGAAAGTCTTCTTGATCCTTCAGTATTGCCTGTAAAATAAAAATAAAAATAAATAAATAAATAAACAAAGAAACAAGATGTACAAAATTTCCTTTTAAATAAAAGTCTTGGCTTTGTTTAATATAAAAAAGCTGACTCTTGAGGATGACTAATACATGTCATTCCTGCAAAAAAACAAAAAAACAAACAAAACCTTTTATTGGTTATGTTCAACTGATCCGTAGTAGCTGTTGTAAAGCAACAACCCAGAAAACAAAATAATTTTCCTCTTGATGGCACATCGAGCGTCTATCTCTACATATTATTCAGCAGGGCCCTTGTGACTAATCTGTATAATTAACTTAGTCACATCAATCTAAGTACACTTCTTGTCCTCAGACAGAATGAATGGTGCGAGTTAGCCTTTCTTTATTAAGTCTAAAGACATTTAAACCTGCATACACAATGGGATGGGATTATCATGACACAAGAACTACTCAACAAAGGCTATGCTGCACATATACTGTATGGTGTGAGGTTTACTTACAAAAAGAGTTCAATTTGTTTATTTGTATAGTTTATTCAATGTACCATACAATAACAATATTCTAGTCTTTGATGTGCCATGCATTAAAAAAAGGGTTAAACGTGTAAAATACAGTATCCAGCCAACTGGAAGGAGCATCGAAAAGTCTCAGCCACAAAAAAACAAAACAAAAACAAAAAACCACATTACATAAGGATTAACATTGCTCCTTTTGTCTTTTGTACTCAAACGTCTCAGTGTAATGTGTCAATTTCCTTTGTTAGTTCTTACTGTGTCTCATCATTTTTAACATTAATATGTATATTATTATACAGTACATCTCACCAGATTTTTTTTCATGAAATTTCATGCCACGTTAAAAATGTCATTGTACAATAATATTTACATATGTCTATGAAATGTACTATGCTGTAAAATATACAGTATGACAATTATATATCTAGTTTGAGCTGCTGTAAAATGTTTGGATGTTGTCTGAAATAATAACTCCTGACTACACTCTGTAACTATGCACGTAATTAAATTTATTCATTCAAATAGAAGGATATATGTGTTTCAGTTAAGGTATTATTTACTTTGTTTCTAAAAATATCAGTTGTCTCAATGCAGAAATATTACTGAAAAATAATGTGCAGATCATTCACATTATCTTGAATTTCTCTAGGATTTCATTTGATTTTAGGTAAATAAATAAATAAATAAATAAAAAGGTGTCCAAATGTCCAATTTATCCAAATGTTCCATAAAAAAAGAAACCTATGAATCTTGATCACTTAAACCACTTTCCATAAAACTCTGAATATCTTGTAGCTTTTCTTTCATTGTCGAATCCTTGAAATGTTCCAATGATCCTGTTTGGGATTCAATTGATGTTTTTGTTATCTGTGTAATAAGTTTACAGTCAGACTCATCACCATAGACACGACTTTGATTACCAGGGTCCTCTGCTTGGTTCTCAATACTCCTTGCTCTCATGTCAGTTTGATGCTTTTCATCAGTTCTGCAGTCTGCCTGCTCATCGTCCTCCTCCTCAGAGACCAGCTGTCCTGCTGCTGATATGCTATCTTTTTTTTTGGTTGGCTTCTGAGTATATGTCTTTCCCTTGTTCTCATGTGACTCCTTTCCAACTTCATTTTCTGCTTCAGTAGAGTCACTCTGAATTTCATCTGCGCTATTTTCAGGGGTCGTCTTAGCTTCACTCTTTTGCGTGGCACCATATTCTTCTGTTCTTTCACCTTCTATGACTTTAGTTATGTTATTATTTCCAGGCTTAGCTTCAGGTGCAGCAGCAGGTGCATCATCTTGTGTTTGCTCATCACTTGTCACATTACTATTCTCAGCTCCTTCTGATTCATCCTCGAAGGTCTTGGCTTCTTTGACTGATTTAGTTTCTTCTCCTGTTCTATTTTCTGATTCTATACCCTCTTCTGGTGTCTCTGCTTTCTCTTCAATCCTGTCTCTTTCCTCCTCTTCAGCTTCGAGAGTTTCACTCTTTCTATTTGCCTCCCCTGCAGACAGCTCCTCTTCAGGTCTTTCATCATTTGATTCTTTTTCCTCCCCTTCTCCTGCTTCAGTTTTACTGCTTACTTTTTCTTTTCTTTCTGCATCCAGCTCATTAGGTGCTATATCTCCCTCTGATGCCTCTTCTGCCTCTTCATCCTTTTCTTCATCCTTCTTATCTGTGCTCTTGTCATCTAAATCCTCTTCCACTTTATGCCTTTCCTGCTCTGTTTTGCTTCTTCCATTATCTGCTTCATCAACTCTATTATCAAACACTTTCTCTTCCTCTGGCTGCCCATAATCCTCCTCACGAGATAATTCTTTTTTCACTGTCCTCAATCCTGCATCATTTATTACCCCTACATGTTTGTCCTGATTTCCACAGGCATTAGTTCCTTGCTCTGTTATGACCACCTCTTTAAACATCTTTAAATGATTTTTACCTTGGGAATTGCTACTGTCACTACCCCCAATCTGATGTTTTTCTTCATCAAGCTTGGACTGCATTGGCAGAGTAACAGGAGAATCCTTCTTTGCTTGCAAGATTTGCCTAAGATCATAATCCTTCACTACTGGAGCCATGCTCACAACATCAGCACACTGGATAACTCTAGACGGCATCTTCTTTTTCATACATGTGTCACACGGACAGTATTCATCTTCACTGCGCTGGTCGCTGATTTCAGTACCTGAAGCAGTGTTTACTTCATCACTTCTTGAAGGGGTCATAAGTTTATTCTGCATCACTTTAAGACGTCTCCGCCGTTGCTCAGTTTGCATAGTAGAATCTCTAGAAAGCATGCTTATTGGTGGTCTTGGTGTTCTTCCAGCTCGACTTTGGATTTTCTGGAGCTCTCGACTAATAGTAGACTGAATTCTTTTATGGACCTCTTCTTTCAGTTCACTGATCATTATATCAAGCATCTCATTGTCATTTAAATCCCACTTTACTTTGAACTCTGATATTGCATTTGCATAGTGAGACATAAATTGCTTTTCCAGTTTCTTTAACAAGCTCAAAACCCATACTGGATCTGGGTCTTGTGAAATTCTCTTAGTTAATTGACTTCTCTGATCAGATGATGGTGTTCTTAATTCGCTATTTTCTGGCGGATTTGTCTCTTTGTCTACCGCTGCTTTAACATTTCCAACATTTTGAGAGAATGTTAAAGCTATTACCTTAATATCTTTTATAGGTTCAGGGTTCTGAAGGACATCATCAGTGGCTTTAAGGCCTTCATCTTTTTGTGCTTCCTCGTTTAGTTTTTCATGTTCGGGACTGCATCGGACCCTCTCGGCAATGTCTGGAGTTATAGGATCGGAAGAGACAATTGAAGTATTTATGTTTTCTGGCATAGCAGTTAAAGAGTCACAACCACTCACCATAATAGCATCTCCTTGGATCTGTGGGAAGGCCTTTGGTTTAACTATTATTGTTGTTCTGCCTGGTGCTGTGTCGGATTTTGCAAACCCACCATTAATGCTTCCTTTGCCAGACCCTATTGAGCCACTGCTTAAATCTACCCCTGATGAAGACCTTGGGTTAAACTCATCCTCTGCTGAGTAAACTTTTGTTTTATGCTTGTCTTGCACAGTTTCACAGGGCCTGTTACTCCATAGTGATTGGAGTGTGCTTATTATTTCACTGTATTTGTCATAGATCTTTGGATCTGGGTCAAACACTTGTAAATTTGCAAGGCAGTCTAGTAGTCCTTTAGCTGAAGTACTTAGTTTTCTCCCATATGTTGGTGAAATCTCAGGCAAACTATTGCATCTGTCCAGTTTTGGGCTTAAGAGGACCTTCATGACCTGTATAGAGGACTGACAATTGTTTGCCAAACTCTCTCTCTTAGTTAATTTTGCACCGAGATGACTGTAATCACTGTTGCCTACAATTGTTTGAAATGTCTCATTACATGGCAGTTTTGCATAACAAATGGTATTTTTATCTTCTATAACAGGATCTGCACCTTCAGGCCCACCTAATTCTTGTGAGTCTTTCATTTCCAATGGCTTTTCAGACTGTTCTCCAGTTTCATTTTGAAAAAATCTTTTTTCTTTCACAGCAGGCATGTGTGGGAGAGTTTCATCATGTTGCTCACAGAATTCATCGTCCATTTGATATAAAGGACCATCAATTGGTATATTTTTAAGCCAGTAATTAACAACATCTGTAGGAGACGCATTAGGTAAACCAGATGGCATTAGTGGTTCATCATCATTGTCCTCAGCTTTGTTGTGTGATGCAGTGCTATTATTTCTTGATTTAAAACTGCTGTGAATATGCTGCATCTCTTCAAGAACATAGTTTTTATCTGATGTTTTTGCATCGGTATCGTTTTTCCTTAGTAGATCTGGACTGTGAGGCAAAACTGTGCAGCATTTCCATTTAGAATCTGGAGTGTCACAGTTTTGTGACATATTAGAATTAGTGACATATTTATTCCTGGGTGGAAGTTTCTTTTCTGATTTTGGTGTTTTTAAAGAAATCATACTAGTAGAACTGTTAGACTGAGCTTTCCTGGCTTCTTTTATTTGAAGGTTAGATGGGGATCTGTCCTTGCACTTTGTACTAGATTGATCCTTAGATATTGCAGCCATGTGGGCTGTAGCGTTCGCATGGGGTATTTTATTTTTACTTGATTTTGAAGAACGAGATATGCCTAAAGCTTTGTTTGTTTCACCCTTTTCCCTATTTTTAATGATTGCTTGAGTACCACGTGTACACCTTTCTATGGTTGAAGTGTTTTTACTGGTTGAGTTCTCTTGTGATTTCTCTGATGGCGCCGACAATGCAGATGGCTCTCTATGATCATTCTCTAAAAGCTGGACTCCTACTCTGTTTTCAGTCTTTGATTTCACTGATATGATGGTTTCAGATTCAGCTAGAGAGATATCTTCAGGATTCTTCCATGAGTCTTGCATACAATGAGACAATTTTGTTTGATCTGAAACTGTAGAATTTGTAGACACAGCTGTTTGGACCCTCTCTCTGGTTTCTGTTTTAGCTGAATCGTTAATAGCATGATCTAACGCAGAGTGTTCTGGGGTATATTTCTCTAACAAGCATTTAGGCTCATTAAAGATTTGTGATGTATTAATCATGGATTGTTCATTGAGGTCCTCGGACCGCTCTTCTGCACCGAGGCCAAGAGAGGCAGAAGCTGTTAATGTTGGACTTAATGGTTCATCTAGCTGCCCATGTGAAGCTGGAGTGGGAGATTTTGTAGAGTGACTACTTGTCACTCCTTGAACACCTCTGCTTGAAGAGCAGTGACGTTTGTTAGATCTTGTTGATTTTGAAGATGCTTTTGAATTACCAGATTTCACACTTAAAGCCTGATTACTCTTCTCCAGCGTAACTGGTGATTTTGGTGTCCTTAACACTTGACCTTTTTTTCTCGTTTCAGGTGATAGAGAAGCCATAGAAGTTGGTGGTGATGCAGCTGTAGTGTTTTGAATGATGTTTGATTTGTGGGATTTGTCAGGATCTTTAGAAGACTGTGGTTTAGTTGACATTGCACTAGACACTCTTTTTTTAGTGTTAATTTCTTTAGCAAGTTGACTCTCCTGTCCATATGTTGTTAGCTTATCTGCTATGTCATTATCTGTCTTTGCAGACTCAACTGGTTCTATTGACATGGCACTTTTGGTCTTTGGTCCTTCAACATCTTCCACTCCAGCAGTTTCAGAATTCATTTCTACAGGAGATGCCCTCTCACATGCATGCTGGTTCGATTTATTGGATTGTTTTGAAGCAGCAGAATGATTTGATAAATCAAACAATGCACACTGGCAAGCATGCCTGACCTCTACCTCTGCTGTATTATTTTGAACAGGTTCAATATTCTCAAGTATGTTCGAAATAGGCAAATCTCTCTCTGGAGCACAATGTGTACATTTACTAGATCTCTTTGACCCAGGTGACTTAGATGATCTCTGATCAAGTGACTTATTCTCACTGTCTTGCTCAGATACTTGATCTGGTGTATCATGGACATCTGCTGGTATTGTTGGCAGCAATCTTCCACATCCACCACAACAAGGGCATACCGTGGACATTGCTGACATGACACTTATGGATCTATTCCCACTCGCTGTTTCCTGCTGGCTTTCTTTCTGGACACCGCTGTCTGATATCACTGTCCTTGGGGAATTTGTTTTTGCTTCAGGTTTATTAGACACTTTGATGTCATCGGGTATTGAATTCTGGACCGTTTCCTTTACACCACTTTTCATATCAGATTCTACCAAGCTTCTTGTTGCTTCTCTGCGTTCACTGCAGCAGCAGCACTGAGACCTTGAGGACACTTTTGAAGCTGAAGATCTGGAACTGTGCATACTATCAGTGTCTGAAAGACTGTCTTGGTGCACCTCTACAGCTGCATACATGGTTTTGGACATTTTGGATTTTAATACATCAGCAGAGCAGCTAGAGACTTTATGTTGTATGCTGGATGAATGTAAATTTTGCGAACATTGACTGCCATAGGAATGTACAAATGCAAATGGATTATTCTGTCCAGAACACCATTGAGATGCTCTTAATACACAGGGGGAAAGATCATCATAATCATTGTCCTCATCCTTTTTGAATGGCTGGATGATAGATGAATTGGTGGTTGAAGAAATCAAATGTTCTTCTACTTTTGTGACTTTGCTCAAATCATCAAATTTTGCATAATCTGTTTTTCTGTTATCATTATGGTCACATATTTTCCCAGTATTCTTCTCAAATATGTCAGTAGGTGCATTGCACTTTGTGGCGCTGGTTGATGCCTCACTCTGACTGCAACAACGACTTATCGAGCAATATTCAATCCTTGTGTCCCTCTTCTCAATAGTCTGTTGGAAGCAAGATGCCTTATCTACCACATGTTCAGTATATTCCTCACTGGACCTGGAAACTGTATACATACTGTCCACAGATGCCTTTTGGTGCATAATTCTTTCAGATGATTCAGCATAGTTAGAGGTACTTATGGTTCCACTGCTTTCATCATCCATGTGTAAGGGGTTTTTCCAACTGTCATTCCCTTGACTATGGTTGCAACAATTTTGACAGTGGGATTCTGTAAAGTCCATTGGATGACATTTTAGTGAACAGGCCTCCTCTGCCTCACATTCAACATTGGACTCTGGCTCAGAGTAGACAACTTTGCCTATGAGACACTGAGCGTCTCCCTCTTGTATAGAACTACAGTCATTTGTAGATATTGGCAACTTTTTGATTTCAGTGGACCACTGAAGAGTTTCATCATTGACTAGACGGAACCTAACTTTCATTTCTACAGACAGACTGCCATCTTTGTTGACAAGAACTCTTTTTTCAACATCATCGTTCATTACAACTTCCTTTGTAACACAGCCTAGCTCTCTTGGTGTCGTGCTTGATCCATTTGGGTAAGATTTTTCCGATGAAAGGGAGAATCTTGCAGATTTGTTACTTGAATCGGACCTTGGATGGATGATACTTTTCTTGGTCTCAAGTCCAAAGTTCACTAGAAATACAATATGAGAAATCAAGATGAGCAATTTGTTTTTTAAAAAGTAAAACAGTTTGTTGTCTCATATCTGCTTATTCAGTATAATTTGATAGTTTATTCATGCAAATAATATTTATACATGAGGTAAGAATTAAAGCAAAAATCTTTCCAGAAAAATACTTATTTATATCTCCTGGTAATACCATTTTTCTTGCTGTCATGGCCCTCACTGTAGATGCTAGAGTGCGACCTTGCACCTATCCCAGGCAACTTTTCCTCTGAGCTCTTTCTCAGATTCTCCAGAAGTAAGTGCTTGAAGGGTTCTCGGCCCACACACACCAGCACATTGGGACATTGCATCAGGCTTTGCATAGTATCAATCTGTGGGAGTCCAAGTATAAAATCAGTAAAAAAAAAAAAAAAATAAAATAAATATATATATAATTAT
>JAQQZT010000005.1:12439507-12455304 GCA_030068275.1 Clarias platycephalus | reverse complement strand
CTCCACATCATTGCATTCAGTTTTTATTCACAATTTGTTTAGTGTCCCAACTTTTTTGGAATCCGGTATGTATATATATATATATATTTCTTTTTTTTTTTTTTGTCTTTTTGTTTAAACTTTATTTATTTCACTCTATAAAAAGCATTAATAAATAAAGTTATCGATTGAAACATATTCCTGTTAGCTGACCTCATTATGCTGATTTGTATAAAAATTTAATTAATAGGAAATTGTAACAAAAACATTAAATAAGGTTAAAGACTAAGCATTTGTAAAACTTAAATGGCTAATTAATAAAACCTCTTGTAATAATCCAATCAGATTCAGCATTTTTGGCTACGGCCTCCTATTGCAAAAAGCAACTCTCTATAAACCACTGCTAGCAATAAATAAAGAGCAGTCATAATGCCTGACCTTCTGTCCTTCCAAGGTGTATAGCTTCCTGATATGGCACTGCATGAGTTCTGAAATCTCATCCATAAAGACACGAAGACTGCGAACCCTCCTTTTGCTCAAAAAGATAGACCTTCTCACTGCAGGATCATTGTTTTTCACTAGAACAATCTTCTTTGGTTGTCGATGATAGCGATGGTCAGAATGTCCTGTAGGTGGCTCTTCAGGTCGGGCAGGCTTTCTTGGGATGTTTATTGGATAGCTGTTGTGCCAGACAGCAGGCCGTTTCCCTGCAACTTCCATATCGATTGGTTTAACAAATTGGCTATCAGAGCACAGGTAGCAGGCCCCATCCTGTAACTCTTCCAGATTCTGAATAGTATGAGTTCCTCTGGGTGTAGTGATCATCCGTACACCAAACGGCAAAGGCATTTTTTGCGAAAGGTCATCCAACAAGGCATCAAAGCATTTGAAGCTTCGCTTATGAATAGGCATCCTAATGCCACTGAATTGGCTGTCTCCACTCTTATAAAATGTGATCCTCTTGGCTGGGGTGGCAGCAGTCACATTCGAGAAACGAGACAAGGAATCATTCCTAATCTGGGAGCTTGCATTAGAGAAGCCTGCACTCTGCATTCTTTCTAGTTGCTTGACGCTGTAGAAGATAAATTCTGTATCATTAACAATGCACAATTCTCAATATGATTTGAGAATTGGGACAAAATAAAAGCACAGTCTACAGTGTGTTTTTTTAAAAATATATAACAAACTATCATTTTTATTTACAAAAATTTACATTAGAATTTGTTATGGTTAAAAATATTTACTGTAATAACACAATAGATTACAATTACAAACCTCTCCATTACAGTACTTAAAGTTACTGAGTTCTCCATTATTGCCACATAACATACTGTACATACAGTATAAACAGAATGCAACTGTCAGTCAAACGTTTTGGACGTTTGGACACACCTACTTCTATAGTCTTTCCAGATTTTTATTTCTTTCTTTTTATTTCTTTCTATATAAATTGTTGAAGGCATCCAAAATATGCAGTAATCTCATTTAAAAAGTTGATATCCATAGAGCCAGTTTCATCATGATGGGTTTTGCAAATGCAATTGTCAATACTTTTCTTGCAAGAACTATTACAGAACAGCTGACCTTTATGTCTTAAAATAAAAGTGTTATTTCATAGTTAGTTGCACATTCTGTGCAAATATCTAACATTACATTGTTTGAATGATTATCATAATATTTAAAAAACATCCATACATTAAACATCCCGAAATGTACATATTCTGCATTTTCAGATCTGCCTACACTTGATGCCCCCCGAATATCAGAATAAGTCATTGGTTAAACTAAAATATTTTTCCTAACATCAACTCAAAACAATTTTAGTTTCTAAACGTCTCCCAGATATGAACAGCCTTAATTCAGCATGCTATCCACTTTCATAATCCACTTTTATAATAATGATCCACTTTTATAATAATACAAATATTTAGAAATAACTAAAACTAATTTATTAAACCAACTAAAAAACTACTGACATGAAAAATATATACATTTATTAAAGTTTTCTGCTTTGTAGAACTTGTTCTGACATATCCAGCATCATTTTGGGCAAACCTAACTACAAATCCAACAGATTTTTTCATCCGTAAATGACAGAAGTGCAGCAAGCATCACAATAACATATGTGCAAAATCCTACCACAAAAGATACAACCATCTTTTGGAAGCTAATGCTAGAGTGCAAAGCTTCTTTAATCACCTTAAGATTTCTGAGGTCTAGACATGTATTAGGCACACATCAGAAAGGTCCAGATTGTGTGAAGTATGACAGACAAAATAGACAGTGAGGAAAAGCACATTCTCATGTGACTGAAACTGTATGCTCTGTGTTTTTTTTTTTATTGTTACTGTTTTTAAGTTTAACATGTGTTACAACAATGTATAATAAAATGCATTACAAATGCATGCACTGGTAAGAATTTTTTTTCTAAAGCTATTCTATGCAGTACATTCACTATGAGTTTTGTGTATGGCATTACATCCAGGTAAATGGAAGACTTGGACTGGGTGTAGAGAACGAATCTACATTTCTACAACATACTAAAAGATCATGTTGGAATAAAGCAAAAAAAAAAAAAAAAAAAACATAGCAGGTATATTCCTAATTGTTACAGTAATACCCGTTAATAGATTCCATTGTATTTGCCTGTACTTTTGCATGTGTTAAACTCTCCATTGTGTATATAACATGTGCTAACAAGTCACTCCTTCACCTACAGAAAATGGCTTACTGTAAGCTTCTGTAAAGCCGGCACAAACTCTGCACCTTAAAATAAAGTGACCCTCTGTTAAGTCCATTCAACACTGTTACTGGTGTCCTAATTACACACCAGAGCAACATTTCACACCTGTTTTATAACGCCA
This sequence comes from Clarias platycephalus, assembly GCA_030068275.1. Lineage (NCBI taxonomy): Eukaryota > Metazoa > Chordata > Actinopteri > Siluriformes > Clariidae > Clarias > Clarias platycephalus. The sequence goes on along the minus strand of JAQQZT010000005.1, from coordinate 12,452,461 downwards.
TGATTTTGTATGTGGAACAAGAAATAACTCTTTCATAGTGTACTCAGTGGTAATGTTAGAAGAAAAATGTTATCAATGTTTTGTTTTACCATCTAATTAACCATCACAGGCTATTTTTTTATTTATTTAAGCTTTAAATAAAAAAGACAAAAGACTAAATAAACATTACACAACAGGAAATTGAATGTAGGGGCAGTGCCATCTCAGTAGTTTTGACATTGAATGACTTACTGTATTGGAAAGTTGTAAGTTCCCAGTTCTGCCACAATGCCATTGCTTGAGCAAGGCCTTTGACCCTTAACATCGCAACTGTGAAAATGATACAGTAAATGCCAGTAGCTCTAAATAAGAATCTCTGGAAAAAGCCATAAATGTAAACAATCATAAGTAACACATACCCCATCCATATGACAATAAGATGAAAGAGATTTCACTCATTTTCCTTTCACTCTCTATTACAAATTGAAGCAGGCACTTGTGAGACTCAAGGGAACAAATGCTGTGAAGTTCTGTCAGACATGCATTTCACTAATCTGATACAGAAATGTTTACAGCCCAAGGGTTGTCTTTTGAAAATCAAGGCAATGACATAATAGCTTCTCAAGGGATGTGACATCATATGAATAGGGCCCTGATTTATTAAGATGCAAAATAAAGAATTTATGTGTGCAATGTGATAGACTGCACAGCGAATCTAATATGCAACCAACCTTACCATGGTAATAGTCTATTATGTAATCATTTGGTTAAAAAAATGTGTATGACTAATATGTTAGTCTGTAAATATGTTAGTCTGTAAATATGTTAGTCTGAAGAAGTCTTCTCAGTGGTTAGCCAGGCCTTAATCTTATGGATGCATTTATTTACACAGTTCATACTGTATCATGACCTTCACGCTTGCTACAGGTACCAAAGATCCAAAACGTATAAAATGTATCATTTTGAATAGACAACACATTTTTACCGCCTAAATTGCTTAAACTCACAAAACAGACAAGATGTGTCATTTTCTCTTGTGAATAGTAAATAGTAAATCAGTGTGACAATTAACTGGAGTGGAACTACATATTAGGTACTAACCAAGACCATCAGTTACACATACTGAATCTTTAAATCCACTGTATTGTGATATCCAGCATGTGTGTACAGCACACACATAATGAACTCTCCTCAGATAATGTGTTACATTAGCTGTCAGTCCAAAAAAAAAAAAGAAATCAAAAAGTAACAGTGTACAGTTTTTCAATTGTGCTTCTCTAGTCCATAACACTCTGATAAGTCAGCATAAGGCCTAATTAGGTCACAGGATTTAATAGCAATCCTGTTGTACAGCCTTTATTCCACTGAGATTACAACCATTGCGCTTGACAGCACGAAACAATTCTAAAGCGCATTTTTCCCATACTGCACATATTCACACATTCAAACCTCCATTATTATCTTACCAGTCATATTATAAATTATGGTCTGTTGCTTTGTTCACATACTTGTCAGATTAAGCCCAGGGTCTTTCTGGTCCTGCTTATAGCTACCCTGTCTCTATTGTACTAATTTTATACTGCATTGCACACATCTACAGCTTACCCTTTAGTGATGGATTCATAGTTGCAGCATGCTGTGCCAGAAACATCTAAAGTCTGGTGTTGGCATTAAGGATTCCAGGAAGCTAGTTCAGCAGGCACTGTAACACTTTAAATGTCTGTAAAGATGAAACAGTATCCGATCCATCATGGTAGTGTGTCACTCAGCAGCCACAGAGTACCACTACAGGGATGACACAACTGTATGTTGTTCTCTTCACTCTGTCTCCATTCATTCCATTAGGCTAATTATCAGATACATGCAGACCCCCATGGAGAGAGGAGTGACTCCGATGAAAGAGGATTATACTGTTCCACCATCTGTGCCAGTAGATATTAACTCTTCCATCTCCAAAAGTAATTTGGATGGCAAGAACCCATGAATAAAATGCAACGTTGAAATGTAAACACAGAATTAGTCACTCATGTACAGAGTGTACTTAACCCATCCTAGCAACATGCTGCCACTTTTGAGACAACAATTAAGCAAAGCCATATTATTTGCCTTTCAGTCAATTTATTATGCTTAATTTAGTTTTCCTTTACTATAGTAAAACCTCTGTTGGATAGCTTATTTTATACAACAGCTAGTTCTGAATAAGTAATATGATTGGACAAGAGGTTTTCCATGTGTACTGATAATGGATGGTAACAGCACGCGGACATATAAATCACTCTGCATCCCTACATCATTAATTACACTGTCAATCACAGGTGAATGTAGGTCTGTAGTCCACAGTACTGAGTATACAGTACAGTCAAAACTCACATTCAAAATGACACAGATGCATTTTAGTAAAAAAAAAAAAAAAAAACATTTTAATAATGTTGTCATTTAAACACTTTGTCTGCTTAATAACTGTTTCTACCTCATTGTGAATTGCCTCATTTTATTACACAAGGCTGAATCCCAAATCCCTCTTTCACATCTGTTAACAACTTAGTTGTTCACCAGCTCCACCAGTTGCAATTAGTTAGTTCTGCCAGGTGTGGAAGTGTGTTGGTGGAACAAAATAACTGGTAGCATAAAGAAAGAAATCATAATCCGTGGCCTGGGCATAAATGGTGTTTGTGGAACTGTTGTATAAACGATATCACACTGGAGGTCATGCTGTTGCGCTGAATGAATATCAGCATACTGTAGCTGTGATGCAGTTGTATGCAGGATATTCATCAAAAAAGCCCGGGTGCAGTTTCTTTATTATTGGGGATGGGAATCACCAATTACTACCGGAGCCAATATTATCATGATATAATTCATGAGTAATTCGCGATTTTATAAATATCCAGATATTATGAAATATATTTTCTGATTTTGTTGAATATAAAAAAAGTTTCATATTCGTGAAAGTTTTATACCTTGGCTTTATTCAACAGCTCAAAAACCAAGGGCAGCATTTAAACACAAAATATCTTTTTTTTTTTTGCGTGTTTGAATAGTTAAGAGTGCCGCCTGTACTATTATTAAAGAAACACCGATATTTTACCGCCTCAAATGCCTCCATAGTCCTGAGCGCGTGTTGGTCAGTTGTGAGCACGCGGGCGCGCGCGCACATCATAAGGCGGGCATTCACGGCTTCTAACGCGCGTTTTGGACTAGTGTAAGCGTGTGTAATTAGTGGGTTTGACACTAATTCGCTCGCAGAGCTTTTAGAAAAAGTGCTATTCAGCTTTTAATGCGCGCAACTTTTGATGAAACTGTAATGCCATAAAAACGCGTTTCTGTTGCGCCATTCGGAACCTCGTCACAGAATCAGGTCTGTGCAACGTGATTGGTCCTGGCTGATCCAACTGAAAAACAGCCAGTTCCGGTTGCTGTCTGATCTCTCTTATAAACGTAATAAATTAAACTTTGGAGTCAGTGTGGCGAAACTTTAATCGGCACACAAAAAAATTGCGATTCAAAACTGAATCGATTATACCTACCTCTAATTATTATTATTATTATTATTATTATTATTATTATTATTTTATTTAATTTTTTTTTCAGTTAAATATTTCCAGCATAGAAGAGCAATAGAACATACCGCAGGGAAAAAAGAGACCACTGCAATTTACTCCAGAAAACTTCTGGAACGTCATCAAGAGGAAGAAGGATGGTCACAAATCATCAAGCACAGCTGAGCTGTTTGTTGTGGTTGTTGTTTCTCAAAAAGAGTGGTATAAAGTTACCCAACTGCAATATGAAAAACTGGTGGAGATCATGCCAACACGCATGAAAGCTGTAACTGCAAATCGGGTTATTCCTCCAAATACTGATTTCTTATTGTTACTTAGTCAAATCATTGCCATACTTTAAATCCAGAGCTGTAAAAGATAACACATGCATTAAGTTTATAATTAATTTTAAACGAGTTTTAAAGTAATTGGCAAAAAATAGTTGCCCAAATTGCATTACTTATTTCTTATGGGATAGACAGACAGATTTAATAATAGTATTATTTTCTGCACCCGTACCTCCAAGAGATAAATATATTATTATTATTATTATTATTATTATTATTAGCAAATTGCCATCATAATTATTTGAATTATATTAGCCCTAATTAAATGATTTTGATATTGAGATCAAGACTTCAAGAAAATTTCAGTTTGAGATTAGTTAGAATTGTATATGAGATTCTGTGCACATACGTTTAAAATTCAGTAGTATTTATATTTTAAAACGAACTATTCAGCAGTGATTAAATTTCAAAATGTGTTTTTCAAAGGCTGATATAAATCAAATAATTATGTTGCCAATTTGCTTGCATTTATAACGAAATGCTGGGTTTCTATCATTGATAATATACTGAGATTTCAGGAAAGCGTCCTTATTCACAGGCTCATCCTGTTCAGAAGGTAAATGTGTAACTCGTGCAGAATTGCTCAGCAAACACAACGCCTACGCCTATAGCCAAAAGAGTCACGTGACCACACGAGGTTCGCGTGCGCGCGTCTCCCTAGTAACAAGCATTTTCCTAACAACAGCCGCTGGCCGTAATGGACGCGTTAAAGACGACGATACAGGAGGCATCAAGGCTCGAGGTAACTGTCCACTGTAGAATACTCTAATGGCTGTAGTGTTAACAAAGCATGACACACACCTTCAGTTAGATTTTTCTTTAAATCTTATTCCGAAGGCCGTTTACAGACGGTCAGAAGCAGATGCACGAGTAGGCCCGGGTGCAGTTAGAGCAAATCACAGACAGTAGATTGCATGTAATGTTTATTATTTAGAAAAGCAAGGTAAAAGCAATAGTAGATAGATATAACTATTGTTCGTTTAAAATCTGTCTCTAGTGTACAGAATTTATTTACAGATGCAACAGGTTTCACATCATGCATGCCTACACAATTTCCATCATGCACTTTAATTAATTGCAACCAGTGTGATTAATGCAGCAGCTTACCTCCAGTAACCTTACCATTAAAAAAAATGGCGCAGTAGACCAGTAAAGAAAGATTATAGGTACCGTTGCCAAAGCAGGTGGGTGTTCATGCCTCGTTCGCCATCACTAGGAGCATGCCTTATTGCCACCGTGCTTCCTTTCATTTCAGAGGGATGAAGGCATAGTGCGCCTGAGGAGCTGCTTTCAGTGGAGAGAATTTGAAGGCGACGATCAGATGCAGCATATACACCAAGAATTTGTGTATGAGAATGTGATGTACTCTGTACAGCGTGGGTTTCCATGGGCTGCAGTGGCCCAAATAGCAAATCTGAGTAAAGAGCTCCTCCCTGAGCTTAGAGGTGAGTCATGGCTCCTGAATACAAGTTTCACAAAATGTTTGTTTCATTTATTAAGCATTCAGTTGCATATTTACAATAATAACATGAGTAACTGAGTAACACCCGGGACAAAGACACCTTGTGATTGTGATCATGCCTGTGTATACTGTAGCATACTGGTTAAGACCATTTTAGTTATTTGAAAAAAAGCAACATTAATATTATAAATATTTTATCATAATGTATTATTAATAGATTTGTTTAACCTCACTCTAAATATGTGTGTGGTCCTCTTTATAAACCTCTGTATAAGGTTTGGAGAGATCTGAAACTCTGTCTTTGATTCAGACACGGCTGTCACGGTGTGATAGATTGCATCGTTCTCATCACTCCACCATGTATGACTTCATGGTGCAGACCTACATCCATCATCATTGCCTCTATCAAGCTTTTTTAAAGAAGCAGGTGAACCCTAAACACATGCAGTCCCACCTTGAGATTCATGTTCCACCACATCCCCTACCACTATCTGAGGGAACAGATTTGGGAGTTTGGGAGAAGCAGCAGGCTTTAAAAGAACTAGTGGCAGCTGAGACAGTAAAGCTTGAAGAAATCCATAGACTGAAAGAACAGGCTGTGGCACAGATAATGAAGAAGTCGACAGCCAGTCTTAGTGACCTTTCATTGGAGGACAGTCTAGACAAACAGGTAATAGTGCTTATCAGTTTATAACAGATTTCGAAAGTTGTGTTTTGGTTAAAGTAAAAAAAAAATTAAAAATCAAGGTTTGATCACACTTCGAAAAAATCTTAGTATAGGAGATAGTGCTTGATATTAGTGAGTCTTTACATTAAGACAGGTTTTGAATTAAAGGAAAAAACAATATAAACTGACTTAATAGTCAGAAGAGCCACTACAAGACAATATTACAGCTTCAGTGTCCCTGATTTGGGTTTGATTGTTTCTTCAGGGGGAAAACATCACCACAAATCAGAACAAATTTATTCTGTCTCGATATCTTTATATTTTTATCATGGTGAAACATTTACATTTTCAATTACATTTGTTGTTGTTGGTCTTTCGGCCACAGCGGAATACCCAGTTCGCACTACAACTTGGCACAGGTTTTACGCCAGATGCCCTTCCTGACACAACCCTCCCATTTTATCCGGGCTTGGGACCGGCACTGCATCCAGTGGCTGGGGTTTGGGCATTGGCTGGGAATCGAACCCGGGCCTTCCGCATGGCAGGCGAAACACCTACCACTAAGCCACCAGTGCACATTTTCAATTACATTTACAGCATATATATAAACAAATGGGGACCAACATCAGCGCTTTGTAGTATCAATAGCCAAATATACAGTTAATACATCAAGAAAAGAACACGAGTCAATGGAATGTTAATGAATTAAAAATAAATTCATTCATTCATTCATTCATTCATTAAATGCTAATTAAAGTTCTTGATAATGCCAATCTATTATTTCTATCATGATGGTATTTTTGTCTCCCAGAAGGACCCCCTTTATGAATATGATTATTATGTAAATTATATACTGTGGTCTGCATGGTCACTAGATTCCAACCCAACTAAATGCAAAAGAACACACACACATACAGGATGCTGAAGCTGTTCCAGTAGTGGTGCAGCAACCTAAGAAGTCACTTTATTTTTTTTGGCTTTCTTCTCTATCTTAGATGTGAGTATTTTTAGACTGTTAATCATTATGTTACTCACCATCTCCACACCACAAAAGCAAGAAGGCCTTTAGGTCTAAGTGCTATGCTGTAATCAGCTAAAAAGCACTTCACGTTTAAATACCTACTGTATGCCTTATCAGCAGTTATCACAGACCAGATCAAAAGAGTACATATGTTATTTACTGTCAGCTCAGTTTATTTTAAACTGGGGAACTTATTTAAATGAAACTCTATGTTTTGTTTTTAAATTACGTTATGCAAGAACTTAGGAATATATGCTTTTGCTTAATTTGGACTCTATACACTAGTAACAGTTTATAATGCATTGTCTCAGAAATGGGAACTAAGGGTTTTATCCTCTTCTTTAACAATATTATTTGACTCTAGGCACTGGAAAACATGGTTCCCTCCATGCTGCAGTCAGACGTAGATGTGGTAAAGGAGTTTTTAATAAAGGAAATCAAAGCCGTGCAAGAGCTACTGGAAATAAGACTAAGTCAAACAGCTCTGCAAGGAGCAGAAAGCTCTTCAGATGCACCAGACTTCTCACAAAAAGGCTTAAAGTCTAGCCTCACAAAAACAAAAAAGAGATGAGGCTTGCAAAATGGTTTGCCAACATTTTTATTTATTAATTTATTTTTATAATAAGATGGCCTAGTGATATTGTGGTTCGAGGGTTTGATTCACGCCTCCGGTTTGTGTGTCAAGTTTGTATATTCTCCTTGTGCTTGGTGGGTTTCCTCCAAACATATGCAGATAAGGCTAAATGGGTTCCAAAATTGTGTGTGTATGCCCTGTGATGGATTGGCGCCCTTTCCAGAGTGTACTCTGCTTTGTGCCCAAAGTCTCCTGGGATAGACTCCAGGCCCCCTCGACCATATGTGCAGGATAAGAGTATAGAAATTAAATGAAAAAAAATTGGTCTTCAGTTACTGCATTATCCTGGTCAGCGGCACGTTGATCCAAAGCCTATCCTGAAAATAATGCTGGTTAGGACGGCACCACAGGGCACCACATACTCATTTATTCCAATGGGTAATTTTAGGCTAGTCACATCTTTTTAGGAGGTGGAGAGGAAAGCCACAAGGACCTAAGAAAACAAATCTGACATTCTAACATTACATATCAGTTTAATGACATAGAATTGTCTTTGTACAGTGTTTTATCTGTCTATATAAATTAAATAAATGTTTTGTCAGAACATTGGTCAGTCTTTTAATGATACTGCCTACTATTTACCTGAAGTTAAACCTGTGCCATAAATGAAATCGAAATGTAGAGGTGAAATGAGCAGTTATGCGCCATTACAGCGTACTGTGAATGTATCAAACTATGGGCGCGTCATAAACCGCCTGCTTGACAAATATTCAAACTTACAAAACTTTTTATTTCTCTGTATTATAGTTAATACCCAGATAGTTCTGCCATACAGAAATACAGGCATACATGCTTATTATTAGCTTTTACCTTTTAACTATTTCTAAAAACTATTTTAGTTTGCAGGAACTCTAACAGAAAAGGGGATCCTTAATGTTTTTAATAGTTAAAGCTACTAGCTTTATATAGAGATTTTTAAATCAATTCATCCTGGGATGAACTAATGAACACTTTAAGGTGCTTTATGGAAACAGATGTACTAAGTATGGAATATGAAGAAAAAAGAATGTAAAAGAATGTGAAAAAAAAACCATAATATATGGATAATGGCAGAAAACAGCATTGCAGAATATATACTTAGAACATCAAACATATATATTATATAGTGCAACATTAAATGCAAAAGTGTTGTTGAAAAGCTGCACAGTTGTGAATAAATAGCATTAATGGTTTTTCCCATAAACAATAATTTACTACTTTCTCCAAAGGTGCACATCTGATCAAATGAAAAGGCTTATACCAACCTTATTGCACAAAGAAAAAACTATATTAAAGCAATCACCACAAAAATAAAATGACATCAACATTGTATGCATTGTATGCAACAGAAAATGTCAAGTATTCAACAATATTTTGAGCAAAAAAATTTTTTACCCAGACATTAAGGCATCTCTGAACTTGGTCTAATAATAAAATTCACCATGTAACCTTTCTATGTTTTTTTAATAGAAATAAATTATGAACATAAGAAAATACATGGTAACATATCTTTCTTTTGCCCCTGACAAACAAGTGTAGGAATTTACGTTATTTTGAAACCCAGTTCACTTCCTGGTATCACATCACCACCACACCAAGGAAAGGGTTATTACACAATCATTGGAAAGAGTGCACTGTGCTATGAAGAAATCAAAGATTTAAAAAAGACTCAAGTGGTTAATATCTGAAAGCATACTGAAAATGTATACAGTATGTGTGAAATGAAAAAATACTGTTTGTTTGAATGATTAGCTTATTTTGTTATATCATCTACTATGAATAGAAAGGTTGTTTGTCCTAAAATGTTTTTACCTAGCTAGGTCTACATTCCAATTATCTAAACTCTACTTCCCTAAGTCACCTGATTTTCCTGGTACCACATTTTTGTACAGTGGTCCAGATTAAGGATACTGTCAGGTAATTCAAGGACCAAACGCAGTCTAGACAAAAAAGAGCAAAACAAACTATTGTTTTTGGTTAGATCTACTGTAGTGTACTGTAGAGAGAATCATTACTTGTCCAGCTTGCATGAGTATGCAGTATATTCTAATCAAATCATGATGTTCAGTCAGCATATGTAAGTCTATGGTCAGGGCTGATGAACATTGCCTGGATAAGTTCTGGTAGTTCACATTCTTTCTTCCCAATCTTTCCTCGCATTGCTGTCTTCACAGTTCATGGGCAAACTGTTGGTTAGTCAGGAACTGATAAAAGGAATTAACAGGCTGAACTCGTGATAAGACCATTTACAGTAAATCTCAGATCTTAATCTTTGTTTACACAATAAGGCAAATCTGATTTAAATCTGAATTCCACATCATCTGACAGGCCTAATTAAAATACATGCCTATAAAAATGATTGTAATCTGTTCTGAAACATTGGGTAAAAAGAGTGTGTTTTTTGTGTATTTAGGATACCAAAAAACTTTCTAAAAAAGCCCAAGGGTATTCTTTAAGCTTTACATGAAATGCCATACATCTTTAGGCTCTTACCAATTGCCTATTTAACCAGGTCAACATTATAATTAAAATGCAGGTCAGGCAACTGCTCCTGAATCTGGTGTACAAGCTCTTTGGGAATAAAGCTCATGCTGCGCATGGTGAATGTCTCAGCAGGAGCCTCCATTACCTCCAGTGTAGCTCTCAGACATTCATCAATGAACATCATAGGAAGCTGTGTCAACTTTCAGGTTTCATACAAATGTACACGTTTTTTATAGCACTATGAAAGATCTTGACAGCGTAGTCTGAAGAAAGGAACATCCGAGTGAAAAGAGGTTTTGAATACAAGTACAGAACGTAGAGGGGGGAAATACTGAAGTGTAAAAATGACAACAGATGGCAAAAATGGAAGGATAATCTCGTTCCTCCTGGCTGAGAATCTGTTGAGATGGTGCCTGGGTACCTCAGACAATAAAAGTCAAGGCCATATTTGTGATGGTAATATTGTCAAACAAAAGCACAAGGACATTGTGCACCTGAACATCTGTTTCACAGCCAAAGCTTAAAGGCTAAGCTCCTTGTGTGGCAGTGCTATATTTAGCTCTCACTGAATACCTCTCCTATCAGCTCTGCATGGATCTTGGACACAGCATAAATGGCTCTTGGGCAGTGAATGCACAGGTCTGGAGTTCAAAAGTGCCAGCTCTTTGTCCGAAAGCACCAGCTGTGCTAGGAACAAACATGTGAATGCCACGTTCTAGGGTATTGTGCAATCCTTAAAATGAGAACAAAAAACAACTCTGTTTCCTTAGCAGAGAAAATTTCTTTAGACTGTCATTGTCTTTTAATAATTATGTTGAAATCAAAAGCAATAGTCAGATTTGCGTTACTAGCTGCACTCAAAAGGGAACTGTAGTGATACGCTTGTTCGTCTCCCATAAAATCTTGTACTCCAGAATATCAAAAGTGATGTAAGCACCAAGAAATCAGAATTATATCAGTATACTATAAGTCATATAATGATGTACAGCTTCTTGTATTCCTTTTCCCCATTTTTTCCTTATATGTGCAATCGCAGAATTTAGACTTATTTGGGAGGTGTCATTTTAATCCAGATAGAATTGTGACATTCTAATATTTTTAGCGAAGATATGCAGTACATATGTAATAGAAGTATAACTTCTTTCTTTCATCTACACAAAATAAAGCATTTAAGTATTTGAACCTTCACAATGTTAGCGGGAAGTGTCGGAAGGCCGACCCACAGTTGTCCCAGTCCTACTGAAGCAAGCACATAAAGCACATAGAAAAAGCATGTTAGCGGACATCAGTGACATGGGCCCATTGTTGCCATGGAAACCACATTTCTTTGATTTGGAAAATCCATCCAGTTACCAAGGTAACCAATCATCCAAAAAAAAAAAAAGGCATAGTGTTTATTACAGAGGTGGAGTTACTAGAAGTGCTGTAAAATGAGGTGCTGTAAGCAGTTATGGTCTTATACCTGTGATTATACAAGTCTCTGTGAAGGAGGTGGGAATAAGGCTGGCATCAGATGATGTCACTTGGTGTGGTAAGACACTGATGTTCCTCACAGAGCGAGAAAGCAGATCACACCTGCATGCCAGTGTCTGGATGTGCTGCAGTGCTGCTTTACTAATCTGATTAGGGGCATCATTTATTTTGAAAACAGAAGGAAAATATCTACATGAGGGGAACTAAATAGGTAAGGGCAGTGAACAAACTAAGAGTCAGGTATGTTAATGAGTCTGGTACTTGAACCTAAAGGATATATGGACATACTGCCCCCTTCTGGTTAAAGACTTTTTTATATAGGCTTCTCACAGCAATTTACACCAAAAAAAAAACTTTGCTATAGGGTATGCATTAAATAATCAAAACATTAAATAATGTTCATGTCAGCATAGTTGTGACTTTATCATTAGTTGTACATCTAATGAAATCCTTATGATGTAGGTTTGTGCAGTTTGGACTTTGTAGAATTTAAGCCCCACTGTTTTCACTTTGAATGTCAGAAGTTTTCTGGTTCTTGGTATCAGTTAATTAGTGGGGAAGAAACTCTACAAAGGAGTAACACCATCCATCCATGAGGGCTGTGAATGGGTTCAGTACAGAAGGTGTCAAAGTAACACAGAGATCTATTTAGTTGACTTTCAGCTCTGATGAACACAGTGACAGGGAATTTTATTAGTAATCTTATAAGTCGTTAAGATTATATGATACAAATACTCCATCCAAAATGTGAGTGCTGCTACTCACTGTTTATTACTTCCACTGAGATGAAGACAAGTTAGGTTTAAAGTTACCAATAAATATTTTTTTTAAATCGCTATTTAGTTTTAATTAGAGTTATAATTACACGGAGCTGCCTGTAATTCTGTCAGCAATACATCAGACGCAAGTCTACCCCTCGCATGGCAGGAGCAGAAACCAGTTTCTATATAATTTGGCTAACGAAACGAAGGTGCAGCTCCAATATTACCCAAAGGCCATTTCTATTGGACAACTGAAGAGAGGCGTGGCACTCAGGTGAAGTGTAAATGCCCACTGCATCAGTATTCCTTAAGCAATGTTTATTTTATTAAAATAAAATACATACATATATATATATATATATATATATATATATATAATATACAATGGGGCAAAAAAGTGTTTAGTCAGCCACTAATTGTACAAGTTAACCCACTTAAAAAAATGAGAGAGGCCTGTAATTGTCATCATAGGTATACCTCAACTATGAGAGACAAAATAAAAAAAAAATAATTAAAAAAATCAAATTTTTAATGAATTAATTGGTAAATTCCTCGGTAAAATAAGTATTTGGTCACCTACAAACAAGCAAGATTTCTGGCTCTCACAG
>JAQQZT010000005.1:12427503-12439030 GCA_030068275.1 Clarias platycephalus | reverse complement strand
CCCAGCGACAGCCCCAAAACATCACTGCTCTAGAGGAGATCTGCATGGAGGAATGGGTCAAAATACCAGCAACAGTGCGTGAAAACCTTGTGAAGACAGAAAACGTTTGACCTCTGTCATTGCCAACAAAGGGTATATAACAAAGTATTGAGATTAAATTATTTGTAATTTTGTTATTTTGCCAGATCGTAACACTGCCTCCAGAGGCTTTACAGTGATGTACATGATTTATGCATTATTTCATGTGTCTCCCATGACACTTACTGTATTGCTTATGACCTTTTTCCACTGTGTTTGATTAATTCTTAACCCAATTCCAGTAATTTCACCAATCTCATTAGTTGTTTTCTTTGCTTGATGCAGGCCAATAATTTGATCCTTCTGAGAGTATCACAGTTTCATCTTGTCCATGACCAAAGGAAATGGCTTCTAAAATGGTTGTTTAAAAAATGGGAAGCTACTCACTGCATCAGTTAGGGTTAAAAAAAAATAAAAAATTCCCCAGCTGAAAGGTAATCACTACAGTCATTATTCAGTCAAAGGCTCTAAAGTATTTGCTTATTTAAATCAAAGTGGTGACCTTTTTGGGCCAGACAGTGTATTTAATGATATTATGCAAATTTTGCCCTGTTTAACCTCTTACACTACTAAAATCCTTTAGTACGTCCCGACTTACATTCCTTACTCCAAGTAACTTCATATCATTCTTATTAATGTTACTTACACCAATCAGTCTACAATTCATGTCTTTGGCCTAGGGATGGGGGGACCTACTGTACAAATCACAGGGAGAACATGCAGACTGGAGGTGAGATTCAACCCCCAACCCTGGATTTATTAGTCAATAGTGCTAACTGCTGAGCCCCTAACAAACAAGAAAGTTTTTCCTTTACGTCACATAACTACATTAAGGAAAAGAGAAACACAGTTTAAGTGTCATATAACAAAATCCTAGTACATTACAAACACAAGGTCTACCAAAAAAACTGAATCTTTATCATAACCCCCTATAAAGTATATCAAAGTAATATCCAAATGTGTGTATAAAAAAAAAAATTCTTAATGTAGCCAAATTGTCTTAATATTTGTATAAGCTAAAGTAGGAATATTCTTAATTTATGTCATAGCCCCAAGTTTAATTAAAACTATAGTTTCTCATTATTTCATTTATAAAAGCAAGTTTATTGGATACAGTTCCCATGATAAACCATATGCATTATTTTTTTCCTTAACCACACAAACAATACTATTTTGTCAATTCCCTGCAAAGCACAATCTATAGACTAGTGTAATTCTATTATAATGATGTAAGACTTAGGAACTGTGAAGACTTAGAAGAGTGATTCTATTATAGTGATGAAAAACTTACATGGATATATTATTGCATGCCTGCTCTGGTTGCAGGCACATGAAAGCAATATTCTCCACAAGGGATCTGCAGGCAATTATGTGCATTGCATTATTCAACTCACACTCATGCAGAATTCACTCTGTTTTTCCCCCTAGAGAATATTATCCAGCATTTGATTTTTATAAAAATTGCATGCTCTTAAGCAGAAGAAGAAGTAAAGAAACACACATGTACACGAAATGGTACAGTTAGTAGTGAACACTGATATTAAATGACCATGTGGTTTCCTTCACTGGCATCCCAACTCACAGGGGAAGAAACAATGACTGTAAAATCAGCAATTTTGTATGCTGTGTTTCACCAGAAGTTGTATGTTTGCAACATCTGTGACAGAGTATTTAGGTTATGCTAATGTTGCCAATTACGTTTAATGACAATCAAGACTGTGGAATGTAAATTATATTAGATAGAACTCTTATAGTACTATAATACTTTTCTGCTGGAAATAAAATGTGGAGCTGATTAATTAGGATACTATGGTGATACACAAGGGGTAGGTTCAGTGGTAGGTTTATTTGCCTGTCATGTGGAAGGCCTGGGTTCAATTCCCACCCTACAGTATGCCCAAAACCCCAGCCACTGGATGCGGTGCTTCTCCCAAGCCCGGATAAAATGTTGTGTCAGGAAGGGCATCTGATGTAAAAACTGTGCCAATTTGTGTCCAAATTAGATTGTCAGTTGTGGTGACCCCTTTACAGTAGCAGCCGAAAGACTACGAACAACATTCAAGTCATTTGTCCAGCATTTTCTCAAAAGACATGAACAATAGGAAAAAGAAATTACTCATCCATCCAGTTTCAGTAAGTACTATTTTGGGATATGGTGGTAAATTCAGAAAGAGACAATTCTATAAATACTAGGCACAAGGTGGAGAATTCATTTCAGAAGCAATTCAAATTCATCATGAGGCATCATGCACGCACAGTATTCACACACTCATTCACACAAGGGGGAATTTGGTTTTATTACCCTGCCTGTAGTTTTACACAGTGGGAAGAAGCCGGAGAACCCAGGCAAACACAAACATGAAGAGAACAGACAGTAAACCAAACCCAAAATAAGGATTCTGAAGCTGTGAGGCAAAAAGTGATCAAAATATGTGAAATATTTTCCATCCGTATGTTAAAATAACGACTGTTGTTGTTACATAATCACCTAATTCCATATGTGTTATTTCATAGTTTCGAAATCCCTACTATTGTTGTAGAATATAGAAAATAAATCATTAAACAAAAACAAGGAAATTTGCAAGTGATCCCAAACTTTTGCCAAACTTGTAGTGTGCACTTTGAGATTTGTTTCAAATATAAAGTGCATTATAAATTAAATGTACTGTACTGAGAATTGGTAGTGTTGCCACCTCACAGCTTCAGGGTCCCTAGCTCGATCCTGAGCTCAGTTTCTCAGTGTCCTAATGGCTTTCCCTTGGATTCTCCAGGTCCCTTCCAAAAACATTCCATTGCATCCAATGGGTATTACCTTGCATCCAGTGTTACAGGGATAGACTTTGGATGCACCTCAACCTTGTCTTAGATGAAGTGGTTACTGAAAAGAAATAAAACTACTCACTACCTATATATGGAAAATGGATGTACAGTACACTGTATAGACAAAAGTATTTTGCCAAGCCTGCAATGACATTGAATCCAAATACATACACATCAATATGGAGTTTGTCCCCCATTTTGCAGCTATAAGAGCTTCCACTCTACTTGGAAGGCTGCCCACAAGATTTTTGGAGTGTTTCTGCGGGAATTGGTACCCATTTATTTTGTAGAGCAGTTATGAGGTCAGGCACTGATGTTGGACGAGAAGGCTTTGCTCACAATCTCCATTCCAGTTCATCCCAATGGTGCTTGATGGGGTTGAGGTCAGGGCTCTGTGCGGGCCAGTGAGGTTCTTCCACACCAAACTCATCAAACAAATCATGTCTTCATAGATATTGCCTTGTGCACTGGGGTCCAGTCCTGGGAGAATAAAAAAGGGCCATCCCCAAACTGCTGGAACAAATTTGGAGGCATCGCATTGTATAAAGATGTCTTGGTATGCTGAAGCATTAAGATGGAGATACGGGTCATGATTGAAACACCCAAATTCAATAATTAACAGGTTTGGCCAAATACTTTTATCCATATAGTGTATGTTGACCAACATACAGTAATTGTGCTTACAAAAATAGTCAGACTTGTAATTAAACAGAAATTCTAAAAAATAAAAAAAAATGTTAGTTAGTGTTAATGCAAAAGTCATGAATGGCATTAATCATTAATCAACATATTAATCTTAATTACCAGGGCTGAATTAGCAGTGTTTATTTTGATACATCAGAAGTAACATCATTAAGTGGTGAATCCACTGCTGGTTGGAGATAAAATGAGCAGTTCCAGTTCTCTTATTCATAAATTCACCAGACTGCAGATTAATGAAGTTCTCACGTTCATGGGTAGAGGCTGCGGAGCACAGGTATTTGGGAAGTGACGTCACCAGCCCTGAAACGTAGGAAGGGGGGACGAAACGTTTCGGTGAGCAAGATGGCAGCGAAATCCGATGGCGTGGGGGTCGTTACCGGGTTCGCGCAGCTGGATGAGCAGGACGAAACGGCGGCCAACGACGACGAGCTGGATAGCGCGGCCATTCACATCTGCCACTGCTGCAAGTCGTCGTCGTGTTACTGGGGCTGCCGGAGCGCGTGCCTGCGCTCCCTCACGGGGAGACGGAACCGGAGAGGAGGACGAGGAGCAGAGGAGCGCCTATGGCTGGACTGTCTGTGGATCGTGCTGGCCATGCTCGTGTTCTTTTGGGACGTGGGCACGGACGTGCTGTTGGCGGTGGATTACTACAGGAAGCGGGATTACGCGTGGTTCGGGCTCACGTTGTTTTTCGTGCTCGCTCCGTCCGTGCTCGTGCAGATCCTTAGCTTCAGGTGGTTTGTGCAGGACTACACGGGCGGAGGCCTCGGTCCGGTGCAGGGTCTGAGCCGGAGAGCCACCGCTGGACTGAGCGCAGGCAAGTACGGCAGGCATGCATGCTGCCACATCTCCATCTGGACATGGCAAGTGCTGGTGCATCTTCTGCAAATGGGCCAAGTGTGGAGGTAAGGCTGGGCTTTTGGATCCCCATGTTATGGTGTCCTCTGTGATGTTCTCCCGCTCTTTCTCTCTCCCTCACACACTCGCTCACACTCGGTAACTTGTCATAGGGGAGATACCCTCCTCCATGCTTACTTCAAATCTGAACAGCACAGGGAGACTCAGACATTTCATTTTTTTTGTAGTCATCTCCTTCTGCAGAGGATTTTTCAGTTCATTATTTCAGTCATGCATGAAAGTGGGAATATAATTTTGGTTTCCACTCATGTTTTTTTTTTTTTTTTTCCCTCTGAAAAAGGCTGATCACATCTGTGCTGCATGACATCATGCCCAGTGTGTGTACACTCTGTTCCTGCATTTGCTCTACCTCAGTGCTTCTCAACCCTGATCCTGGAGGATGACCTGCTCTGCACATTTTAGTGTATTCCCTGCTCTTTCACACCCACTTTAATTAAGGAAAGACCGTCAATTAGATGATTAGTTAAATCAGGAGCTGAGAAAACACAAAAATTTGCAATGCAGGTGATCCTCCAAGACCAGAGTGGAGAACGACTGCTCTAACTCATCCTGTTAAAGGATAATAATTATTTATGTGCTTCCACATGTGCGAACATTGTTAGTTTCAGCTTACATGTATAAACAGTATGACTTCATCAGTATTATTATAGCCAATAAATTCATAGTCACTGATCGATTAGAGTCTAAATCAAGAGTTACATTGAATACAATTTGAAGATACCTACTCGTAAAATACAGGGTGGGCCTCTGAAAAGTAGCCCGCCTCCGGCAATAGTATGACTAGATGAATGAGCAAGTGGATTGTTTCTGCAAAAAACTGTTCCTCCAAAGAGCGTGTCACCGGTATTGGAGACGGGCTACTTTTCCATGGCCCACCCTTATGTACTGTAACATACTTGTAAATTAAATTGTCCAGTAACTTGAATTAATAGGAGTTAAATTTAAAGTTGGATAAAAAAAAAAAGACACAGTTGGAAATAATGTTTTACTTAAATATAATGGCTATTAATATGATGCACAGTGTTGCAAAATTTTATTTGCAAAAAATTTTATCCTCTTTTACATTTAGGCAGACGCCCTTATCCAGCGCAACTTACATTTTTATCTCATTGTACATCTGAGCAGTTGAGGGTTAAGGGCCTGGTCAAGGGCCCAACAGGGGCAACTTGTTGGTGGTGGGATTTGAACCTGTCCCCTATCCCTGACTCCCTCTTAGCATCCATAAGGAATCTATTTACCCATTCTAACCTTTTGAGGTTCTCCTGTTAGTATCTTGAACTAAAGCGTTACCGGCTCATTGTTGTTTTACTGTGTTGAGGATGTAATGTAGCTCTGTAGTGTGCCTATTATTTTTTTTTATTTGCAACTTCTGTTTTTTACCCACAATATATAGGCACTTTTGGTTTTTCAAGGTCAGCAACCACTGACGCCACTGAACAACACTGCTGAGAGCTGGAAATTTAGTTTATAATTAGAAACTTGCTCTGGTAAAGAAGCTGACAGTTAGAATTTAAAATAAATGAAATCTTAATTCAAATCAACTGGTTGTTGTTGCTAATAATATGTGGTTACGCCTTAAATGCTATTTCAGCTACTATTTCTAAAAATGGAAAGTGGGGGAGACTCAGAAAAACTAAAATAGTTACTATTAAATAAGCAGATTTGTGAAGGAGCAGTGGTGGCTCAGGCAGCTAAGGCTCTAGGTTGTTCTGAGGATCCGGATTTGAGCCGGTGGGTTGCCACACCCCATACTATCCAACTACTGCTTGCAGTACCGGTCCCACGTGCTGGTCCAAAGCCTGCTTAGAAAATGGGAGGGTTGCATCAGGAATGGCAAAAACCCTGTGCCAAATTGTTTATGGATTGAATGGTCCGCTGTGGCGGGCGCAGCCGAAGGTTCTTCTGTTTAAATAAGCAGATTTGTGACTCATTGTTTTTACTCTTGGATAAAAACCCTGTTTTCCTGCTGTAATATGGGATGTTTAGAATTTCATCTAGGATTCTTTCAAGGTCTGAGGTCTATATAATCTCACTTTTCACTTTGCACCTGTAGAAAGGGTGCTCTACTGCTGCTCTTTGTCTTTGGTCTTAATGAAAAACATCCAGATGGATTGTTTAGTTCATTAAGATACATTTTATATTTAAGTCGAACCACTGTGATTTTATCACCAGCATTCATCACGCAAAAAAAAAATCTCTAAATAGATGTCTTGAAGCAATCCGTGCAGAACTGTTGTAATTATAGTGTTAATTTAGGTTAATTTATTTTAGGATAAAGTCAGTAAAAAGGACATAATGATTAATGTTTTTAGTGCTAGTGCCAGTCTCGGGAGACAGGAGGACTGATAATAGTTGAGTCTAGCGGTCAGGGAGCACAGCCCAGATGTGTGAGATATGATCATTACTTCTGGAGAAATTATGAACTGACAGTAGTTCTGTTGGACTCTTTCCCCTCTGGCTGTCCAAACACATGGAGCACAAAGCTGGCAGACACAAGCAAAACGTTTGCTTCCCGTCAGCATCATTTAAGCTCAGTGGATATGCACATATGCCACCCTTGGCAAATCTAACAATAATGAGGCTTGATTGAAGTGTGAAGAGTGTCGTCTTGATGCAGAGTTTGGCTGGCATGAAAATCCTCTTTAAGCCTACTGAAAACAAAACTTTTCCCTTGTGGCCGTTAGTCAGATTTTTAGTCGTCTCATTTCTGTCTAACTAATGTAAGACTTTGAAAGCAGACATGAATTGTTAAAAAAAAAAAAAGCCCAAGAGTATCAAGGAAACTGTTCTATTTTTAATTATTATGTACAGTGTGCTCAGAAAATAATTTATCCAAGTGGAGTAATGTTTTCCTGATTAAATACCATTAATAATAACAGAATATACAGCTAGATGTTTCGCAAATGCTTGCTAACAGTATGCAAAGGTTCTTCCCAGCAAACCACGGACCATTACCCAGATGGTAGGCTTGGCATGCTGACCTGAATTCCCACTGTGTGTTTAGTGCTCTCCTGTACCCCATAAGTACCCTACACTCAGTCATCACACAGTTTTCCATTACTCACTCAGCTGCAGTGTGACAGCAGTGGATTTTAACGTAAGACCTATA
Organism: Clarias platycephalus; assembly: GCA_030068275.1. NCBI lineage: Eukaryota > Metazoa > Chordata > Actinopteri > Siluriformes > Clariidae > Clarias > Clarias platycephalus. The sequence continues at coordinate 12,431,403 of JAQQZT010000005.1, read as the reverse complement.
CTGCAGTCATCTCAATTAGGGGTACCCCTTTTTTCAAATTCACTTCAAAATGTATCACTTCAAAATTCATGCTGAACTGTACCAGTATGATGGTACTGATTCACATAGGCTTAGCTGGCAGTCACCTTGAGATTGGCTGGACACAAGCAGTGATGCAGTATTTCACACTTGAGCAAGCCATTAGATCCTCCTGAGTCTATTAACCTCTCCGTATAAAAGCAGGGCAGTTGGAAAACATAGTGGAATAGCAGTGAAAATACAAAGAAATATGTTAGGCGATACAAGACAAACAACTCAAGGGCACACCGTGGTTCATATTCCAGGAAAGGGGAGATGCTGACTCTAGTCCTACCCTTTATATTTTGAGGGCTGTGCCATTGATGATTCAGTGCTGCTTCTTTCAGAGAGCAGTTGGAGAATCAATATTAATGGCTTGGTGTAATTATTCCAAATGCATGTGGGCTTTCTGTCCTCAGGCGTCAGGCACATGCTGGTCCTGAGTACTCACCACAAAGTACTGGCTAAAAAAAATACACGGCTGTGAATCATTTTCCTGGCGAAGACATCTAACCAGTGTTAGATCTGTTTTTAGTACTCGTGGGTTAAGAACACGACCTAATGTTCTGCATGCAGAATAGTTTAAAGAAACAACAAAGAAGCTAGTAGATTTCTAGAAGGTTTTGAGTGATATGATGTTCCTTCATTCATTCATTCATTCATTTATTCATTGTCAGCACCACTTATCCTGTGTAGGGGTGGGGGTTTGGGGCTTATCCAAGGAAGCAAGAAACAGCCATAAACACACACCCACTCATACACTACAGGCAATTTTAAAACAGAAATTAGCCTAAACACATTGTTTTGGACTGTCAGGGTGGAAAAAAAAAAAAAGTATGTCAAAAAGAGTATGTAGAGAGAACCCACAAAGTATGGGGAGAAGATGCAAATTTAATGCATATAAGCCGGAGGCGAGATTCAGCCCCCCAACCACAAATGTGTCCAGGTGCAAGGCAACAGTGCCATCCATGATATAACATAAAAACATAAATTCCAGGATTTCTCTTGGGCTCCTTTTATTTTTAGGGAAATCATTATTGAAACCTTTTTAAAAAAATGTTTTTTAAAGAATTTCACTTAAAGCCATTTTTATTTTTTGGGTCTTGCACATCTTTGAAATATACTTACCACGTTATACTCAAGGATTTTTCTATTACTCTAAATGTAATATTTGAAAATGTTGGAATTACACAGCTATTACAATTACACCCCCCCCCACCCGTTTCCATCTGCTTTTTCATTATTAATTTAATTCAACATCAACCTTATGCCATCATTTTGTCAATTTGATTTTATTTTGCATGCCCCCCCCCCCCCCCTCATTGTCGTTCATGCAAACCATTTTTTTTTTTTTTCTGTTTGTTTTACTTTAGTTGCACAGATGGACTGATGCTCCTAAAGGAAGCTCTTGGGTTTGTGATTGGGGGTTTATACTTATTCTCTCAGCAGAAGGTAAAGAGAAAAAGTGACCCACGGAGCAAGGCTTGTAAGTCCATCTCTTCATTTATCCATGGTTATTTTTCCATGGTTGTTTAAAAATCCACCATTTTGGGGCATTTTGTTATTGATTTCTGTCTTAATGCTCAAATTTCCCAGTTAATCAATGACAGCGGCATAACTAAACGCTTAATAATTTGGCCTTAAGTACACTATATCCCCTAATTTCACTTGTCGACAGTGGATGTTCTCTGTCAAAATAGGTTTCAGTGCTTTGTTTAAATCCACTGTCCGTGCTAGGGAGTGTTTTGCTGAGCCAGGCATTTCTTCTTCCTCTGTATTTGTTCAGTGAAGTCAATTGAAGAGGAGAGCCCGTTTGAACGCTCTCCCCAGGAAGCTCTTTGCAGGAAAACGCCGGAGGCTCTTGTGGGATTACACAGACATGCACAGCTTTCATCTAAGATGTAACACAGAAAAATCTACTGCAAAGTACATCAAAAGAGGAGAATTCTTTTTCCCATTTGGTGAATATGAAAGGGGTGATACCAGCCTGATTCCTTCTGTAATTGTTTTTATTATGAAAAGCAAATGTAGCTATAATTAAATTAATTATCATATTATGATGTATTTGGAGAGTTATCGCTGGCTTTAGACAGACTGTATATTTCTTATATGTAGCACTTGGATAAAGTTATTTTATGTGTTATTGACACATGTATACAAGCATTTTATTTGAATAATACAGCTGCAGAGGATATAACCCTAAAATCAGATTTTTGCAGTAGTGATAATTTTGTCAGCTATTTTCAATTTTAGTATTAGTCCCGGGATAAATGTTTTTCCCAGCAATTTGTTTTTAACATATTTAGTCAGTCTGGGCATTTCAATGAAAACAACATTTAAGCAATAAGATTAATATTATTAATTAACCCTACAGTCAATCTAGTCCAGCCAAAACCTTTTTTTTAAAGGTTTTTCACAAAATAATTATCTTAACATTTAAAACATCTCTTTTCATCTGAAGTTTTCAGCTATTTATATTTATTTTATCACATGTCCATATTTTTTTTTAACAACAAAACAATAGGAGCAGTATGGACAATACAGTGATTTGAAACTTTTTCTTTTTATATATATGAATTTACACACTTGGACTGTTGTAGCGATGCTGTACTGTAGCTTCTATGGGTCACAATTATTTGCTAACTTATCAGCTTAGTGTGTTTGGCAACGGTTTAACTATAAAATAAAATAAAATGCATCACAACCACACAGAGGCTGTAAAACTGCCACAAAGTTTTATGGTATACCTTGATGCGTCTCTTCAGGTTTGTGGTATTTTTTTTTTTCTCCATTCATTGTGTGCCCACACTGTTTCCCCTCCGATATTACTACACATCGTCTTTTTTTTTTAAAAGAGGTTCAATATGAAGAAAATGGCTCTGAATATCGTCTCTTCTCTTTCACCCGAGTAATATACTACTGTGATGACGAAGAGTTAAACTGACTGACCTTGTAACATCCCGGGAAACACTGATCCTCCCGCAATAATGAATGAACATCCTGTTATGAAAATTATATGTTGACGAAAATAAATACAGATGTTTTTATTTTTTTAAACCACATTTTAGTCTCGTCTTTTTCGTCAAGTTCTCCTTTGTGCAGAAGCCTGACAGGGCTGTTCATACATGTACAGATCATTGTGACCTGAACTAGATCACAGTAAAATAGAGGAACCCACTGCGTCTGGTGCCCTCAACTCTACAAACAGTCAACAAGTCGCATGACCGCATACTGATATGTATAGGAACACATGCACTACCAGTTAAACGTTTGGACACTCCTTCTAATTCCATGGTCTTTTCTAATTTTTATTTCTATCTACATTGTAAATCAATCCTGAAGGCATCCAAAATATGCAATGATCTCCTTTGAACAGTTGATATTAAGAAGTGTCTGCTACTTATGCTCTATAAAAGCCTTCATAAAGTTAATATGTTAATTGGTGATTTTTAAGACTGGTAACTCTAAAGGAACTTCTCCTCTGCAGCAGAGGTGGGTTTTGGTCTTGCTTTCCTGGGATGATCTTCATAAAAGCCAGTTTCATCATGGTGCTTGATGGCTTTTGCAAAGCACTTGACAATACTGTTCTTGCAAGAACTATTCCAGAACAGCTGACCTTCGTATCTTAAAATAACAACCGACTGTTGTTACTGTATGCCCGTAGGTAATTAAGTATGTGTTACTTCTTCTAGTTTTAAAGAAAATCCAGTATTGTTCTGGAATGTATAAAATAAATCCAATCTTTTGACTGGTACTGTACTGTATAAGGCGGCACGGTGGTGTAGTGGTTAGCACTGTCACCTTGCACCTCCAGGGTCCGGGTTCGATTCCCGGCCAGGCTCG
>JAQQZT010000005.1:12378857-12416450 GCA_030068275.1 Clarias platycephalus | reverse complement strand
AATAATTATCGATATCGACCGATATGAAACACTGATATCGTGATACAGTTTTCAGCCATATCGCCCAGCCCTAATCATGACTACAGGATACTTTATGCAAAGTTTCTGTTATAGGCTAAATATCTTACCAGTTTACATGATTGCAGGACAGTCTATTTAAGTTGCACTTTTGGAAGGTATGTAGCCAACAATCCAAGAGCAAACGAAGGAAGTAAAACAACAAGAAAACTAAATTGGACAGAAAAGCAGTGTTTAGCTTTACGTTCAGTGTTTGGAGAATACTGTATTTCTTCTTTCCGCCATTTTGTCGTCTGCTATACAAACTCTTAAGCCTCTTAAAAGTCCTCTTCTCTACTCTTAACAATGTTTTACCTTAGGAGCTGTTTTTAGGGCTAAGATGTTTTGTGAATCATTTTTAACTTTATATTTAATTTACTCCTAAATTTATTCATAATTCTAAGAATTTTCTTAGAAATTCGTCACTAGGAGTAACTTTTAGGCTTAAGAAGCTTTGTGAATACGGGATACCTGGAATAGTTCTTGCTAGAACAGTATTTGCAAGAACATTTGCAAAACCTATTAAGCACTATGATGAAATTGGCTTTCATGAAGACCAACCCAGGGACGCAAGACCAAAACTTCAAAAGTTCGTTTATAGTTGCCAGCCTCAAAACAATCACCAGTTTACAGCACCTTAGATTAGAGCCGTCATGATAGTCTTACGAGTAGCAAACAAATCTCAGTATCAACTCTTCAAAGGAGATTATTGCATATTTTGGACACCTTCACCATTTTTTTTACTGATAATAACCAGGAACCATGGAATAAAAAGGTGTTTCCAAATTTTTTTGACTGGTAGTAGACCATACATAAATACTGATCAGCCATAACATTATTTAGACCACCTACCTAAGATTGTGTAGATCCCATTGTGCTGCCAAAACGGCTCTGATCTGTAGAGGCATGGACTACTCGAGAGGAACATGTGGTGTCTGCTGTGTTACTGTATCTGGATCAGACTTGTTTTTCCAGTTTCATACAGTAATCAGATTGAGATCTGTAGAATTTAAAGATCAACACTGTTCCTCAAACCATTAAGCTTACCACTAACATTAGGAAATCCCGTGAAGGGTTGAAATCGTTCAGCAATAATGTTTAGGTAGGTGGTTTATGTCAAAGTAACATCCACGTGTATGTCAGGACCCAAGGTTTCCCAGCAGATCATTGCCCAAAGCATCACACTGCCTCCACCTGCATGCCTTCTTCCCATAGTGCATCCTTGTGCCATCTCTTCTCCAGGTAAGGAACGCACTGGTATGTTCCCAGCCATCCACATGAGTGATTTAAAAGAAAGAAAAACAAATCATCATGCCACCTTCTTTCACTGCTCTATGGTCCAGTGGTAATGGTCATGTGTCCATTTTATATCATGCATTGCCTTTTTTGGGGGATGTTGTATTTCTGCAACTGATTTTGTGCTTATTCAGACACTTTAAAGTGATTCTTCAGCACGTCTTTTGGCCATCTTTTTTTTATTTAAGCCATAGATGCAAAGTTTTCCGTAAGACTGCTGTCACATGCGAATCCACATTTTACCATTTAGTCTATCGTTCAGTAAAAATGGTCAGGGTTGTTATTAGGAATGTCAGCTTTACCAAAGTTGTTTTGGAAGTACTCTCTAAAACGTTTATAAATCGTACTTAATTCCGGTATTGTATTGTTGTTGCCCTTGTTCTTGATCGGTCTGTGTTGCAGAAGGGGACATCACCTTGTTGGTTGTAATTGAGTTTTTTATCAAAGCACAAGAACATAGTCTTTGGTATCCAAACAACGCAATATAATCATAATCTCTATTCTGGTTTGACACCAGTCACTTTGGAAAGGACTGACACATCACTTTCCTTCTTATTTTTCTGCATGTAGGTAGATAATTCTGTATAAAATGTATAAAATATGGTGTACACAAAATGTATATTTCCTGCTCTCCGAAAAATACTCTGAATATATTTTACCAGTGGTGGAATAAAACAATACTTTTGATAACTAACATATTGTACATTCAATAGCTTATATTTATAATATACTGTGAAGCAAAAGAATATTTATGTAGTGTTTGTACGATTGTAAGATGATGACATCACGGTTTTGATGTCTCAATTGCTCTCAGCATCTTACACTGTCAACATTAACATGTCTGGAGCGTGTAATAGCTATCAGTAATAGCGTCTTCTTCTTTTTTTTCTTTTTCAAATGGAACAGTCTGTGGTTCTAATGCTCAGTGAGGAAAAATAACGTCATGGTTCTTTAAGGACTGACACATAGCTAGGCAACGTGTTTAAGTATATATTTTTTAAAGGCATCAAAAAAGATACAGTATTCAGAAATGAGTTCATTGCTCTTGTGGAGCAACACCACCTATTAGTGACAGAACAAGGTGATGGCCCCTTGCTTTCACGGCACTTTTAATCTGTAAATTCACCTGTTTGTTTGTTGTCATGACTTTTGAAATATACATGCTAATGTAATAATTGTGGTTTTCTGGTTTTGTGACGCACCAGAATAATTGGAGATCTGTTGTGAATTTTTTTTAAAGATGTATGTGTTTTAGTTTTTTTTTTTTCCACTGGAGAGGAGATATTTTTGGGAGAATGTAACTTCGAAAATAATAAAGGTTGTCTTTTTCCAAGGCAGAGTTTAATACACATTATAATTGTTTATTATTAAATATGTTTTCATATACAATTAAAAGATTGATTTTCTGCTGATTCAGTTTAAATATTAATACATGATCCAGGGTGAGGTGAGATAAAATACAGTAGGTTACATATTAGATTCTGCTTTTAAAACTCCTCATATAAAGGACACTATAAAGCAATTTAAAAAAAAATCTTTTTTTAAAAATAAAATATTTAGGGCCACCTGCGGTGACTCTGATCTGAATTCCATGACTTTAGGGAAAGGAATGGAGAAATGAAAATGTTTTACCAGTTTGATCGAAAATCTAATCAGTGATATTTACTGTATAATCAGTACTGTTTAATTTGTTTGTTTGTTTATAAAAGTCAACTTGATCCGTTCTTCATCTCAAACTAGAACATGTTCAGAATCATGTTTCTAATATATATTTAAAAAATAATAATTTGTATTTTTAAAAAAAAAAATTTGTTGTTGTACTGAAGAGTTTGCAACTGAGGTATAAATATATAAATAATAATACAAAACAATGTCTTTAGAATGGTGTGATTTGCTCGAAAACACTTTTAAAAATCTGAATGTCTATTTTGTATTACCGGTCTGACGAGCGTAGTTCAGATGTATGATGATTAATAATTACGAAGGGCGTTCAAAGCAAACCGTGATTTGAATAAAGGAGTAAAACCGCTGGAAGACTTCAAGCACAGTACGGTGACACTCTTAGCCACAGCAAGATATTTGAAGGCGCAAGCATTGTGAAGAAGGCAGTATGTCCATGAATGATGGACATTCAGAGAGTGGAACGCCTGATGCTTGAAAATCAATATGTAACTTGTCACCAACTTACACATGATCATACACCAAGCCCACTTACACATTGCAGGAACTCGGCTGTGAGTTATTGCCAGATCCCCATACATGCCTTACCTCGCTGCAAACCATTTCCACAAGTTTGGGCCATTAAAGGAGTTCCTGGGAGGCCAGCGTTTCAGACATGCAGGCAGTCCAATCATGGCCCTGGGGTAACTGAGAAAACTTTTGATATTATCCAAGCACTAGTGAAACGCTGGGATAAGTGTGTTAGTGTAGCAGGGGATTATATAGAGAAATAAATGGAGTTTTTACTCTTTTAACTACAGTATGTTTTGTTATTTTGCACAATTAAAAGTCTCGGTTTGACTTGAACGCCCCTCATATTTATATGTTTTCTGTAGCTTTCAAGAACTGTTTGAAAATTACAAGTGAAACATGTCGAAGTGGCTTTGGCATGGGTGTATAGTGTACTTGGTGCACTGATGAAAACTAGCGGTTGCGATTCAGGGTTTTTTTGTTGTTGTTAAAGTCACGTTTCGCTTGTTTGCTTTTTCTTGGTTTATGTATTTATTCTGTTTGGCTTTGTGTGCCATTTTATAATTTTATGGTTCTATGATGCCTTTTACTGTGATGGTCTTGTTCTGATTCCTCAAGGCAAGACATTATGTTGCATGAACGTACAGTAGCTGTGTAATGTTGTGAGGCGTCTCCGAAGTTCTCACCAGCAAGAACTCAAATTGCTGATTTCTATGTTGAATTTAAAGCCTATATTGTCTAACCTACATAAGGATATAAATAGTCGACCATTTCCCGAGGATGAACATTAGATGTTCTTTCTATATTTTTACTTATGTGCGATTAAATTTTTTTAAATTAATTAATTAATTAATTAATTAATTTTTATTTATTTTGTTTTGTTTTTGTTTATTTGCTTTGCACAGTTTCTCAAATGCAGCGTACTACTGTACTTCATTGTATAGAAACCAGCTACTTGTTAGAGATGTACATGTTTGTTTATTGGGAAGATTTTGACTCAGATACAGTACTTTTAGTTTTATGAATGAAATTAGATGTTGTATGTAGCCATCTGTACAAATAAATTATTTCCCCGTCTTTACATAATGGCAGAGCCTTTCAAATGGTCCTGAGCTATGATAAGGACATCACTTCATGCATATAGTAATAATTACTGTACATGTACATGTTATATGACCGCTCATAAAAAAAAGTTCCTTAAAGCACAAGTGGTTAATTACCACTTTGATTTTATTATTTATCATCATTCTTGGATTGTTTCCTCAGCTGATTGTCTTCATAATAAAATTAATGAACATTGAAGTAAGTAATTTACAAAATCGGTTTAATGGGATTTCCATCTGTAATTCTTCCTGAACATTTTAAAATGTGACCGATTCTCATGCGTTATTTTAGCACCGGATTGTTTTCAGTCTTTTGAATTTTCTTTCTTTTTTTTTTTTTTTAACATTATCTGAAGTTTTAATAATCAAAAAATATATATTTAAAAAAAATAACTGTACAGATTCTTCTGAATAACAAGATACAAATGGATCATTCACATGAACAAATAATTTTGTATTGTTGTCATTTTAATACATGAAAATATGACCAAAAAAACAATAAACATTTCATTTTCCTACAGATGTGAGTGACACATTTTTTAAATGAATTGTTTTGATACATGGTTTTATTTATAATTATATATTTTATACTGGTGTCACAGGGGGCTCTGTACACCAGGCAAATGAACACTTTCAAAGAATTTTTTTTATTTTTTATTTAACATTATTTATAAAACATTCTTTACACTCTTGTCATTTAGTTGTAAACACACTGAGTCATCTCTCAAACTCATGATGAACTTGTGTGAACTCCATATTTATGGAGACTTTTGGGACCCTGGAAATTTAGCAAATTGTTTAAATCAGCAGTTATCCTTTGTGGCCGTTAGGTGGCGACATTGTGCTACTAGTGGTTTTGAAATGCATACATCTTTATGTTGCATCTACCTTATGTTGATTTATCAGAGGGACTATATAGTACCTAGAACTAAATCTCACATTGTCCAAGTGACACAGTGGATCTTGATTTAAAAATAACTCAGCACTGCTACATAAACCAGTTTTTTTTTTGTTTTGTTTTGTTTAGTTTTTTTGCTGTACATGGTGTGCATTACTTTCTGTTCCTCTTCACCTTACCACTATCTGGCATGAAGAGTAAACTCAGTAACAATAAGCTATTCTTCATTAAACCCATGGACTTGTCAGTTCCTGCTGATGATTATATCTTTAACTGATATTCAAGTATTCATATTTAAAATTAATGCACATAGATGACAGTATCCCATCAAAAGGTGTGGCATATACAGTACCAGTAATATGGTGATCGGAGCTCCAGGAACCTGGGTTTAATCTTGAGCTTGTTAACTGTCTGTATGGAGTTCTGGATGTTCATGCCACTATTGCCAAAGCTTCCTGTGGGTTCAGCTGTTTCCTCGTACTGTCCAAAAGAAATTGCAGGTAGGCAGATTGTCTACACTTAGTTGTGTCTAGGGTGTGAACAAGTGTTTGAAAGTGTGTGCATGGTTCCTTGCAATAGACTGGCATCCCAATCCGGGTAAATTCTCTCACCTTGTGCCCAGCATTATCAGGAAAGGCTTTGACACTGATCATGGCAGAAAGACAGACCCTTTGTGAATCCATGACTTTATTTAGAAAAATCCTGGCTCACATTGGATAAGTGCAAAATCAAGCAATTCCACAAGGAAACAGTATGCTTGGTGATCTTCATTTTTATTGTTCAAGTTTTCTTTGGACAGCCAGAGGTCAGTGAGCTATAAAGCTGACTAAATTGCAACCCTGATGAGTTTGTGTGACAAAGTGCACACAGACGAACACTTTTAAAGCCACCACACCGCCAACCATTCTGAATGGATTTATGATTGATCAAAGCCCAAAGTCAATGACATTACAGTATTATCATTAACCTTACTGTGATCTAGAAAATTTTTCTTTACACTGGTTACACTTTCAAGAATTTATTTTACTAACATTGATTTATATTAAACAAAGAAAGGGAGGCATCAGTTGAATAAAAATCATGTTGGTTCATGAATACCTATTTGGTTTAAAGTGATTTTAATGCAACTGAGGAATTAACCATTGGCCTGAGTAGATGGAATTAGGCCTTTCTCAAACCTTTTAAACTAGCAATGACCCACCCCCTAATAAAAATAAATAAATAAAAAAAAAACTTACCTTGATCTATGTCAGCTGTCAGATTACAGGCCAATCCTCATATTTATCTTGAGAATCCTAAAGGAAGTAGCTCAGCAGTATGTAGTCGTTTGGCCAAGTTTTGTGTCCATAATTTATACACATGAAACATCTAACAAATGAATCTTACAGTGAGCATCATGTAAAACAATTTTATTATGCTACTGTCTATGGGTTTTAAATAAAGCATTTAAGATCTCATGAAAAACTCTGCCATGTGGACAAATACTGTTGTCTCATACAAGACTAATAGGGAGCTGGGGAAAAGCAGAAAGAAGACATCAGGTGCTGTGGTTCAGTTGCCATAACATGCACTGTACACTGTTGTACAATAAATATGGCGGTTTATGAAGGTAGTACGAGAAATACAAAACATGTTCCAGTCAAAGGTTTGGGCACAAGTTTGGATTTATTTTATACAATACTAAAGATTTAAAAACTATGAAATAATACATATGGCATTAGCTAATTAAGCAACAACAACAACAGTTGGTTGTTATCTTAAGACCTTATCTTAAGGTCAGCTATTCTGGAACATTTCTTGCAAAAACAGTACGTATTGTCAAATGCATTTTCAAAACCCATCAAAAACCATGATGAGACTGGTTCTCAGGAACACCATCCCACGAAGGCAACACCAAAACTTACCTCTGCTGCAGAGGAGAAGTTCATTTAGAGTTACCAGCCTCAGAAATCACCAATTAACAAACAGCACCTCAGATTAGAGCCGAAGGCTTTACAGAGCATAAGACCAGACACAACTTAATATCAACTGTTCAAAGATAATTGCATATTTGGGATGCCTTTAGCATTGTTTTACAGTTTAGAAAGAAATAAAAACCAGGAACGCCCATGAAATTAGAAGATGTGCCCAGAATTGGGACTGGTAGTGTATGTACCTGCAGTGCTGCACTGCAGATTTACTTCATAATTGAATAATCAGTGTCACTTAATAATAGTCTCAATAGTGAGACTATTATTCATCTCATAAAATATTCCCTACCACAATAATTGAAAGTTTTACTTAGAGATTAAAATTACAGACTTGGTCTGCACAGAGCCCTGACCTTAAGTGCACCTTTGGGATGAACTGGAACAATGACTGCTCTCCAGGCCTTCTCGTTCTACATCAGTGTCTGATCTCACAGATCCTCACAGACAGATTTAAAAACATAATGGAAAGCCTTCATAGAAAAGTGGAAAATATTATAACAGATTATATATGTTTTATATTATATATTATATATATAATATTATATTCATTAAATCTGAATGGAATGCTCAAAAAGATGATCAAGTGCCCAGAAACTATTGGCCTTATAGTGCATGTAGCCACACCTCCTCGTTAGTGAAATAGATCAATGATGGAAGGTGTTTTAAAACGTATTGTGTGTGTGTGAATGGATAGCGCAGAAACACTTAAAATGGTTCTGATGACAAAAAAAAAATATGTTCTAGATCACAGTAAGGTGAATGATAATACTGTAATGTCAATGACTTTGGCCTTGGATCAATCATAAATCCATTCAGAATGATTGGCGGTGTGGTGGTTTTTAAAAATGTTCGTCTGTGTGCACTTTGTCATCAGGGTTGCAATTTAGTCAGCTTTATAGCTCATTGATGTCTAGCTGTCCAAAGGAAACTTGCGAAATAAAAAAAAAAGATCAACAAGCATGCTGTTTCCTTGTGGAATCGACTGATTTTGCACTTATTCGATGTGGGCCATACTTTTTCTAAATAAAGTCATTGATTCACAAAGGTTCTGTCTAAATATGGTTTTATCTGCCTTGCTCATTGTCAAAATCTATCCTGGGAAAGCTGGGCCCAAGGTGAAGAAATTTACCCGAGTTGGGATGCCAGTCTATTGCAGGGAACCGTGCACACACATTCAAACAGTTTTTCACACCCTAGACACAACTAAGCGTAGACAATCTGCATTTTTTCTTTCTTTTTTTTTTTTTGGACAGTTGGAGGAACCCACATGAAACTTTGGCAATAGTGGCATGAACATCCAGAACTCCATACAGACAGTTAAAAAGCTCAAGATTAAGCCCAGGTTAATTACTAATAAATTAAAGCATAACCAGAATCACTGAAGTCAAAGCTAATTAGCTTGGAATTAAATCTGCAATACTTCTATACTTAATCTATACAGGGATTAGCAAAGGGAGAAGCGACGGGAGCTGATGTTCATCTTCGTGATCCCAATGAGCTTGAGTGGTGCAGAGAGGCTGAATCCAGAAGCGACAGGGACGTCACAAAGCAGGTCCAACATCTCATAGCGGTCCTCCAGCTCAAACGTAGCATCGTTTAACATTTTCCGATGCTGTTTACACGCCTGTTCGATCTTGAGCTTGTTAAGATCACCATGTAGATGCATTAGCTGGAGAGCCAGCTCCTGGTCCTGTACACGCATATCTCTCTGCAGTTAATGATGCAAAGAGACCAGCAAGTAAGAACAAAGGTAGATTAACAAATAACAAACTAACTTCAATTTTCAATCTACAGCATAAATAAATGAAGGCATCTAATTTCTCCTGCAAAGATTTTTTTGCATATGTAAATCAACAATTTGCATTTAAACAAAATGACGAGCTCACCAACTCTTTTGTCAGCCACTCCATCGCCTCGGTAACGCTTCCAAATCCTTTCAGTCTCTCAGGTGGATGCCTCTGGAACTTGTTTACAGGAAGGTCCAGTGATGATTTTGTCCACTTCAGAGAACTCCAGGATCGTATCTGTCCTTCTTTAACAGCCATGGTTGTCTCCAGAGCTTTGGCTCTCTTGCTCTCTAACTGAAATCTCCACTCCATATGTGAAGGCCTCTTTGTCTCAAGGTGTAGCTTTTTAGCCAAAGTCTTCAAATTGGACAGATGGTCATGCTGCATCACTGAAACTCTACCGTCCTCATCTGGATTGTTTATGGTTACCATCACGGTCTGGGGGACTGGCATCGCCTTTATGGACATTCTAGCCATGATTAATGCTTACAGAAATGTTCAAACACACTGAAAGATAAAATTAAATGGAAGTAACTGGTTATTGGTATTCTTTAAACAGTGACAGGGTTTTTATTCATTATATTTATTTGTTATTTGTTTTGGGGATAATTAAATGCATCCATTCGGGAAGTATGTTGGTCACCTGACAAGTGCATTTAATAATTAAATAATAGCATAAACTTTTTAAAATGTTAAACATACAAGCTACAAGGAGCATGCAATCTTGAAATACACAACATGTGGCATTGTATGCACTGTTAAATACAGTACTTCTGTTAAAAGAAAAAGAAAAGCACAGCCCACATTCAGAATAGAATGAAATGATATGAAACAACCACCTGTGGAATGAGGAACTCCTGTAATACAATACGTAGACCAAGCCAATGTAAACTCACATGAGCCACAGATATTGCATGAAATAAAAACATCTTGTGACCACCGTATCAGGCTGTGTCACAAAGCTTGAATGAATTGATACTATTGTGGTAATCAGGCCTACTCTCAGGGTAAAGCTTAAAGTCTAGGTTGTACTTTAACTCTTCTGCCAATAATGTTTGTGTTTCCACAACAAGACTTATTCACTATTTATTGGAATTTCCTTTTAAGTCACATGAATGTGTCAGGTTTGTGCCTTGACTTTATTTGCTTTAAAATTAATCTTTCACCCCGTCATTTACTGAGACAATAACAATAATGGTTAGAGCAAATTTTCAATCCACCATCATATTAACAGGACCTGTTTCCTAGAGTTTGGGCTGAAGTTTACTGGCTCCTGAGGGTGAACAGTGAAGTAGGACACAGCAGCTGCCTGCTAAACTGGGAACCCCTAGAGTCCAGCCAGACTCTTCATCTTTCTAGTCTCCATCTCATCTGGGGCGATTCTGAAGAGAGGGCATCCGTCTGTTCCTTAAGACAGGAGGAACCTGCGTTCAACAAAACACTGGCCTGTGATTGTGTTCATAAAAATGAGAAGAAGGTGACTACTTTGGTACTCATCATTCAGAAATAGGCCATTGCCTTTACATAAAAAAGATCATTAAAAAAAAAAAAAAATCTGTGGAATTGTTTTATTATTCATTAAATAACTAATACATGGCAGTTTTAACTAAGCATAATGTAACTGCAATATGACGCTAAATATTTGATGGCTTTATGGTTTCAAAAGTTGTTACTGACTATATACGAGGTATTTCAAATATGAAAGAGTTTGAATTTGTTGTTAAACGACATTTTCTGGGGTTAAGCTTGTTGAAGGGCTTCCTGATCTCTCGTCGTCTTTCAGTGATTTCTACTCTTGAAGTGTGTGTGAAACTAAAATGACCTCGAATGACTCATTGCAGCATTGCTATAAACTTGCAGAATCATGTCTAATGTCTCTGTTTCAGATTTGCCCAGTTTCATGCATAACTTCACATTCGTTCTTTGTTCTAACTTGCTGTGCAAGATGAAATAGCAAATGTGATAATGCATGTGGTCAGAATATCACCAGTTACACAGGACGATGTCTTTTGGCACACTGACTCATGAAAATCGGTGCTACCTGTGACTGTGCGATCTGTTGGCGAGTTACAAAACTCAAAACTTTTCGATACTGCCTTGTAAATTATTATAGGTTGTTTTATTGATTAAATTGTTTTTGTAAATCAGCATCAAGGCAACTGCCATAAGCACCCCAGCTGAAAGTTCTTACTGTAAACTGTACACAATGTGTTGGAGTGGAGACCAGCAGAGCAATGACACTTTCATATGATGTATAATTTTTTTTAAATATATTAACCTCCATGTACTGTCAGCTTAGAATTAACTGTAATGTGATGATTTAAAAGACCGAATAAACCTATGCTGAACACTATGTACTGAACAAACCGCTGTACTGTATATGTCTATTTTAGGATGTAACCTCGAAGATGATTATGCTAGCTGTAAACTGTTTTTCCCTCGCCCTTACTTGGCATGATTTGATGAGCTAAGCTGGTCTTGTACCTGAGTCACAATTACAGCAATGTGCACAGAATCGCATCCCTGTCTGAGAATCTATATTCAGTCACATGCAACTGTATAATAAAAAGAATAATGATGCAAAATTAAATATAACACACATTATATGAAAATGCCAAAGACATTTCGTCTTAATATGCTTGTGCAGACTGTCCACTGTCATCCATTATGAATGCAGCTTTTCAATCCTAACCTTAACCTTCGCACCTGAAAAGAATAAAATAAGAAAGAGTTTTTTTAAAAATAAGCTTTTTTTTTTTTTTTTTTTTGTGGAACACAAGGTCTGTCAGCTGTCAGATATTTCAATCCTTGTGGAAACATTTGGTTTAAACCAAGAAATACAAACATCTCGCATCAATATCAGGACTATTTATTGCTACTGTATACCTGGATTGTTAAAAATATCACATGTTTAGACCACTCTTAGCTACTTTTCATAGGAATGGAATAAAATTGGGTGAATGAACCCTTCAAGAGGCTAGTAGATTACATCTCACAAATACACCTACAGTAACACACACGCCACTGTCGTAATCTAGGTACTGTATCTCTCTGAATGCCGCATCTCATCAGCACAGCCTGCACCGCATGCAGTTGCCAGGGGGCTGCCCAGCCCTGTGCACACTATGCAGTAATAATGCAGTAGCTTTTACACTGCAGTCATGTAATGATCTGATATGCGTGCAATAAAATAACACCTACCTCATGTCTGATCACAGGAGTGTATGCGCTATCTCAAGTTGCGTGGCTGATCGCTCCCCACACAGCCGCCAGAGTGAGACACACAGACACACACACACAGTCAAATGCTCACCAGTGGAGTGTGTGTAACCTCTTCTCATTGTAAAACAATACAGATTTATAAGCTGTTATACAATATGTTATGGAAGGTTTCCAGCTATGTTTATTATCGTAAAAAAATTACACATTTACAAATTACTGCATTAAATATATACCTACATCTATACATGTATATATATAGTACTGTGCAAAGAAAGTGTAAAGGCGTGAAAGAAATTGCCACTTTATCAGTTTGCACAGACTGCCCTATCCAGAGTGTATTCCCACCTCACACCCAGTGTCTGGACCCATTCTGATCAGAATAAAGCAGTTCCTGTTTGACGGTGGAGGGCTTTATGGCTGAGACAGGAAGATATACACCTGGGGATTGGTGACTCAGCGGTAGGTTTCTCAGCTGCCATGTGGAAGGTGCGGGTTTGATTCCCAGCCACTGGATGCAGTGCCAGTCCCAAGCCCAGATAAAATGGGAGGGTTGTGTTAGAAATGGCGTTCAGTGTTAAACCTGTACCAAGTTGTTCTGCGGATCAGATGCTGTGGCAACTATCTTTATGGGAGCAGCCAAAAGATAAAAACAACAGATAGACAAATATTACCACAGAGATGTAATAATGCTCAAGAGTGTTTTAAAAGTTTTTTTTTTTAATATTATTGTATATATTTTCTAATATAAGTTAAAAACATTCCTGAAAACAAAAGGTTAAAGATTTTACCTAACTAAACCACCTCAAACACACACACACACACACACACAAGCTCTACAGAGGGTGGTGTGATTAGCTGCAAGTGGTGTTGGACAAATGCCAGGAAGACAGTGAAGGACCTAAGCCTCAGCCATAGGACTCAACTGATTGGACTTGCTTTGCTTCCTTCACACCTGAGTTGGGGCATTCCACATTCCACATAAATAAGTTTTTCACACGTTTCACTCGTACTGCTGCTAAACACCACATCTTTTTCTTCTTATACTCCTTTGATGTTGCACATTCCATACAATTTATACATTTTATTTCAACTGTATATACAGTAGGTTTTATGCAATTTCACGAGTGCATTCTTTTTTTCTATTCTATTTCTCACTCACTCTCTCAACGTCTATACCATTTTATTAGGGGGCCTGGAGCATATCCCAGGAGACTTAGGGTACGACACAGGGTGCAAATCCATCGCAGGCAATATAACACACGCTACAGGTAAATTTGTATATCTTTAGACTGTGGGAGGAAACCCACCAAGCACGGAGAGAACATGCAAACTCCATGCACACAGACGCCCAGGCAGGAATCGAACCTGGATGTGCAAAGCAACAGTGCTAACCACTACGCTGCCTCTCTTCTATTATTGCAGGAAAATCAATCTATCTTTCTATCTTCTTATTCTATCTCATCTGATCCTTTTTGTTTGGGTCAGGAACAGTTGTTTAAGCACTCCCAGCATATCATTCTGTGCATGGTTACTCATCAATCATACGACTGACATATTAAACATTCGCTTAGAGAAATCTTCAACGACATTACAGTTGTGTAACAAAACATATGCAAAAATCAACAATATTTTAATCCGGATTGTAAATTACTTGTATAACGACACGTTTTTTTTGTAAGTGGTCCACCTGCCGATGAGGGGCGGGATCACTGCGGAACTCAAGCTTGCTATTGGCTCACCGAGCAGTCTGTCACGAAGAGCATTTCGCGGAAGTAAGCGAACCGGTAATACAACACAGTAAAGCTTGTGAGTTGCTCGGTAAAAGCATTTAACGTTTGGGTTTGTTATGGAGGAATATGCGCATGTTTGCTTTCAATTCTACTACAACAACGGTGAATATTTTTAACTTGTGCTGGTCATTTTATTGGGAACCTGCTTGTGCCTCTTTGAAAAGCTAAATTGATGAATTCATCCTCTCTGGTACGTCGCTTAAATCTAAAATAATGTCATTTACTTTAATGTGAAGCTGTGATATTATATAAATATAAGCGTTACTATATACTGTAAGGCAGCTAAGAGTTTACAGCTCTGTGTCGCTCTTTAGCGTTAGCTAGCTGTCAACCGTTTTCACACATGCTTAGCTAGCTGTGGTAAATTCCTGTACGCTGAGAAAGCTCTCTCTCTCTCTCTCTCTCTCATTATAGCGTCAGTTAATAGATTGATAACCTTACTAAATCCACCCTAGTTATGATTAGCAATAGGTTAATCATCTGTTTGTTTAAAAATAACTTTAGATTTGTGTATTGTGAAATGGTAGGCCAAGTCAGCTGGTTTAGCATTATAGCATAAACAAAAAAGAAGAACCTGGGTCAAGTTACTGCTCTTCATAAACTATTAAAGTAGTTAGGTACTGTATATATATCTAGCCTACTGTACATAATGATCAAATTTAATATGCCTAAAAGTCTACGCGTTTAATAACTTTTTACGCACAACCCAAGGTGAAAACTAGAAGTCTTAAGAAGGTCAAACAGCTTTAACTATGATCTCTTAGATGACATTTGTAATAGAGGTACAGTAGATTAACTCAAAGTGTAGGACTTCCAGCATCAAACATCTTGTGTGTTCGTTAAATATTGACTTTTTTAAGTGACAACAAAAAACAACAACTGGGTTGATGCACTTCTTCTTTTTTCACAGTAAGAAGTTGTTCCTGCTGACACAATGCATCTCCAGGCTCTTCTGTGTGTTCTGGCATGTTATGAATCCGCTATCGCTCTGAATACATCGAGTGGTGCAAAAGATGTAACTCCACTACTGCTTGTATCGTTCGATGGTTTCCGAGCAGACTATCTGGAAAAATACCCGTTACCTAACCTGCAGAAATTTATTTCGGATGGTGTTCTTATTGATCAACTTAGCAATGTCTTCACTACTAAAACCTTTCCTAACCATTACAGTCTTGCCACTGGACTTTATGCGGAAAGCCATGGAATTCTGGCGAGTCGCATGCATGACTCGGAGACAAATAAGAATTTTACTATACAGAATTCTAGCGATCCTTTCTGGTGGAATGAAGCGACGCCGATTTGGGTGTCCGTGCAGAATTGGAACTATAGATCTGCAGCGGCAATGTGGCCAGGAACTGACCTGTTTATTCAAAACCGTACCTCTTCATACTTTTTAAAATATAATGCAGACGTCAGATTTAATGAAAGACTGGACAACATAACAAAATGGCTTACTGAAGACAGATTGGTCAAGTTAGCTACGCTCTACTGGGAGGAACCCGATAAGACTGGACACATCTATGGACCAGAAAACACCACAATGATGGCCAAGGCGCTGAAAGAAGTAGATGATCATGTGGGTTTTCTGATGGACCATCTCAACCAGACAGGACTATGGGGGAAAATTAACGTTATTATTACTAGTGATCATGGCATGGTGCAGTGTTCCCAAGACCGACTTATTAAACTTGATGACTGTGTCGATCCGAAAAGCTATGATTTAGTGGACATCTCTCCAGTAGCTGCCATCATACCACGCAATGGTGGGTATTTACCATTACTGTAAGTGTGTGTGCTACTTGATGTGTAGTATTCACCGTAGTAATTATTAATTGGATGTTTATAAGCTCTTGGAGGTGCCAATATCAACATTATGTTATAGGATTACAGTTTTTGTTCCCTTTCTATAGCCATGCAGGAGATGCCTGTAAATTATGCATTTCTAAACCTGCAGTGAGGGCAAAAACAAGTAAAATATGGCGTGTGTAAAAAGCAACTCACTGAATGGGGAAAAAAAAGTGGATGTGAAACACATTTGCGGTTATTTTATTTAAATCTTTATTCCAACATTATCCAAGTGTCTTTTATGTTGCTCTGTTGATCAATAGACTTCAATAATAAAAACTAATGCTGTAAGTATGGAGCTGTTAAATCCATAAATTTCTTTCTGTTTTGTGGTATAGAGTATCTCACAAAAGTGATTCACCTTTTACATTTCAGCAACCACTTATTATATATTCTAAAGGGGCAATAGTATAGAAATGAAAATTGGATTAGAGTAGTCAATGTGCAACTTGTATAGCAGTACAAATAACAATAACTCAACATGCAGTCTTTATTGTCTAAATAACTGGTAACGAAAATGAGTACACCCTAATAAGTGAACATGTCAAAACTGTGTCCAAAGTGTCAATATTTTGTGTGAGCACCATTGTTATCTAGCACAGCCTTAATCCTCCTGGGCATAGACTTCACCAGAGCAGCACATGTTGTTGCTGGGATCCTCTTCCACTCCTCCATAATGATGATATGGAGCTGCTGGATTTTAGACACATGGCGCTTTGCCATCTTCCGCTTAAGGACGCCCCAAAGGTGCTCAATAGGTTTTAGGTCTGGCGATATCCTTGGCCACTGACAAACACACGATCAGGTTGAATAGGACATGCGTCTTTGCATGGTTAAAGATTTATAGTTGTTATCACTTCGCGTGCTGTGTGTATGTTGAGTTATTTTCAGAGAATGGTAAACATTACATTTCAAAACAGTTTAATTTCAACAGTATTGTCCTTTGAGAAGATATACTAAAATGTATGCTGAAATTAGAAGGTTGTACTAAATTTGGGGAGTGGGTGTAGTTCTGTGTTTCTTGTTAGCAATATTGGCACCCTGATCCCAACTTTTTTGTTTTTTGGGTTTTTCTTTTCCAAATTTAGTCATAGCCAGTTCCCACCCATCTCTCCGTGAAGGCCATATCAAGGTGACAACCACCAGCCAAGAGGGTGAACACTATTGCATGCTTCCTCTGAGAAGCATGACACCAGTCAAATACAGGAGGAATCTAAACTCGCGCAGTGTTTGGGACGGTTTAACACGTTTAGAGGAAAGCTAAACCGCTTTAATTTGCATGAGCTCTTAGACACCCATGATTGGCTAGTATCGCTGTAATTGATGTGAGAGCGCAGGTATGCCTTCCCTCCCTCCTGAGAGAGCACACTAGACTCCTGGCTGCCACGTCACCTGGGAATCAAACACGTGGCCGCGATCCCAATCCCACTGTTTTAGGGGAAATCTGACTATTTGATTAACAGATTCATGTGGAATTTTGGGTTTGATTATCCTTGTTTTTATTTACAGATGCTGCAGGTCTGTACAAAAACCTCAGCAGCTGCAACGTGCACATGAAGGCTTACATGAAAAATGCAATACCTGACAGGCTGCACTACAGCCACAATAAACGCATTCAGCCCATCATCCTGTTAGCAGATGAAGGTTGGACAATTGTTCAGCAGGGTAACCTTCCTCGATGTAAGTGGTGTATAAATCAAGTTTGATGACTACTTATCTGTAATATTCTTGAGTTAATTTGACATTGATTCTCTACTGTATCGTTTAACAGTGGGCGATCATGGATATGATAACTCTCTGACCAGCATGCACCCCTTCCTGGCAGCCCAGGGCCCTGATTTTCGGAAAGGCTACCGAATGAAAACCGCCAACAGCGTGGACCTCTACCCACTCATGTGCAACCTCCTGGGCATCCCAGAGATGCCTAATAATGGCAGTTTTAGCAACATTCACTGTGTGCTCCTCCGAGAGAAGTGCTCAGACCTGGCAGCAGTGCTAGGCATTGTCATCGGTGCCCTCATAGTGCTCACCACCATCACCCTTCTCTTCAGACTGCTAAAGAACAGGGAGCACTCCACGTCACGGCCGTTCGCACGTTTAGAGCTTGAGGAGGAGGATGATGAGCCTTTACTTGAATAAAGCTGGATTGGTTTAAGTGCATGCAACATGTTTGTGCAAAAAAATAAATAAAGAAACAAACAGCACAAATAGGAAATAATTAAGCAATTATACTAGAGGGTCTCTGCTGCCGTAGGAAAATGTTCCCTATATATGCCTATAGATATCCAAAGAACAGGACTGCTATTTATTTAAGCAATAGTTTAAATAAGCAACATCCTTAAAAACAAATTCCAGCTTATCTATTTTTTTCTGGTCTCGAAATATTATTAAGAATAGAAATATATTCAGGTGTTGGAGATGAGAACTCCATATTATGATGTTAATATGTAGTTATTTTTCTGTATAAAGCACTTGCAAATATAATACTATCAGGTCATATATAATGTACATAATATGGCATTGAGCACTTCTGTTATTTCTAACACAGCTATTTTGGGGCACATTCCATTAAAAACTATAGTAAACTAAGCTATACAGAAAGACAAGTTATCAGGTATGCTCAAGTGCAATGTTTAGCTCAACTCACTGGAAATGCACAGAGACTGTGCATCTTTTGCCAAGCCTCAGAGGTTTAAGGAACTTTCTAATCCCTGGCATAGCACCAGGAGCTGAATCACTCCGGTTACTAAGTTATCTACACTGTATATTTATTTCCTTTGTGGTTTATGCTTCATTAAGAGTATATGAATGTTTATTTGTTCCTCTTGCTAAGTAAATATTGATCTTTATATTTGCTGTTAAAGAAAATTCTATTTTTCTATTTTGGTAGTGTATAAGTGCAGGCTGTTTAGTGGTTTGGAAAAAGAAATGACAACATTTAGTGATAATTTAAATGAAGTGTTTTTTAAAGATATATAATAATGTGTTTGTTGCACTCAGATGTTTGTCTGTGGTGAGAAAGGTTTAAGGGCTGGCTCATTGTTTTCTTGAAGTCTTCCTTTAAAGGTATTTGTACTGTGTAACTATGCAAGGGAATTATTGATAGGTTGGACTGATACCTTGTTGAAGCTTTTGTGGAGCTGTGTGTGTGTGTTTATATGTGTGTGTTTAAGTTGTTATCTTAATAGATTTTCTTCCTTGTATAATATTAAGTGGTCTTTTAGGGCAGCTTAAATTTATGCTAGATGTAAAGTGGTAAAATATTGACTGCCTTGTAAGTGACTTACTTGATCTTAACCACTAGAGGTCACGCTGTAACATGTCTGTCTTATAAAGTAGCTAACAGTAACGTGTAAATCTCACACATCAGGTAACGCTTTCATGGAATAATTTTTTGTCTTAAAAAGGTTTTTAAAAAATTAAGAAAGTTAATGAGTAACTGGTACATTTAACGTTTATTTTAGTTACATAGTTTAAAAGTAAATTAAGTTGCCTGTGTATGTGGATGATGTTGCAGCTCTGAAGATCTGATTTAAGTTGATTATCTTTCTCATACAAATGATCTCCTTCAGTAACTTACTGTGCCTTTGCTGTGTTAAATAAAATCCGATCATGCAACAATTAGATTCTTGTTTACATAAAGATTACTTTATGGAAATTTTAAATCATAAGTCCTAAGTAAAGACCTAAGGCCTAGGTGCTAGCTTGGTGTGTGTTTGGTGTAAGTTAAGGGTTGAGCAAGCATCTATATTTAGAGAGTGGAATGTCCAGCTCATTTTTCCTGACTCATTATGTTTAGCGTATGCTGCACTTTCCTACAGGTTAACATATTCACTATAACTACTAATCAGTATTACCCAAATGTATAATGTTAACTTAAGTTTTCTTTCATGCTTTAATTCAGCCAGTTTTGTACACAAGTGTCAACAAACTGAACTTCTTAACTAAAACACATTTTTCTGTTGTGAAATTGCATATTCGTCCTTACAGCACATGGTTATAGAGGACATTTATTATGCATTTAGTATCACATGGATGACCATGGGTTCCCTTTTGAGTGTGGTTCCTCTCAAGGTTTCTTTCTTATGTCATCACAGGGAAACTCCTCCTACTCCTTACCACTGCCAGCCCTGGCTTCCTCATTAGGGACAGATGAATACATTTAATGGATAAATTTATATTTTTCATACAAAAAAAAATCTGAATTATTATTTCCGTAAAAACTTCTTTTGCAAAATGATGTCCATTATTAAAAGTGCTATACAAATAAAAAAAATTAATAGAATTTAGAGTTCAGCTGATACTCACCTTTTATCTCATACAAGGAGCTCTCGAAAGCTGCGGATGTAGGTGTAAAGCTGATTGACAATTACATTTAAAGATCAACCATAAAATAAGCAAGTTTCCTTGCAACTCAAAGGTTTCTTTGAAACCAAATTCTTCTGTTGGATCAGACTGAAGGCGGGATTTAAACACACCAAAGGATGTGGCATAAGAGAGGAAGTTACAGTATGTACAGTAAATTACAAAGAGATTGTGAAAAGGGCATATTCTGGCAGCTACTTGATGTTGTAGGACTGTTTTTTATTTTTTATTTATTTTTTTCACATGTAGAGAACTTTAAATTACATGCCCTATGAAGATGCCAACAAGGCAAGATAATACTTAGTGGTGTACACTATCGTATATCATATTTCATATACTATTCATGTGTTCATCCAGAAATCTTCAAGCACAGTCTGGTGATGCACACCTAGCCACAGGAAAACATTTGAATGGTGCAAATGTTTTAAAGAAGGCCATATGTCCATGAATGACGATCCTGGCGGAAGATGTTGCGGAACATGCGGAAGAGACCTATCTGATCTATGGAAACAGTACAACAATCATTCATGAGCACCACTTCCCCAAGAACTCAGCTGAGGGTTATTGCCAAATCCCTGTATGTTACTGACCTTGTATCAACCAATTTCCACATGTTTGGGCCATTAAAGGAGTTCCTGGGAGGCCAGAATTTCAGACGTGAATCAGACAGTCTGATTATGGCTCTGGTGTGACTGAGAAAACTTTCTACCTTGATGGTATCCAAGCACCAGTAAAACGCTGGGATAAGTGCGTTAGTGTAGCAGGGGTTTATATACAGTAGAGAAATAAAGAGAATTTTCTCTCGTAACTGTTGTGGTATTCTACAAGATCAAAAGTCCCGGTTTGACTTGAATGCACTTTGTAGATTACAGTACATGCCTACTGTTAGCGCAGAATAGATTACTAGGTTATCGAAACTTGATCAGATCAGCTTACATCTTCCAATGACCATCATTTATCAGCTATGATGTAC
Source organism: Clarias platycephalus (assembly GCA_030068275.1). Classification (NCBI taxonomy): domain Eukaryota; kingdom Metazoa; phylum Chordata; class Actinopteri; order Siluriformes; family Clariidae; genus Clarias; species Clarias platycephalus. The sequence continues at coordinate 12,394,954 of JAQQZT010000005.1, read as the reverse complement.
CACGTCCTTTCATGCTTGTCGAGCGTGACTCATCCTCCTGGATCTTGAGCTCTCCGTCTGGATTTTCACACCGACTGAACTAGGACATCTCTTTCCTGCGCTCCCAGAGTGACTCAGTCACCGACTTCTTTTTTTGCAGGAGAGGCTGAAAAGTGATTGATCGCTGGCAGGACATAAAGGCCAGAGAGCGAGAGTGTGTGTGTGTGTGTGGAGGGAGTGTAGGTGATACAGGAGCAGTCTTTCAGAGCTCCTCCCTCTCCACTTTGCTGGCTATTTTTGGCCTGAGTGTGACAGTGAGAGCATACTGTACCCCTGACAGCTGGGCCCAGGGGCCAAAATCAAAACAACGCTGCACCTCATGCACTTGTTGCCTGAACAAGACCACCACTAAAACCAGCTGGAGGTACTGTAAGGACAGTAAGGAGATTCCTTGGTGAGTGAGCTTTTTGCCCTGCTTACGGGCCACGGTGGCGTGAGGGAACATTAATAAAGCTTTCAAGCTTCAAAATGACCGACTTGGTCTCTTCGAACGAAGAGGATAAGGATCCTGACATTGAGTTGTTTGTAAAGGTAAGGACGCGTGGCATGTAAGGATTTATCTTCTTAATATTCTTTCCACTTTAGCTATCATGCAAAAGCTCCTCACACACTCAGAGTTTTGACACATGCATGCTGTGTAGAGTTCGGTTAGCAGCGCTTGGTTAGTGACACAGGAGTCCTGAAGTGCTGAGCTGAAATGGACAGGTGTCTCAGTTGCACTCTCTCTGCCCAGGAGGCACACTCCCTCCTGAATTATTTCTGCCTTCCTATCAGCACTGCAACGCTCTAATTCCCCAGTGGGAGTGTTCCACTTGGCTAAATCAGATCAGCGCTATTGTTCGTGGCTTCATGAGGCTTCATAGAGCACCGAGAACATTGAAGCATCTAATATCAGTTCAGCTGCATCATCAGTTGAAGTACCGTACGTTCTGTCAGTATTTCTTTCTTGTGATTGCTGGATAAGTTTGTCATTATCTATGTAGCAAAGTGAGGAGCCACACATCTGTAATATCACCGCTTCATCCTAACCCAGGGTCGCGGGGACCTGGAGGCTGTCCCAGGAGACTTAGGGCATGAGGCAGGGTACACCCTGGTACACCCTGGACAGGGTGCCAATCCATCGCAGGGCACACTCACATACACACACTACGGGTAATTTGGGAACGCCAGTTAGCCTAACCTGCATATCTTTGGACTATGGGAGGAAACCGGAGTACCCGGAGGAAACCCACCAAGCACGGGGAGAACATGCAAACTCCATGCACACAGAGACGGGAATCGAACCTGGACCCTGGTGGTGCAAGCGACAGTGCTAACCACTACACCACCGTGCCGCCTCTGTGATATCAGCATTGGGAAAATCCTATAAAGCCCAACTGTCTGAGTGTCTTATGAAAGCTTTCTTTGAAACTATTCATCTTTAGACACCTTATCGCATTAAATCAATATATTTTCTGAAAGATAAAAAACTTCTCCGTAGCCCTTTGAAATCTAAGCTTTCTACATGTAGCGAAGAGGTGATGAAACAGAATCAATTGAAAGGGGTTAGGATGAAGTCAAGCTCAAGGTTCTGTTGACAAGTCAGACTCGAACCCTTTGGGTCGAGGGCTAATGAGGCAGGTAATGGAATTTCCATCAATAATTCAGCTCGGGTTGGGATCCTGTGACTGGCTCAGTTTTCCAGCCAATGCTGCTATTGGATAGCGTGAGCGCTTCATTTCAGATATGGATTGTGATTGTTTGCTTGTTTGTTTCATATGATTGACCTGATATCAGGATTAAATGCCCGGACAAAAGGACCCGCATGATTCACGCAACTGCGCATGTCTCTCATGCGTGTAATAATCTTGAGTCCGGCCCCGTGACACTGACTCACACGTTGGGTTGTTTTGTTTTGGGTTCACACTCATGTTTTTTTCAAGAGGCTTTATAAATGGCCCTGAATAGTTTTAAAGAGGGGCAGGGTTTCAACAATACAAGTTGGAAATGTAATGAAGAAATTAATTATGTTGTTTAACAACTTTATTTATGTCATAAATGCATAAATATAACAATTGAGCTGGTCTAACCGACTGATAAAGGGGAAAAAAGTGGTTCATGGTTAGGATCTACTTGTGTTATTAGAGGGAAGGGTCACTGCAAATCAATACACAGATTCACTTTACACTATGATGCTGCCAAGATTTGGAGAAGCGGCTCAATTAGCTTTCACTCACTCGTCGTCTATACCACTTTATCCTGTATTCAGGGTCGCGGAGGGCCTGGAGTCTATCCCAGGCCCAGGGCACGAGGCGGCGTACATTCTGGACAGGATGCCAATCCATCACATACACTCACTCACACACTATGGCAATATCAATTAGCCTAACCTGCAGGTCTTTGGACTGTAGGAGGAAACCGGAGTACCCGGAGGAAACCCACAAAGCACAGGGAGAACATGCAAACTCCATGCTCACAGAAAGGGAATTAAGCCTGGCCGGGAATCGAACCCGGACAATGGAGGTGCAAGGCAACAATGCTAACCACTATACTGCCATGCCACCTCAATTAGCTTTCAGGAAATGCAATATTTGGCTTGCACCTGAAACTATGTATACAGTCATAACATGAAATGTTAAATTAATTAAATTAACATTCAAATCCACTAGGTTTGGGCTCTGGCCCCTTGGGACTTGGTTCCACAAGACCTCTGGGAGTGTGCTGTGGTGTGTGGCACCAGGACATGTGATCGGATCCATTGGGTGCTGTGGGTTTTGGGTTGGGCCTCCATGGATTGGATTTGTTTTTCCGGCTCATCCCGTCTGTGCTTCATTAGATTGGGATTTGGGGAGTTTGAAGGCCAAGTAAGTGGCCTCTTTGTCTGCTGGGTTCTCCGTGTGGTACACTAGGTGTCCTGGTGCCTTTCTTTCATGGCCAGAATTGATTTTTTCAGTGATTTGTGCTGCTTTGACCTTTCTGTGTGATCAGACCAGATGCGCTGACTTTTTGTGCCCTGCGAGTGATAGGTTTGTCTTGGGTGCCCAATACCTGGTCACCAGTTTACAGGTATTTAGTTGGTGATTAATGTTGTTCAGTTCACCGGTTCATGCTTTGGCTGATTGGTGTTATCGGCTGATGTACTGTATGATGCCAGTAAAGCTGAATTTAATCAAACTTATCATTTCTATTCTATTAGGAGTGGTCTCTTTCAAGATGACCCCACACCCATCCTGATTGATTTAATGAGTGTGAAAATGATCTTGTGCTCTGGCATTCTTTGTTGCCAGGTCCCAATCTAATTTGACACTTGGGGGTGATTTAAATGTTTTATATTGCAACACTAATTCAGGAAATATTTTCTTTCAAAAATTATGTTTAAAATGCAACTCCTGTCTTTTAAGCGTGACACTTGAGACTGTGATGATGAGTCTATTCTTCTTCTTCAGTTGTATACTGAAAAGTCAAACAGTACTAAGTGGGCTGGAAGAACGGAGTTCTAGAAGAAGCACAAAAATGTCTTTTTTTGTTAAACAAACATTTAACTTTTACAGTAAGTGCAATAAATATTGAGTCTCATTAGTAGATGTTGACTTTTGTCTAATGGATTGTTTCACTACAGGCAGGCAGTGATGGGGAGAGCATTGGGAACTGTCCCTTCTCACAAAGACTTTTCATGATCCTATGGCTGAAAGGGGTGGTGTTCAATGTTACCACTGTTGACCTGAAAAGGTAATACTAGGATTCATAAACATGGGTATGAATTGGCTGGTATAATGTCTGAGAGTTCATTTCTAATCTGTTGTTTGGCGTTGCTCCTCAGGAAACCACCAGATCTACATAATCTTGCACCTGGAACTCACCCACCGTTTCTGACCTTCAATGGAGAGGTGCGGACTGATGTTAACAAGATCGAGGAGTACCTAGAGGAGAAGCTGGCTCCTCCAAAGTATGCAGTTTTTTCCCCCCATTTTTTATTTTCTAGCCCATGCAATTTCAATGTTGTCTTATTGCATACTTTCTCTCAAGGTACCCGAAACTAGCGGCAAAAAACAGGGAATCAAATACAGCAGGAAATGACATCTTCGCCAAGTTTTCTGCGTACATAAAGAACACCAACACTGAAGCTAACACAAGTGGGTGGCACAATTTATTGTTGTACAGTAGATATGTCAAAGATCCTCCCAGTTCAGTCAGTCCTTCTCAGACCAATACAGATCTTTCCACCTTGCAGGTCTACGGCGAGGGTTACTGAAGGCTTTGAAGAAACTAGATGATTTTATAAATTCTCCTCTACCTGAGGAAATCGATGCGGATAGCATGGAAGAGGAGAAGTGCTCCACTCGTAAATACCTTGACGGCAATGAATTAACTCTAGCAGACTGCAACCTTCTCCCTAAACTTCATGTCGTCAAGGTAAGCCCTGTGATTTGATCAAAAGTCAGGAATAGCATTTTAATATTCTAAATATTATATATACTAATCAGCCATAACTTTAAAACATTAAAACCACCTAGTGTTTGGATTCGTCTTGTGCTGCCAAGGTCGCTCTGGAACTAGGCATCAGGTTTCTGGCAGTGATCCTTTGGGTGCTGTAGGTTGGGGCCTTAATCAATCGTGATTGTTTGTCTGGTACATCCCATTAGTGCTTCATTGGATCGGGATCAGGGGAGATTTTTACCTGCCAGGCCTCGTGCACAGTGGGCTGTGGTGCACTGGGTGTTCTGGTTGTCATCATCTATACCACTTTATCCTGCACTCAGGGTCACGGGGGGCCAGGAGCCTATCCCAGCAAACTTAGGGCATGAGGCGGGGTACATCCTGGACAGGGTGCCAATCCATCGCAGGGGGCACACACACACACACACACACACACAGACACAGACACACACTATGGACCATTTAGGAACGCCAGTTGGCCCAATCTGCAGGTCTTCGCACTGTGGGAGGAAACTGGAGGTACAAGGTGACAGTTGATGTTATGGCTGATTAGTGTAAGTGTGTGTGTGTGTGTGTGTGTGTGTGTGTGTGTGTGTGTGTGTGTGTGTGTGTGTGTGTGTGTGTGTGTGTGTAGATTTTCCAATGAAGACTTTTCTCATTTCAAGGTTGCTTCTAAGAAATACCGTGACTTTGAGATACCATCGGAGTACAGTGGAGTGTGGCGCTATCTACAGAATGCCTATGCACGGGACGAGTTCACCAATACGTGTGCTGCTGACAGAGAGATCGAACTGGCCTATCAGGATGTAGCCAGACGTCTGGGCAAGTGAAACCTGGCTCAAGAGTATAGTTCATTTTTACTGACAAACTGCAGTGAGCGGTTACATGCTTTCATATATCATATTAATATGTTTAATACATTTGATAAACTAAACATAACATCAATATTTTTTAAATGAATTTTCTGTATTTTGTGTGTTGCCTTGAGGACTCCATATTGGATCGCTCCTACAGTATAAATGCCCTAGATAGACTGTTGCCTGGTCTGATGCTGCCTGTGTACTGTACATTTTGCATGTCGTTGCCATTTGCTTGATGGGTCCAAATGGCATGACTCTGTCTAATCAGCAACTCTGTAATGGGCTTGAGTAAAGACTGTGCCACTGAAATCATTCTACTGAAATCTCTGCAGCCTTCATTCTCCTGAAATGCACAGGGCAGCATGTTTCATTTGCTTCTACGTTATAATACATAATAATAATAATACTTTATATAATCAAGTCACCAGAGTTAAATAAACCTGCAGTGTTCTCCAGAATCCAGCTTAAATATGGACAAATTATGCACAGTCAACGTTTTGCAATACAACTTACTGTAATCCTGCACTGAATCTCTTACAGTACATTTATGACCTTGTCACTATCAGGTCTACTGTTGTGCAATTTGGTTCCTTCTGTATTTTGTGATATGCTTAACGTGCAACCACATGTGGCTTCAAGCTTATTTGTTGTAAAACCGCTATAGTTATAACTGTGTGAATAACTATATGTGCTGACACTTTATGTTCATTTTAGTACAGTATCGCATTTTGGAAATGAAAGCCGCAAGCATTATTAATTCCCTGTACTCCATATTACGATTAATGCAGAGGGTATTTTATTTTACAATTCTTACAGATCTTAGTTATGAGAACAACGCCATCTTGTGATGAAGCCGTAGAAGTAAAAAGATTTTTACATTACTGTACACTACTGGCACACAGGGTCCACCATAGTGCAAAAATGTGTAGACCCTATAAGACAAAATTAAGAAAGCTAAGAAATAGAATGCACCATTTATCAGACATTCTTTCATTATCATCACAATTAACAAATGTAGAATAAATTAAATCTTGACCAGTTCTGCAATCATGTCCCCTCAAATGTACCAGTTTGGCTTCACTGCTCCATTTTATTCACCCAAGCCATTTTATGTGATTCTACATTGCATGACATATTATTATTATTATTATTATTATTATTATTATTAGTGGTAATCTTATAAATAATGATACAACTGTTCACATTCAATGTTACAAATTATTTGTTAATGAACTTTTGGATAGATCTTGCATATTTCTGTCCTCTGCTATATGCCACAGTGCTGTACTTATTTCTTCTATTGGCAAATAAATGTATTTTTTTATAATGCTGTTTTTCTATATATACGTTATTATACGGTGTGCCTAAATTCTGGATACTGTTGTACAATCTGAAGAATCCATTGAACACACAATTGTTATCGTGTATTCGCACATGTCCCATACTGTAGCAATCCATTTTGTTTTCATTAGCATCATCATTATACATATATGTATATAATAATATTTAGGCTCATTTCATTTCATTTTCTCATTTGATAAGTAAGCAAAAATATTTTAGACAAAAACAACCTGTGACTGGCCAGTGTATAACAATTCTCCGTCACACCATTAGATTGCCTGCTTTGAGTGTCAGCCGTATTTGACAGCAGAATAACACCCGCCGCAGTGTAATATGTGTGTAGAGATCAGACTGGGTGAAACTGGAGAGGTGTACCACAGCTGCGACTGCACTGGCCTGGGGCTGCTTGGCCTCCTGGGCTTTAATTATTGCACTTCCTGTGGAGGAAGCCCTTTCACCAGCTCAGGTCTGTCCAGCGTGTTTCTTTTACTGGAAATTCAAAACATCTGCATATATGTCTGCAATCTTTCTTTGGCCGCTGGTGGTACGGGCGGCTGTCAAACATGCACCTCACTCCTTCCTTGATTACTTATGCAAGCTTTTGTGACATTCAAGATGATAAACTGCCTTGCCTCGAGCACATGGGTCCTGACATCCAGTTTGTTACACCACACATATCATCATGTCCCTTTAGGCTCTCGATGGAACACAATGAAGAGAGACACATCAGTAATATGTCTGTGATGTGATGTCTTCTGTTTCTGCTATTCTGAATTGCGCTTGATGGCTGACCTGGAAACGGAAGTGGTGGAAGCCCTTACACAGGTTATACTCAACTCTGGCATTAAATTGTTTAGTCAAGACTTAATGATCACACCATTATAGTTTATCATATGCGAGTAAAAATGCAAAAAAGAATGATAAGAAAGATACTATACAGTAGCTATAGTAGATCCACCTTTAGCAGCAATAACCTGAAGTAATCGTTTGGCCCATTCTTTTTTACAACATTGCTTCAGTTCATTGTGGTTTTTGGGCATTCGCTCATACTGTACACAGCTCTGTTAATGTCTTTTCACAGCATTTCAGTTAGGTTGAGGTCTCGACTACAACAGGTCATTCCAAAACCTTGATTCTTTCATTTTTCATCCATTCTGATGTAGATTTACTGGTGTGCTTCAGATCATTGTCCTGTTGCACGACCCTATTTTGACCAAGCTCTTTCCTCATGCAAGTGACTACAAGGCGCTCATGGCCACTGGCTGCAAAACAAGAGCCAAATCATCAACCTTCCTTTGCCATGCTTGACACTGGGTATAATGTGTTTCTACTGAAATACTGCTTGGTTTACACCAAGCATGGTGCTGGGTATTAGGGACAAGCAATTGCTCTTAGGGTTAGGGTCAGTCGCAACACTTCTAAACAAATTGTACTTGTTCAGTCTTCTTCTAATTGTGCTGTCATGGAAGATTCAGCTGATGATCAATTTTAACGAAGGGCTGATGATTAGGGCTGCAACGTACGCTCTTGAACGCTGTGGAAGCTGTAAGGGGTACTCTGTACTGTCCGTTGCAGCAGTATGGGTAATTAGGTCCTGTATAGAAAAAATATATATATTAAAACCTGCTATGATCCAACGATTTTTGTTATGGTTTCACACAAAAAGACAACTCATTTTTCAACATCACTACAGTATATCATTTTGATGAATGATTTTCTGGTTTCTGCTAAAAATTTAATTTTTATGACCCTGGGTAAGGATGTTGTTATTGTTGTTTAAATCACACAAAACATACATTTCTTCCATTTGTCCCTTTCCAAATTTTGCACTTTAATAGGATACTATGGCCTTATCCTTTCAATGTCAACAACCCTACTTGCTCACTAGACTGATTACTGTTTTAAGATATTTATTAGCATTATTTTTTCTTGTTAACGTTCATCTCTAGACATTTGTGCATCTGTATTTATTATAGAGCTTCCCCGCAGCTCGCATGGTGTGAAAATGAAAGAGGCCACTGACTTGCAGTTCTCACTTCCCACATGATTTAACTTATACCGAAGTGGCAATTACATTTTCATAGCTCTAAAAACCAATCCACATGCATGGTAATGTAAAGCAGAGCCCGAGCCACAGACAGTGCCAAAGGGCCTTGCACGAGGCATGCTAGTTCACCACAAGCAGGCTCAAGTCCCCGACATCAGAGGCTTTTTGGACAGTCGAGTCAGGCCTTGATCGAGAGAACCTGCAGTTCAGTTAAGGTTTTTTCAAAAACAAGCGCTTGCTTCATCCTTATAATTATAGGTTAATACACAGAGCTGGATTTGAGCAGCGCAGCACAGTAATATCTTCTGAGATCTTGTTGGATTTGTTACTGAGAGCTGGTTGTGCATCACTGACACTGCCTACACACTAAATAATACCAAATGTTTCAGCTCGTCCCTATTTCAAACAGCAGTGTAATTGTGGGTATAGATCGGTCAGATCCCGATTTAGACTTCAGTGCTGTCCGTCTGCACCTCATGAAAAGATTTGAGCGGTTCCACGTTTTATGGTGGAAAATTAGACGTGTTCATGCCGAGGGTGTATGTGATGGCGTTCAGCATTGTTTGCTTTGGTAAGAATACTTTGTGTCCCGCGCCAAGTTAACTTTTTGGAACTTTCAGGGGCAGCATATAGCTTTTCTTCATGTACAGTATGTCAACTTTCCATCCTACAGTGCACTCAATTCAGCATATTTTCAACTCTATTCAAATTTGTTTTTGCAGATGTCATTCCGGTGATTATATTAATGGAGCTAATGTCATTAGTTTTGTTGATCTACAGCAAATATTTGTTTTTCAGAACCCCCTGAAACCACACTTGTATTTAAAGAGCCATTTGGAGTCACCTGAAAGTTGCTTAAATACATTATGTGAAACAACGCTCAAGCGAATGCAGCAAGCTTTCCACTAACTCATGCTAAATCACACATACGCTCTGGAAACTGACGAATGGCTCTTTCATGGCTGTACCATGATGTGCTTTGAGGAAAGGGCCAGTGTTGACGTCAGGCCGACCATGGAGTGCAGTGGACCATGACAGATTGAGCGGGTGAGTCCGACATTCTGTAAAATTGTCACTCTGTGACACATGTGTTTGTTTAGCTTTTGGCACTCCATTGCTTCCACTGAGGTGTCAGAAGAGGGTCTTTCTTCTGTTTAGCACATCTTTTTTTTTTTTTTTCTCCCTGTGCTTTCAAACCTCAGCTCTTTCTGGGACAAAGGGGAAAAAGTAATGATGTGCCGAGATCTCTAAGCAGGAATGCTTTTTGTATCAATAAGATGATGGGCATTAAGATACAGTACTGGGGTCTTCCCAAACCATGCAGGAATCCAACTTACAGCATGGCTCAGTTCCCTGGTTGCCCTGCTTGAAACGGCACCCTAATGATCAGTCTATATTTAAAAATAAAGCACCAAGCCAAATGCCTTCCACAACAAGGCTAAATGCGCCGCATAGTATTTTGACATCCCGCAAAACATAAAAAAAAAAAAAACCTGAATCCCTGAGAAAGCATTATTTCTAGAATCTAAAACCAACCACCCAGCATGGAGAGACTGATTGCATGTGTATACATGGCACAAAGCTTAGATCATGATTTCTGCTTGTGCATCAGAATGCTGTCTTGCCATGGTTTCCATGGGCCACTGCCACCCACTCTCTCTGACTCAGAACAGCGTTTGTGGATATGACGGAGTTTCCGTTTACTGGCATTCTTCCTTCTGCTCTTGGCTCCTCTGGTCTGCCGACTGGCTTTGGGCCATGCCAGGTCTGGGGTAGACTGCTTATGTACGATAGAGCTCTGAGGACATCACTGGACTCTTTCACCACCTTTCCGCAAACGAATCTCAATATTTAGAATCAGGTTCACATATACTGTCATTTTCTTGTTTGTCCCACACTAAAATTTCATTCAACCTCCGAGGGTGTGTGGTGTAAACAACTCACGAACACAATATGATTCAAACAGTGGAATTTACACCAATCAGTCAGAATGTTAAAGCCACCTGTCTAATAGTGAGTAGGTCCCGTGTGTGCCGTCAAAACAGCTCTGACACTCAGGCATGGACTCCACAGGACCTCTGAAGGTGTGCTGTGCTACGTATCTGGCACTAAGGAATTAGCAGTAGATTCTTTACGGCAACGTGGGTCTATCATGGATCAAACTAGTTTGTCAAGCACATTCCAGAGATGCTTGCTCGGACTGACATCTGGGGAATTTGGAGTCCATGTCAACACTTCGAACTCTTTGTCATTTTCCTCAAACCATTTCTCAACAACTTTGTACAGCGCTGCAGGGCACATTATCCTGCATATGGAAATACAGTTGTGCTGAAGAGGCTTGGTTTGAGTCAATAGGCTCAAGAGGCTTGGCTTGTTTAGGAATGTCAGGACCCATGGTTTCCCAATAGAACATTGGCCATAACATGCACACACACCTGGCCATCCACATAATTTAAAAGAAAAAAAAAAAAATAGACTCCTCAGACCAAGCCACTTTCTTCTGTTGCCCCATGGTCCAGTTGATGCACACATGTCAGCGTGAGCATTTTGACTGGTGTGCGGCTATGCAGCCCCATACACAAAAAACTGTGCATTCTGTGTTCTGACACCTTTATATCACAGCATTAACTTTTCCCAGAAATTTGTGATGTAAAATATCTATTGTACCACCTGTGTTACTTCTCGAAACACTGGAAACCACTGAAAAAAATTAAATAAATCAGCATTGTCTGCATCCCATGTGAGTCCAGTCCCTTTACTTTTAACTAAACGCCTTGTGAACATTTGACACGCATTCCTAAAAAAAAAAAAGTGTCCCTGTTTCTATCTATATTGGTATCTTTTTGGAACATGCTGTCTCTTCATTCTGATGTAATGAATTAATATTAATTTGCTTCCCTATAGCATGTTGTCAGAAGGAATTGTCTTACTCACTGACTCATCATCATCTATACCGCTTTATCCTGTATACGTGGAGTCTATACCAGGGGACTATGGGACTTAGGGCCTCGTGCTGATTCTATTCTATCCCGGGAAAAAGTCTTCTTCATGTAAAATGTGTTGATATGCAAATCACGATGATTCAATAAATATGCACATTAATCTTACATATACAGGTACGTCATATGCTGACATCTAGTCTTCTGTTAAGCATGCTTTAAATATTCTCCCTAAAAGGAGCTGATAGTGTAACACCTTTGGAGAAAGTGGCCTATGTGGAACCCTCCTTTTTGTTTTGTATTGATCTCTAAGACAGAACTTGTTTATAAGAACTTGAACCCATGAATGTCTTTGATGTGTTGATATATATATATATATATATATATATATATATTTTTTTTTTTTGAGGAGTCTCCCATGTAACTGTATATAATGTAGTCTGCCAGGGTTCTTCATAACAGTATGAAGTTTGCTTTTTTTTTTTTTTTTTTTTGCGTTTTTGAACACGGCCACACGGGGGCAGCATTCTTTGCTATTGTTCTGCAAACCCATGAGCACAATGTCACAGATTTGACCTACTGTACGTGACCTGTTCAGGGCCAAGCATATTTCTGCCAACTTTTATATACCTGTATGTTTTCAAATGCCTCCAAGAAGCAGCTTTTTTTATTCACTTGACCCTATTTCTGAACGAAACCAAAACCTGAAAGGAACTACAGAGATGCTGGCACAGGCTTGCAGTTGTCTTAATTCACTGTCATTACAGACACACTTCTTCATTCCTCATCAAATGTGCAATCTGCTCTCTATTCATAACTTTCTCCAGGCTCGTGTTTGGCTCTGCTGTGCGTATTCTATGTCTGTGCCGCCCTCTTCCTCCTCCATCTCCTCCTCCTCCTCCTCCTCTTTCTCCCCCAGCTCCCAGGAGCTTCACACTTCATTTGTCCGGATCTCCCTCCCGGTGGCAGCAAATATTTCACCGACACTGGCCGCTTGGCTGCCGGTGTAAATCAGGGCTGTGTGTGTATGGCTGAGACAGCGCAGGGACACCGTGTGGCTCTGTTTTCACATGGCAAGCACAGGCGTCTGGGCTGCTCTCGGTGGCGAGGTGCCATAGTTAAACTCGTGGATTTGGGCTTGCTTATAAACTGATTCTGGGGCCATCGGGTTGTTTTTAGGTCTGTGAGAAATGATCAGGTGACATGCAGTGAAACCGGAGCGCTCGTAATTCACGCGCAAAGAAATATGGGAAATGACGCGTAAATCAGACTTGCTAAAATAAAGCCGGAGACGTGAGAAAGAAACACAGAGGTTCTGTTGGTTTGGATCGCGCAGCTCACGGCAGCAGGGAGAATTCAAATCGGATTCATTAATCATATAGACTTTTTTTTTTTTTCACTTTATGCAGTCATGACCTGTGTATGCCCTTTTCAAAATCCTCATCACGTCTTCCTCTGGCCATGTCATTTACAGCACAGCACATCTCCACGACTGTGAACCAGGATGATGTGCGATCAGAAATGTAATGGCTATAAGTAGGTGAAACATCACATGACATCTATCTGGTGATTTGATCATTCATTTGTTTTAGATTACTCTATAGAGAATTATACATGCATTATACACTATAGTATCCAGTAGCAGAGTGTGAGTTCATTATTATACAAAGGCTGTATCGAAAATAATAATACAGTGAGGCATAATCTTTTAGTACCTGATACGGGCCATTCAAAATAACTCTGCCCTATACAAAGTTACTACTCAACCTTCACAAGTTGCGCCATCATTGAACCCAACTCTTGTATCCTCTTTGAAAATCCCCTTGGTCGCGCAGAATGTTTACAGAGATGACACTTTTGGAAAATGCAATGTGCACAGATGGATGAAGAAGTTTAAAGAAGTGGAAACTAGCACTGAAGACAAAACACACAGTGGGAGATCATCAACTGTAACAAATCTTCCAAGAGGATTTTAGAGTTGCGTTTCTTCCATGGTGCAAATGCATCGCTTGTGCTGGAGACAATGTTGAGTAGTCCATTTGTACAGTATACAGGAAGCGTTACTCTACTACAATTGTTTTAGTAATTGTTGGTACTTACATCTATTAGAAAATTGAATGAGCTACAGTCTGCTCCATAAATTTTAGAACGTTTTTTTTTTTTTTGGCATTTGCCCTACTTTACCACCACATTGAATTTGAAATAAAACACTCCAGACGTCCAGCTATAATTCAAGGGGTTTGACAAAAGTGTGGCATTAACCATTCAGAAATGACAGCAGTTTTTAATACATACACCTCCATTAATAACGGAACAAATGGCTGACTAGCAGTTACATCAAGCAGTTGTCCCCTCATTACTCCGTGACTAATCATGAACATAAAAGCACCTGGAGGTGGTTCTCAGTGTTACACTTGCTTTTGGTACAGTAGCTGTTCACTCGAGCTCTCAACATGAGGTCCAAAGTGGTGTCTATGCAAGTGAAGTTGGCCATCATTAGGCTGAAAAAACATACTAAATCCATCAGAGAGACAGTAAAACCACTGGGAGCGACTAATACAACAGTTTTGAAGATTCTTAAAAAGAATTTGGAAAAGGTTTGGAAGACCACAGAAGACAACCAAAGTGGAACACCACAGAATTCTGTCCAGAATTGAAGAAGAACCATTTCACAATATCCAGCCAAGGCAAGGACATGCTTCAGGAGTTAGTCGTGTCATTGTCAATGTCTACAGTCAAGAGACAGCTTTATGAAGTAAATACAGATAGATGCTTCACAACAAGGTGTAAAAACCACTGGTAATGCTCAAGAACAGAAAGACCAGAAAGACTTCCCCAGAAATCTTTGCCAGATTCTTTGGACTGATGAAACCAAAATTAACTTGTACCATAATGATAGGAAGAGAAAAGTATGGAGAAGGAAAGGAATCCAAAGCGTACCACATCATCAGTCAAACATGGTGGAAGTAGTGTTATGGCATAAACGTGTCTGGCTGCCAGTGGAACCGTGTCACTGGTGTTTATTGATGGGCTGACTGCTGATAAAAGTAGCAGGATGAATTCTAAAGTGTATAGAGCTCAGATTCAGCCAAATGCTGCAAATCCGATAGGACGCCGCTTCATGCTGCAGATGGATAATGAGCCAAAACGTACAGAAAAAGCTACTTAAGGCAAAGAAATATGATATTCTTCACTGGCCAAGTCAGTCACATGATCTCAACCTAACAGAGCAAGCTTTTTACTAACCGAAGACAATACCGAAAAAAGAACGACCCACAAACAAACAGCAGCTGATGGCAGCTGCAGTAAAGGTCTGGCAAAACATCTTGAAGGAAGAAACTCAGCATTTGGGATATGAGGGATATTGCCTGCGAAGCATTTTCATCTAAGTGTTAAAGGCGAGCCTTATGTTTGTAATTATGTTAGTTTGTTCTGTTATTTATGACTTCTCTCCAAAATATGTGTGTTTATGAAAATGACTGTAATTTCTAAATGATTATTGTCACACTTTTGATAAATCAATTGACTTAAACCTGAACGTGTTGATTTCGCTTCCATCTCGAGTGTTTCATTTCAAATTCATTGTGCTGATATACAGAGAGCAAATGGCAAAAAAACATGTTTGTTCGAAAAATTTATGGACCTGACTGTATATCACTTAACAAAAAAGGAATATCCACAATTTTGCATTACTTTCTGTACAGCCCTCAAATATCACACAACATTAACACAAGTCATGCACTGACACATGACATACAATCATTCAATATGTGTACAACGCATAAACATTCCAACATCCTTATATGATCCAAGTGTAAGCCATTGTTTTTGGTATAAAGTATTGAATGACATGCCAACAATCTATGTTTAACAGTATATATTTTATTTAAAGTGAATGTTTTCTATCTAATGAAAACTGCATGTCTCTTAAGCTTATGTCATTGCTGTTAACCAAACAAAAATACAAATACAAGTTTTTTTTAAATTCATTTCCAGTTTGCTGAGGTCAAAACAAAAACTATTATCAAAACCAATGAAAGCAAAATTTTTTATTATTATTATTATTATTATTATTAGTAGTAGTAGTAGTAGTTATTATCATCAGTAGTAGTAGTAGTAGTAGTTATTATTATTATTATTATTATTATTATTATTAGTAGTAGTAGTAGTAGTTATTAGTAGTAGTAGTAGTTATTATTATTATTATTAGTAGTAGTAGTAGTAGTAGTAGTAGTTATTAGTAGTAGTAGTAGTAGTAGTTATTAGTAGTAGTAATAGTAGTAGTAGTAGTTATTATTATTATTATTATTAGTAGTAGTAGTAGTAGTAGTTATTAGTAGTAGTAGTAGTAGTAGTTATTAGTAGTAGTAGTTATTAGTAGTAGTAGTAGTAGTAGTAGTTATTAGTAGTAGTAATAGTAGTAGTAGTAGTTATTATTATTATTATTATTAGTAG
>JAQQZT010000005.1:12359735-12378757 GCA_030068275.1 Clarias platycephalus | reverse complement strand
AGTAGTTATTAGTAGTAGTAATAGTAGTAGTAGTAGTTATTATTATTATTATTATTAGTAGTAGTAGTAGTAGTAGTAGTAGTAGTTATTATTATTATTAGTAGTAGTAGTAGTTATTAGTAGTAGTAATAGTAGTAGTAGTTATTATTATTATTATTAGTAGTAGTAGTAGTAGTAGTAGTTATTAGTAGTAGTAGTAGTAGTTATTAGTAGTAGTAGTAGTAACATGGACCAGAGTGACTTTTAGAATCTATAGGTTCTTCAATTGTCCTACTTGGAAACCCATAATGATTCTATAAACAATCTTCCCCCTGTTTCCAATATTCCGAATCTCTTTTATGAGACGTTTTTTAATATGCAAGAAAAAATATACAAAAAATTCAGACTGCCCACAACAGCTGCTAAAAAGCACTGAAACACAGGAAACATCAATATTCCACTAACTAGTTAAAGTTTACATTTGATTTAGGGATGTAATGAAAGCCTCTTCACTAAGCAGCTCGTACTCCTATGAATGAGTGTTTTGCTAATTAAATACCCAGTACTTCCCTTCTGCTGCAAGTAGCCACAGAGATGATATACACTTCTGGGTCATTAGGGAAAGCTGACCACTTTAATGAATAGCCGACACTGGACGAAGTTTTCTGTTGTTTCAGGGTCATATTTCTCACTGTCTATAGTAGCCTTTTTCACACAGAACCTAACTTGCGGAAAATACATTTTAAAGTCACATTTTCCAGTTGATGACAATTCTTCACCTCAAAGAATACAACTTTTTAATCAAAAATGTTTTGTATTTAAGCATGATGAATGGAATAATGCATGAAATGGTTAGTCTCTGTTCTGTGTTTTAAAGTAGCAGACAGAACACATACAGAACCCAACCCACCCCGGCATGTCATTGAGAAATAACCTGGCCATAAATAATGCATCAAAAGGATTTGCACATAACACTAGAAAAGCTTTTTTTTTTTTTTTTTTTTTTAAACTAATGTAATCAAACCCAAACATTGCACCAAGCTGAACTTTAGGATGTTTGTATTCGCCGATATGATTGTTTAAAGCGCAGAGTTTGGGCAAGCAGTCAGCGATGTGTTTAAAGATCACACTGCCTTAACTGATTCTTTACATGGGACAAATCAGTTTACATTACATCACATGACGTACAATGGGACATTTGTACTTCATGTCCGGTATGTTTTGAAAGTCTTTGGCAGAAATCCTATAAATGGTAAAAAAAAAAAAAAAAAAAAGTCTGGCAGATTGACAGGAGATCTTAAAGAATCTTATGAAGATTTGAATCTGCACTCAGTATTAGCAAGACGTATCCAGATAAGCCTCCTTCAATAAATAGACTCAGTGAATATCAACATAACCAGCATCTCATTTTACCAAATTTTATTCTGAGTAAGCACTTGGCTATGTGAGACCCAGACATATGGGGCCTGATCTCAGATTGGCATCAGAGATGTGTTAAAAAAAAAAAAAAAGATTCAGGTTTGACATGTCAGACTAGAAATGTTAATGTAAAATACAGACCTGTTGCACCTCTGGTCCTTATAAAGAGGTATTGCGAAATGTATACAGCAGAGCCTCGGTATCAGCAGAATACCGCAGAATTCAATAAAGCCGATAGCTATGAAATGTCACCTGCCAATACTACCAGTGCAGACGGAACTAATTATGCCTCATGAGATACAGTCGGCCTGAAATAATAATGCTGTGTGATGCACTGAACACATTTTTGCTTTTTTCAGACTGTCCGTGCATGAAGGTGTTATTCTAACTGTCACTAAGGATGATGTATGAGACACAGCTTGAACTGAAGACTGCAGTCTGCACCCAGATTTCGCCTTTTTCATTGATCGTGCAGGGGCTTTCCAGAGCAGTAATAGCTGGAGAATACAGACTGGTGGTGCTCAAGGCCATGTTATTATAACTGTCACTCAGTAACAGGAAGGTACAATAGGTTTTTGCACTTCCCTTGACCAATCCAAGGAAGCGCCTGCTGTACAATCATATTTACCTAGGGTGGGGTTCTATATAAATAAATGAAAACAATTTTTAAAAAAGCATTGGAATGCTCTAACCTTTCGCAGCCAGAGGTCTAGAGAGAGCTGATTGGCCGAGCTCTCTCAGAGGGGAGGGATGAGAGGTACTTGGCGCTCCCACATTATTCACGGCTCTACAGCCAATCAGGGGCGTCTGTGAGCTCACACAAGCGGAATAGCGCTGTCCTCCGAGTGTGTTACGCCGCCCCCAACGATGCGTGAGCGAGGAGTTCAAAAAGATGCGGTCTGCTGACGTCACGTGATTCGGAGGAAACAAGGGATAGTCTTCGGCCCTTTCCGGATCGAGTGGTAGTAGTAGCCCTAATGTGGGAGCCCCCTAGTGACGGGGAGGAATTGGACACGACTAATTGGCATTGGATGTCATTCACCATCTAGTATATTAATGCTTTTCACCTTAGAATAAAAATATAGACCAGGCAAGTTTTTTTTTTTTTTAACAAAACCTTTCTTTTTATTTTCCAGGACCAATGATACAATCATTAGAAATGTTTAACACAATCTCACAATCAAATTTTTTTTTTTACAGGACCTGCAAGTCCTACAGAAACTGCTGGACGTTTCACAAATAAATGAGTTCAACTGATGAAAAGGTGTGAAACTGGAAACCAGGGTGACTGATTGACTAGACATAAAAATCTGTACAGTATGTGCATGGAAAGCAATTGTAAAATGAAAACAAAATGTTTTGCAGCAGTTTACAAACTAAAAGTCTATGAAAATTATTCAAAACAATGCATATTTACTGTATGTATAAAAGGGTTCATTTCCAGAACGTTACTAGCAAAACACTGGATTTGATAGACATTCTAACATACCGTGCCAAATTCAGCGTTTGCTACGTTCAACAGGCTAATCCGAATCTACTGGCTGTGACTTATTCCTTTTTCTCAGCTCGCAGGCCTCTCCTTTGCTAGGTCTCTTAATCATAGAGGAAAAATTCATTTTTGGTTAGTTATGAAACACAAGTGACCCCCGAAGACCTCAAAGCTGTGAACGCCGCCAATCAGTCAACTCCAAGTGTGCTGGATTTCACTCGGAGATGAAAAAAACCTGGAACCGACTCCAGCAGCGGATTTGCTGACCACAGCTTCTGATTAACATTACTCGCTAGGCCATTCATAAAGCTCGGGGCTCTGACACAAGCCACACATTTGTCAGCTATTTGATGCAAACCCAAACTCGCTTGCGAGACTTTGCAATATCACTAAAACCTATAATTCAGACAGAACAAGTCAACGTTTTGGTATTATTCATTACTGGCATAAAGCAGTTATCAGAAAAATTTCAATCATTGTAACAGTGCAGAGGTTCTTTAAGTCTTTTGCAGTATTGTAAACATGTTCGCTCTTCACACAGCCAAAAGACGACAGTCTTTAAAGAAAACGAGGAATCCGATTGAAAAGCAGATGCTGGAAAACTGTACGATCACTTTGAGCCAGAGTGATATTTTTGTGCTCTCACCAACAGTCAGTCCAGTTTATTCCCAAGTTCAAACCCTGATTAATATTGTAGCAGTACTGTAACACACCCACACATACAAGAGGATCAAATATTGCTTAGTTGCTTTATGGGACTCTAAGTGAGCTGATCTGTGTGTGTTTTTTCATATTACTTGTAAACTCAATCTAGCTCGAGTTCTGTACCTACTGAAAGTGATGACTCTTGTGATTGGCTGTTTATCTGTTCCCTTTTCCCCATGGCATCGGTGGTTTATTCAAAACCAAGCAAAGACAAAAAGAAAATAAAAGAAGTGCTTTGATCCAGATGAAACCAAAAAAACATTACATTGGTTTCCCAGGGTGCTGCCCGCAGCCTCTTAAGTTACAATTTACAAATGAAGTATCACGTGTTGTTTGAAGCGAAAAACACACGCACACACATATTCAAAGACCGTGATTAAATCTCGTAAAAAAAAAGAAGAAAAGAAATACAATTTTTGCAGATCATGGTTCACACCAAACAATAAATAACTTTAGAATTACAATTAGAAACAAAAACGCTAACAGTATGAAGTATGTAATTTAGGTAAAAGGGGCGATTGTCTGTATGCTGGAACATCTGCTTACAAAATTTGCATTATGAAATATAATAAGTTAAATTCTAACGTCTTCTAGTAAATTACCTGGAATATCTGATGAACATTTTTCTACTTGTGATGAAATGACATTTCTGGGATGTATACCTGCACAAAAGCAAAATGCGATCCTTTTGATTTTTTTCTAAAAAATAATTTTTAGACATATTTTTGCATAGTGTTCACCTGACCTCATAGATGCACAGTTAATGGTCCAGTTAAGTATTAAAGGCCGATTCCTTATATTGATTGTGTATACCGTACATCAGTTTCGAGCTGACGATCTTAACAATGTATTGTGATTGTTAGGGTGCTGTAAACTAAGAAATGTAGGCAGCCTGAACACAGTTCCTTGTGAACATGAAAAAGAGTGAGACAACCGGTGCATGCTATTGGTCTTGCTTATAGTCACTCGATATCATTAAATAAAAGAAAAGTTGAAAAAATAAATTAACTTGATAAAACATCGGATAAACAAAGTCAGAATAAGAACTGCGAGCGGAATATGTCACATAGGTGTAAATAAATGTTTCACACAATTCAAGACATTATTAACGTTGCAAGTGCCCCTCAATTTTTAAACAAACTGCCCCTCCCTCTGTATGCAGGAAGAAAGCAACAACCCAAGCACAAACAAACAAACAAACAAACAAACAAACAAACAAACAAAAACAAACAAACATATTGATCTGAATCTGACATCTTTCCTTCATTGTTTACATATTGGATATGTGTTTGTCTTACAATAAAGATAAAAAAAAAAAACATTTTAAATTACTAAGGAGTAAATATATAATTAAGTTATTAATCATTCCCAAAATATTATTCAAGCGTCTTTAATTTTGTCCCTCTAACCACTTTGCATAATTTACGGTTTATATGGCTTATATTGCTTCTTAGTACCATATCTGCTACAATTTTATACATAAATTAAGAAGATCTGAGGGCATGTACATAATCAGGTACCGTCTAATATATCTGAATTTTCACTCATAAATTAAACAACAACAAAAAAAAGATGTTCAGTGTAAAAAAAAAATATCTAAAATACACTGAGTTAGTATGAAAACAGTCTCAGTCAATAGTCTGGGAAAATGCATATCTAATACAATAAAAGTTCTTCTACTGGTTCAGTTCAGCAGCAGAGCTCGTGTAAGGCTCTCGCTGCTTGTGCAGTGGAACACCAGATAGCTCACAATAATGCCTGGACTAATGTCAATTAAAGTACTAAAGTTCCACTGCTTTCTGAACTCAAGATTCAAAATTTGTAGCATTTGTGCTTAGAAACCAATTCCTTAAGGACCATTACCACCTAGATTTGCGTAGCTTGTGAGCATTGCTACTTTGACCTGTGTAACCCCTTCGATTATGGCTGCCCCTTTTCAATATGGCCTCCACACGGACTCGTCCATCCGCCCACTAGAATTGAGAGCAGTGGGCGAGCTGCTGTGGCTGCCGTCGGCCTCGGTGCCTTCAGTCTGAGCTGTCAGGTTGGGGTTGATGCCCGTTGATGCGCTGGTGCACGGTGGCAGCATCCTCGTCGGAGAGCGGTCCCCTCCCGGCACCATGGAGAATTGGTATGAGCCAGACGAAGCGCCGTAGTAAAGATACGGCGTGCTGCTGGTCTGGAATGGCCCACTCTGGTTCTGAGTGGAACCAGGGTATGGAGGTGGCAGGTAGGTGTGGTAGTGGGTGGTGCCGGACATGCCTAGAGACATGCCCGATGTCACAGGGGTTGGTGTGTAAGTGAATGTGGCAGGGTAGTGCATCCTGGGACTTGAGAATCGTGTCTCGGTAAGAGAGGACAGGCTGGGAAACTGGCGCTCGAACTGGCGTGGGTCGGCTGCAAAAGGGCTCAGATCTGACGTACCTGAAACACAGGAAATAAGTGTTGAGTTCAATTTACTTACGAGGTACAGAAGCATTAAAACACAGATATAGGAATTCTAGATTCTGCTTCATGCTGTGTTTCACACATCAGAGGTGCTGCTCTCTAAGTCTGCAGATTGTCCAGTTCTGATTTGAATGGAAATCTTGGCAGGTTGGTAAGCATTTGGTTGTAAAAATCACTGGCAAAGCAAACGGTATGAGGAGCCAGGGTTACTTTACACAAAAGAAAGCAGAGCAAAAAAAGTGTCTTTTTATTTTATGGGGGACACTACAGTATGCAGATATTAGGGCTGGTAATGTGCGTTTATGATTTATTACTGTTTAACATAGTTTAGCTTCTCTTTAAATTGACCTCAGTTGTCAGCTAATGTTCCTTATGTTTGGTAGTAAATGTACAGTATAGGTTTGTTTTAATAAATCATTTTGTTATTGGATTTGTAGTTTTGCAGAATTGCGACTTAGCGCTATATCATTATTATTATAATGATGTAGCTGCTATTCTGAGGCATTTACATTAGCTTTAGTTAACATTACACAATTTGAGATGAATGCAGAATAAAATGATAATATAAATAATAATGCAAATATGAATACATTTTTGTGAAATTAAAATAAATTAACATATTTTTAAATTAAGCTTTATTTGTCCTGATCTTCTTGTTTTTATTCTTTATTTATTATTTGTCCTGATGCTTTGCCCATATTTTCATGTTTCTGAGCAGTCAGGCTCAGTGACAATATGAGAAATACAGGTGTTTTATTTGCTTGCATCTTTTGCAATATGCAGGAATATATAACATTTGTAACAGTAAAAAAAACAGTTTGCGGAAGCGCTACACCAACTTTTTTTGAACCAGGAAAGAGATCACCGAAAGCATCACCGCATAGACCTGCATTAGATTACATGTGATTCATGTCCTGTGGTGAGGGCAGTGATGTATAAAATAAGTTTAAAAAAAAAAAACAGCTAATGTGGCATCCATACTTCCTACAGTATGTCTATGATGTAAGTACATTCATACAAAAGGGGGCGCTGTGATAACTTTTAATCCACGCACTGTAAATGTTTATCAAACTCTCGCCAAACGGTAGCTGTTTTATCTCGGAGGGATGAGATCCAAATTTCTTAATTCCAAATGTCAAAGCAAACATGGTACGTAAGCTACCTAATGGATGATAATCAGTCATTATGAGTGCAAAAAAAGTTGAAAAACTTGTACACAGATAAGTACGCACTTTATCTTTTAGCTTTCCAACCACTTTCAAACCACACATTACAGCTCTCAAGTACACGCCGTTACACTGTCATGTTGAAATAGGATAGTAATCAATCTCATTAACACCTAATTTTTTATTTATGCACTATTGTAGAGGGCAGATATCTTTCTCGTATCTTCTATCATTAGTGCGAGGTTGTTTTATATATTCCTGTGTACATGCAGATTTGTAAAAAAAAAATATATATATACTGTATATCAAAGCAGGATAAGTGCAGGATAAAGCAGGAACCCATATGGAAGCAGTTTGAGGGGAAAACAGTTTCCATGAGATGCATAATGAGCAGCCTCAGATGTGGCTGCACGTCTGCGATTAGCCAGAGAGAAGGGGCAGATCTGCTCTTTCAGACCCTCGTTTGGCTTTTCTAAAAATTACAAACCACTAATGGTCTGTGGCTACCAAAGTGCCGGGCCAAAAGAGTGCAAATGGAGAATAAGACTTCCTTAAACCTCTTCCTTCTCATCACCAAACTTGACCATATACTACACTGGACTTTCTTCTTCTCTCACCCATCGGCACACTCTCACTCATCATCCGCTCATCTCATCTTTCATCTGTTTTCTTTATCAGTTCCCCTGCTGACCGCTGTATAACCCTGATGCTTGGTTGCGGCTCAGTGCAGTTCAGCTTCATTGTCAGTTTGCTGGTGGAAATCTGCGAGCCTGCTTTAGCGTACACGCCTCTGAGTGATGAAGCGGCACACTTAAGAGAACATGTGCGGCCAATTATAGGCACATCGGGTGCTCACGTTATCAGCTTGCTGCCTTTTTCGGATCCAACAGGAAATAGTCACAGGACAATGCCACAAAGAAGGGAACCCGCAGAACAAAACATCTCATGCATCATCATGGGGATGTGAAAAGAAATGAATTATGGAGACAAACTATACTTGAACTTAGCTTCTAACCTCAAACTATAACTCAGTAACTACTTATGTAGCGGGGATTCAGAATAAATGGAGTAATGTTATCTGAACACCACATTATATAAACGTCCTAGTGTTTTTAAAATGCAAAACAATGATGAATTAATCAGGATTTATTCTTAGGTTAGGGATGGACAATTTGCATGATCACTAATATTGACAAAACTAGCTTATCAATATTAAAACTAACACGTTTTGGGGTTAAATTAATGCCTTAGTTTAGTTCAGTAAAACTTCTAGGCCACCAAAAAAAAAAAAAGTCTGGCAACTACACTGTTTCTGTTATAGATAAGACATTTCCGATACATTCATCCCTGTAGACTTGACTTTATCTTATCAGCTCCTTGATCTACACTGAGACTGAAGAACTGGAGGTTGAGAACAATACTAAGACAAGATGAGGCAGTACGGCAGCTGCTGATATGGGACGTCCCTTCCCGACACAGGGGCGTTCATGGTCTATCAAAGGAAGAATAGAGGGCATTAGGACCAAGAGGTGCATGTGTCTCTTTGAGGAAAGAACAAAGGCTGACATTGCCGAGATGAAAAGGGGGTGAAATCTAAACTAATCAAACCCAACAAGGCAGCTGGCCAGGGTTCAAAAAGCAGGCAGTGAACAACCACGCCGAGTCATTTCAACTTTCACGTTTGCCCTGCGCTCAAAGAACACAGTTAGGGTGGAGAGCCGGAGGGGAAAGAAGTTCAAAAACGATCTGGCAATGAGTCAAACAGGTGTACTGAAGAAGGAACTTCATGTTTGTTTCTAGCAGGGTGTATAACATATTCTCTTGTTCAATTAATAAAGGCATAGGCATAACAGATCTTTCCCACTCAGAGTTGAGCCTTTTTACAGCCTCTGCATATTGTGCAGGATGAATCAGTAACTCTTTTCTTTTTTTTTTTATTGTTGTTCTTTTCAAGCTTGTTCAAAAGAACTTCTTCACAAGTTCAAAGACTCAAGTGGAAGCGATGCGGCAAGAAGAGATTCTGTTATGTTCTATATTATAAACGTGACATCGCTAAGAAGTTATCTCCCAGTGGGCACGTTTTATACATGCAGTTGCTGCTTAGAAGGCTGGAATATTCGGCTTTGATTTCACTTCAGACAGAAAGGAGATAAAATCTTTCACAAAACCTCTAATGACATCAATTAAGTAAGAAAATACTCAAGATAAAGAAGATGCACATACAAACTAGAATGGCTTTCTATTTCGCACCCTGGTAAAAGTAGGAGTTCAGACTGAAGGTGCGATATGGGTAGTGTACTGTTGCGCTGTGGCAGTTGTGTGTGGGTGGCACAGGGATGTTTAGTACCTGAGATACGTCTGGGTACATCACTGATGGCGGGCAGGCCCGTGGCTCGGGTGGAAGAGAGTGGAGTGGTGGAGTGGATGGAAGGAGAAGTCATCTGGCTCAGGTAGGGCGTGTACGGCTGCTCGTACGACCACGGTGGAGACGACTGAGACTGCCGTGGGTCTGCAAGCACAATGGAGCGAGAAAAGCAATGAACTGACTGTCTCCAGTCATCATTACAACTTTATGACATCGATGTGTGCTGATAATTTCATGTCTGAAGGTGATTTGAAGTCTTTTTATTGAAGTGGTTTTATTGATAAGCCCAAGGGAACTGGCTATATTAGTGACGCAATTTCAGCGAAGGATTTCATAATGATATATTACAAACACAATATGCTGGAAACCATTATTACTCTCGCAGTGTGCAGTGGGGATCTGCTCCATTACAACAAATGGCAACAATATGAAGAGCAAGGCAAGAATGCGTTGCTGTTTGCTTTCCACATTCATTTGGTAAACACGGTGTCTGCGCAGTCTAGAGGAAATGCAACGGCAAACATTTGCTTTTCGCCCTCGAACCTCGGCGAGCACGGAAGGAAGCAGTTATGTACCGTGATGAAATGAAATGTTCAAACATGTTCGATTTAATTCATTTGATGCTTATCTAAAATGGTAGTTCTGTGTGCCTGCTCGCATACCTGAGATCTGTGTCTGTCCCTGTGGGCTGAAGGAGTTTCCTGCGGTATTGAGAGACGGCCGGGGGCTCTGTGTGGGCATGGCGACCCTCATGGTGCTGTGGCGCAGGCGCTCTATTTCACTCAGACGCTCGGAGAACAACCCTGATTTTGGAGGGTCCTCCAACTTCTGCCTATGTCCTAAAACAGCGAGCAGACCCAAGGTGTTACATTACCATAATCAGAGGTGGAGGTTATTGAGAACATGTCAGCTTTTTACGCTTGCCAAATATCTATCACATTAAAGTATTTAAGGCATCGACAATGCTGCGAAATGATACAGTGGCTACATTTGTTTTGAAGCCATGTTCTTGTGGCTTAACACGACATACTGTAGTATGTTAAACTGTTCAGTGACTGAATTTTCCCTTTATCAGAAATGTGAATATACTAGGTACGTGTCAGGGGAGGAAAAACGAGAGTCATCATTTCGTAAAGAGAAACAGTCAAGTCATAAGCACTTCCTCTTGGCCCAGATCACTCATGCCTTCACTACGGAGTATACATGAGGGTATTAATGCAACATATGGGAGCGTATATCATGTCTGTAAAAACGGCACACTAAAGCAGTCTCGCTGGAGCCCAACCTTTCTGTCAATACAGGAATAGAATATAGCTTAAAGAGAGACTTCTGAGAGCCTTTTTTTCTCCCTTTAGTCAGAATGTCCCTGTCTGTCTAGTCCCGCTCGGCTCCGCTGAATGGCTCTAAAGTAAATACCAAACAGAAGAAAAGAGAAACTTCTGCCGAAGTTTGGCAGCGCTCCAGCTGGCTCGGAGAGCCCCAGCAACCTCCAACCCTGCAAAACCTGATTGTGTTCTGAAGTTAAGCTGAGCAAACAGCACTTTGTGAGAAGGAGTCCTCGTCCAGAGGTTAATGTCTGCCGCACGTAAGGATCTTAGGCGCGAGTAATCCCTAGGAGCATTCGGCGTGTGTGTGTGTGTGTGTGTGTGTGTGTGTAAGCACTGAGGGAAACATAAGAAATATGTGCCCTCTCTGCCGCCGCTGCCGCTGGAAAGGGCAGGCAGTTTAATTTCATTTAACCGGGCTGATTTGGTGAATGAATACACCTCTGTGTCTATATGGAACCAAGCTTGTCACAAATTACACGAAGGCTTACAAGCGACGTGAAATATTATCTGCCAATATACGCACCATATTGAATTTTATTAGAGGCATAAAATCACTGAGGGTGTCATGCTTCTTGTTCCATAAATATCAAGGCTGGATGCATCAGATAAACCTGCCAGTGTGTTAGTGAATAGGACAGTTATTCCTTACCACCATCAGCCAGCTCCTAATGTAACCGTATGGCAATGCCAAATCATGTACACCAAGTAATTCTCTCCTGAAAACTGCAATGTATAAAGAATAAGAGTATTCATAATACTGCTTAACTCTCAAACTATGAAAACTATCCTATTAACTAGAGATCTGCATTCATCGAACCTTATTTCACTGCTTGTTGTCTGGTGATGATTGTCACTTTGCAAAGCGTTAAGGCCTCGGAGAACACTAGACAGTCACTGGTCACCTTAATAACAAGAATACCAGTGCTCATTTATGCAATTATCCAATCAGCCAATCATGGGGCAGCCAACATTAGAACGGCGGAAAATTATGATCTCAGGGACTTTCGGAAACATATGCGACAATATCTGAAGATTGCACATGATGGAGCAAAATAATTATAAGGCCACATTGTCTTAATCAAGAACAGGAATCAGTCGCTACAGTGGACACAAGCACAATACAGAAAAAACATTGTGTTATCTTATAATATTTTCCCGCATTCTGAATGCATGCTGGCTGATTGTGTAACCGCTGAACGAGCAGGTGTACAGGTGTTCTTATTAAAGTGGTCAATGAGTGCTCACTTTAATATACCTACAATAACAATAAAGCTTTCTACTCTTCTCTTATACAGTATTGCATATTTTATATAGTACACAAATTTCACTAGGGAAATCTTTTAAATCCCTGAAACACCTTTTTATTTTGTTCTAAAGACCTTAAACTGTTAGACAGAGTAAAACTAGGAGTAAAACCCTCCCTAATTTAAAGCTTGTAAATGTGAACAGACCATACGTCAGACTAAATCCTCCAGAAGCTGAAGAAAATAAAGCATTAATGTGAATGATTCAGCTCCAACAAAGGAAATTCCATAATGCTCACATCCTCCTTGAGAAATAAAAGGTTTACGCTAGGCTCGTAATTAAATCCAGCAGGTCGATGGTTAGAGCCATAATTAAGTACACCAGCAATACCAAACAACAGATTGTATCCTAAATGATTATCTTGTGCGAGTTGTATGTGCCCTGACATCGCTAATGAGGCTGTAAAGCAATTCTCTACCAGAAAGAAAAAAATTAAAAAGACTTATTCGAAGCACACGCTGACTAGAAACCCTTGGCATGAGGAAAGCCGTGAAGGCATGGACAGTAAATAATACGGACGGGGCCGGATTTTATAGAAAAGTTGCCCGCCCGCATGTGAAATCGTCATCTGATAGCGTTCGAACCTACGAAAACACCCTTAACTCGTTTAACACCAGAGCACTCATCAACATCAAATATCAGCGCCGGCCGTCAGGGTACATCAATCATCCAGTGGCGACGCAGGGAATAAAACGGATGGAAGAAGAAAGGGAAACATACATCCATCTAGATTTCATTTCTTTAATTGCTGTGCTGTAGGGAGGGCCGACTCCTCTGAAGAGCGAAACAATGGATTATTTCATATGGCAGCTCTGTGTGAGGAGCCTGTGAAATTAGCAAGTAGGGGAAAAAACAGCAGCGAAAGACGGGACAAGGCCAAACGCCTGTCTGCTCGTAGGATCAGAGAGGAGGGCAGTGGGTGGGAGGGAGTGAGAGTGAGCGGGAGCGAGAGCGAGCGAGAAAGAGAAAAGAGAGAACAAGGCAGCCAAGCAGTGCTGGAGTTCTGCCAGTCGCTTGTGTGGTCTGTGTGTTCCAGGATTCAGGAAGCGAAGCACGCCAAGAAAGGGCACAAATACTACCAGAGCATTATAAATCAACAGGCTGGCTTCAGCAGGCAGACACCATGCAACTTCATAACAAAAACAATTAGTTTTAAAAAAAGTGTAAAAATTGTTGAAAAAATTACGCAATTCAGTCGATGGCCGATGGAGACATAAAAAATGAGTCGGATTAAGGCTTACCTTGCATATATTACAGTGAACGGTGCTGCTAGAGAATTGGCTAAGCACTCCAAATGAAGATGAATGTACCCAGAGAGTTGGATGCTGTCGGAGAAATTGCTTGCCATAGTCCCTGAAACCTCTTTAAACATGTCTGTGCAGGGAAACGGTTATGGTAATATGAACACACCGTTCCGTTCTCACATTGTGCCGACTTGAGTCGGCGAATTTCACAGAGCAGGGGGGGTGGGGGTGGGGGTTTAATACACTGGAGATGTGTGAAGGGGAAAAAAACACTAGCAAATTTTACACAACCGGATAGCTCCATCCAAGCTGTCAGCTTGCTGTCGTTCATGCGAGTTCCAAAGTTTTCGTCTTGGCCAACAGCAACAAGTAACATCTTAAGTTCACTTCACAATTGGAAACGTGCTTACAGAAAGTACATCAAGATTATTTCCCATGCAAGTCACCCCGGAATAGGTCGATTTTCAATGGGCCGTGCAGCCTTTTGTCTGAGACGACTACTGCGAATGTTTTGTTGTGGGAGCCTACCTGTCGAGACATGCTCTAAACGTTCAAAGCCTCGAGGAACTTCACAAATTCACCACTAATGCGCATTTCTAGCTCTGGTTATTTGAGTGGCTCCACACAAACCACAACATAAACAGTTCGACATTAGTAGCAATATTATTTGTCAGTGCTAATGCTGACATCACTCTGTGTCGGTACTGTAGCAAGCATGGACACCGTGCACCACAAATGAGTATGACCATCAACTTAAAAGTACAATACAATTACATGTAATAGATAATAATTCGTAGTGTTTGAAGGAAGCAAAGCAAAAAAGATGACAAAAAGAGAACAGGATGAACCAATCTAAGAGAAGAGCATGTACGTACGTCATTCGCCGACTCTCTGAAACCGACAAACATGGAGGTAAATCTTTGAAGTCTTTCTGGCTAGCGCTTTAATGGAGTCATCAATGACACAATAGCTCTTTTCCATCCGTCTGCATGGCAGTCAAAACACACGGGCTCATGGAGAAGCTCAGAAAAATACAGAACCTTTTCATAAAACAGACAGTGTGTTTTCCATCTCGCTAAAATAATACACCGTTAATACACACACCAGACCTGCTTTCTGCTGTAAATGACTCTGTTGGCTCGACGGATTTTACACAAATTCGTCTTTCAAACCTGGAGAGACCGAACATTTTGGCTGAGCTGGAATATTATCTCAGTGATATAGACGGCAAAGATGGAGCAGTAACATCTAGAAGAAATGAGTCCGGTTGAAGGAATGAAGATGAAAAGCAAAAGAGGTCTCAAATGAAAAGTCATGACTTCTCATACACACCGAATCATTTAGGTGATAAACAGTTGGAATTAGCTTGTTCTAACTGAAGCATACAACTCAAACTTGAACCGTAAAACGATTTCTCATCACTTCTTAAAACTTCTTTTTTTTTTTTGTAATCCGTAATCAAATTTATACTTTACTAAGGACATCCAGCTGTAACTAAACCTAAACATACAGTGCATGATTATTTCTGCAATCATGGACATTCTTGTTCAGAACCCAAATGAACAACAGCAGCATTCCACAAACTGTTTAAAAATGAACTCCATATGCCTGACACTAATAGTATCTTCAGTGAGCTTATAGTGTAAATGCCCCAACTTTCAAGTGCAAACCTTCTTCCTCCACCACAGAAACATATTTCATTTCACACATAACGTTGACTTGTATTGATTTTGGACTTGAGCACTGTCACGTCTTTATCCTCACCCCAGTTAAAACAGATTATCTGATGTATTACCAGGGAATCAGAAACAAATATGCGTCTAGTCCTTAAGAATGCTTGTACTCCGGTGGTCTGCAGGCCCTGGTGTCAGGCATGGTGGAGGGAGTTAACACAGAGCCCTCTATTAAAGATATGACCAGCCCCTCCCAATCCATTAGGTGAAATTACTCTTAATAACCACCGCTACACCAGTCCTCCTACATAATTACTGTGCTGTTGAGTTCACACTCAGATGAAGCCTTGTGCGCAATAAAATACCACAACTGATTTTTTTTTTACATTTTTTGATTATTTATTTTCTTTGTTTTTTATAGCTCAGCATAAGGAAATAGGTTTTGTAACAGACCGAGATCAGAAAATGATAAATGATTATTAGCTAAGCCTCATTTACAGTACAGTAGGTGTCAGTTCATTTTGGGGTTTCAGTCTGAAAGGTTTTCACTACTTGCTTGTTTTCAGGCCAGTTCAGATGCAACTTTTGTAAATAAAGAAACTCTACTTATTCCATCAAACGCGATTAGACTCTGTCTTATTTAAGAACAATTAGAATTCCTTAAAAGTAGGGATGAGCAAGATAACATAAATATTGTGATAATTTTAAACTTTCTAAAATATAGTGGATAATGTCAATGTTTTTTATTCACAATTAAAACCTCTTTGTACTGGTAAAAACTTCTCTAAAGGACTTCCCCTAATATTTCTCAGGCATATTTTTTGCTGTTATAAATAACAGTCTCTGTATCCATGGTTACCTTCTGGTTATCTGCTATACAGGCTTTTTTTGTTTAAGCATGCTTACTTACTTCATAATTCTTAGTTCTTGCATTTGGGTCAAATTGTTGACGAATACAATCAACTCAATATACCTACATTTATTTTTAAGATAGATGTGGCTGCATAAACGTATGTATACTGTTATTTAACTAAGTAAACACAAACTTGTTTATTGTATTATTTGTTTCCTTATTCCTACTGTAATCTTGCCTCCTTGTGGCTGGTTGAAAGCTGTCGTACAAATCAAATGGATAATTCTAGCTTCTGGCCTCATATAACTGGAAGGTTCACTAGATTTATCAGTAACTAAATGCTCTACGATGACCAAATCAACAAATCAACACAGGTATTATAATGCTCTCTCACAGTAGGTCAAGCAAATCAGTGCTTTCATCTGTAATGTTAACAAAATGCTGCTGTTTGCAACCGTAAGTGCACCATGAATTCTCTCAGTATGTCTAGGAATGTTTATGCGTCTGTCGCTCATGCTAACTTCGTGTGTGATATACAGTACATGGGAGAATGCATAAACATGCAGACAGAGGCAGCTTCACTACACGCCCACAGGAGGTTGCACAACTCAAGATGTCTCTGCATGTGTCATTTCCTGCCTGGCCACCTGCCTGATGCTTAGCAAGAGCCCATGGATGGGAAAGAACAAGAAAGAGAAAATAAAGAGTGAATAAGAGAAGCAGAGAGTAAATGGTAGAAAGTAAAAAAAAAAAAAAAAAAAAAAAGGAACAAGGCTTGCTAAATAAAGGTGTATAAGAGAAGCTGTTTATATTTGTTTGCATGCAAACATTTTAAGAAATGTGGGTTGAGAATGATTAGTACTTAATTATATACTGAACCGTGTTTACTCATAATCAGTAGATAATGATTAAAACTGACTTCCTGAATCATTTGAAAGTTTCATAGCAGGAGTTAAATGATTGTGCAGTTTATCTGACGAGGATGAGATATTTATGATCAAGTGTACTTTACATGCGGTCTTTAAGAAAGTTACTGTTCAAAGGAACAAGAGAGTAACTAGGAATTTGGCTAAATCTGACACACTTTCATATTTATCATGCTGTATTACTCACGTGGGGAAAAAAAAAAGTTTTAAAACTCGCTTTTCAGTAGTAACCGCACTTCCCAGTCAAGGCTGATCTGACGGATCTGGAGACTATTCGAGGAACACCGGGTGTGAGGAGGGATTACAATCTGAATGGTGTGTAGGCAATGAAGTACACACACCCACACACTTAGTCCCACTTAATGGCAATTTATCTTTGGCAATCTGTTTATCAGCATGTTTTAGGAGGTGGGAGGAAACCAGAGAACCCTGAGAAAACCCATGTAAACACATGCATTTAAACATTCAAAGACAGAAATCTGAGCTTATGAACTGGGGAGCCTGGAGCTGTAATGCAGCAATGCTACCATCTGCTCATAGACGTAAAGTATTAACTTAAATAAAACTAACCTATCTAGATGAACCCATTTAAACCCTTAATCTATCACTGTAACCGCACCATCTCTCTCTCTCTCTCTCTCTCTCTCTCACACACACAAACGAACACTTCAATAAACCCCTATTGTTTACATCAACAGAGGCCAGACGTCGACTTCTGTTTGCCTTGAGAACAAAACTGCAACAAAATGGATATGAATCAGGGTGTGTGAGATTAAAGGCTGTCAAATCAGTGATGCCACAGGGTATTTTTAATCCCTTGATGAATAATGATCCAACACGGATATGAAGAGTTTCAAACGTCTTCTGCCAGATGTGTTAATCGAGAGGAACAGGAGAAGAAGAAAAAAACGCTCTGTTTGTGAAGTGATAGTATTGAGTTTGCAGCCAAAAATAGTTCGCTGTCCAAAATATATCTATGTATGTAAGAATAAAACTGCGGTAGGAACAGCTGTGTGCCAGGCTGCTTGGCTCACATATTGCTATTTCTCCTTTTTAAAGACAAACACACTATTATGGGTGCGCGGCACACAGTGTACCGCCTAACGGGTGATGGCAGAAGTACGGAACGTTTGTGACAGCAGACAAGCAGATGGTTAGGGAAGAGGACAGCATTGAAACAGACTTAAAGAGAAGTGTTATGCTTATAAACGAATGCAAATGGATTATCTGCAGCGAGTAAAAAAGGAAGTGCATAATCTAACACAATCGCTTACCAAAAAGGCCATGATGTCAGAGGGTGGTTGCTAAGGACCTCTGATTTGTAAACAGGAATGTTATTCAAATTATTGTAACGGTCAAGCCACATCATAAAACTAGAGTTATAGGGGGGGAAAAAATGATGCACAAACGATGACAGGAGATATTTACATTCTGTCGATCTGGATTAACAGGCCCAGCAATCCAAGCCTGATTATATGATCAGCCTTGCCACAAAAAGGTTGTGTTTTGCAGACTTTTGACCATAATGTCAATCTGTAACAGAATATAACCTAAACACTCACTCAACCGTGTGAGGCTCTTGTTCTTTTGTGTGCCACATGAAAGTCATTCATGACAGCTTGTGTGTATTTACAGCTTCGGGGGCCTTGTGTGAAAATTGAAATTCAGCAGCCCTTTTTTTCCCGTTTTTTTTTTTTCTTTCTCCAGGTAAAAAAGAAGAATAGTGTTCTGTGCTACAGCATGAAGCACTCTTTGCTTTGTGCAAGTCAAGACACTAACTCTGCTGAAAGCTCCATTTTCAAAGCTGGACAGTAACTGAAGCGTTTTTGCCAGAGAGTGTTCCTCGTTCTAGACGGTA
The DNA here is from genome assembly GCA_030068275.1 of Clarias platycephalus. NCBI lineage: Eukaryota > Metazoa > Chordata > Actinopteri > Siluriformes > Clariidae > Clarias > Clarias platycephalus. The sequence continues at coordinate 12,359,999 of JAQQZT010000005.1, read as the reverse complement.
ATTACACGGGATTCAAACTGTGTCAAGTGACCCGTGCTGGGCATAAAATAAGAAATAAACTTTAAATGATTTTTTAGATTGTTTTAGAAAGAACTGACTTAAGTTTTCAATTCACATTAAAATGCTCCTTTTTTCAATCACTAGCAACCTTGAATTTGTAAGCCAGTCATAGCTTCCAGACAACACTAATGTATATGTGTGTGTGTGTGTGTGTGTGTGTGTGTGTGTGTGTGTGTGTGTGTGTGTGTGTGTGTGTGTGTGTGT
>JAQQZT010000005.1:12333458-12359635 GCA_030068275.1 Clarias platycephalus | reverse complement strand
TGTGTGTGTGTGTGTGTGTGTGTGTGTGTGTGTGTGTGTGTGTGTGTGTGTGTGTGTGTGTGTGTGTGTAAGGGTGAGTGTGTGCGTGCGTACGTCGGCGTGTGCGCATGCATGCTAAAGAGGGCTTCGGGTTAAAGGTTGAGCGGCTGGCACTACACATCGAAGGATGCAGACAAGAGGCAGATACAGTAAACATTTGCGTAAGGCGAACGGCTCCACAGCACGTGTTTGTGTTTGCCTCTCACTTAGCATGCCTGTTGCTGCTCAAAGGCTGCCTTTGTGCTTTCAGGCATGCTGGATCCATTTTTTAAAACAGTGCCCTAACACGATCCATGCATCCATTCATCCATCATCTTTCTCCCGCCAGCCCACAGACTCTGGCCCTACTTCCCACCTCTGGGCTGAAAAAAGGGGGCAAAATGCCAGCTGGGGCGACACGTGGTCGAACCGCACCATTCATCTCGGCGAGTGGTTTTACATGCATGCATGCACCTCTTTGTGCGCTTCTAATCGTTATCACATGACGGTTGATATTTGGGGGTTACTCACTCCTTGGTTCTCGTGGTCCGTCCACTGTGACCTTTATGGCTCGATGGTAAGTGGCCACTTGAGGAGGGTTGGTGAATACTGTGATTGTCAGAGTGAAGCTCTTCCCTGCAAGACACAAAAAGTTTCATAGCCCGTTAATATCCAGCACAATGTGCCACATTCACTGCACGCTGCTCATTTGCATTTTCTTTGCTGCTGGTGATGACGGTGATTGTGGGATTTTAACTGCCATGGGAGTACATAACGTTTGAAACGCTGAGGAAACAATAGACAGCAATGTCGGAAGAAAAAAAAAGCAAAACTGAGCGAAATGTGCATTTTAATTCAGCTGTGTCAGCTTTTACTGAAGATAGCACACTAAATAAACAATAAGGCATTCGCTTCATATACATTTGGAATGTCTAGGCAATCGTAGACGTCTAGTCATTTCATATACAAGGTGGCTTTATTGCCGTGGATGACAATAAGCTAGTTCTTTTGTTTTATTTTATGACCTGCTACCCAGCATAAGTCATCCTCCATTACTCTTAGACTGATGCTTAAAAAATGTGCTGAAGGCATTTAATGTAAAGGCAAAAACAAAGACAACCGCATGGTGCCTCTTTTATCCTCACATGACCTTTCAACTAATGAAGAGTGTTTCAGCGCTTCAATCATCCACTGAACATCTACTTTCCAGAAATTTTAAAGTTACAATCCTCAGGCTTAAACTTTAGCGACCAGATAGATAAGAAAAAAAAATAACTGTCTTTTACATCCGATGAGCTGTGTGGATGTTGTCACGCAGCAGAAATATTAATAGATGTCACTCTGTGAGCACAACACAGGAAGCTCAAAGTGGCTTCAAAAGTAACAAACTCAGCAACAAGAGTAATCTGCAAAGTATGCTGTGAAGTCAGGCATGACACATTCTCCGAGCTGCTGCTGAGACAGGAAGAGGTGGGCGGAAAATGAGTGACTCAGTGAAGCGGCCAGCTCCACTCAGCTTTGCATGTGTATAAGGATGCGTGGCTGGCTCGAAGCTTTGTTGATTCGGCCTGTCCTTTTTTTGTTAATTTCTTTTAATCACCAGATTTCTTTTTATGAACCTGGGGAACGAAAAGAAATCTACTGAAACGCAAGTTTACAATGGAGCATGTGTATAAGTATACAGTATATATCAACCTCTCTTTGTTGCCTTGTCAAAACATGTGGAGCCTATAATCATAAAAAAGGCCATTCGAGAGGCACTTCCCATGCATTGTATATAAGCTCTGACCTTGACTCCTTCCCTGAGGCTATTACTGTAAATTGTGTCTCTTGCTGTGTGCTGGTGTGCTATATTCGTTCTCATTCTTTCTCCCTCAGGAATCTGTCCTTAAGCCCCCAAAATGTAAGTTTGTGTCCAACAATCAAACCCAACCCAGCCCATCCCAGTAACCAGATCCCAAAGCCACACCACAGGCTAGCGCTGTGCCCAGCCACCAGACCAACGCCCGCCTCTCTCCTGCATCCAACAGCTCCACGCCACCAACTAAAAATACCCCCCAATACCACCCTCTCCTGTTGCTCAGGTTTCTGAGTTCACAATAGTTTCCTAAATGCAGATTTTCGTTTACTGACAGTATAAACACAATCGAAGCAGAACCTGTTTGCGTTCCTGTTTGCTAATTAATGAGCCCTGATTGATTTACTAGCATTCTGTTGGCTTCTTAAACCATGCCATAGAAGCTTGGCTCAAAGCAGATGACAGCGTATGAATCGTGTTAGGCTATCACTTTTTGGTTTTCAGCCTTGTTGATTTTGGTCGCTCATATCTAATTCTCATCTGTTGCATGCAGGATTGTTTCCCTTATTTAATTTCCTTATGCTCTGCTACCTTCCCCTGTGACTTCCGCCTGCAGATCTCGTATCAGAGATAGGCCTGGTGAGGTGTAGGTTTCAGTGCGGGCCAGAGCCCTCTTCTCTGTGACAGCTGCAAAGAGATAACACACTCTCTCTGTTTCACATATACACACGCATACGCACACACACAGACACACACACATATGCTAAGTAGTGTGTCTAGGGATGTGTGTTGCATAAAAAAATGCGCTTAGGCCAGCGGTTGGAAGGAAGTCAGACGTCTGTCAATGCAGTCTTAGCAAACACTGTTCACTTCACCGTGTCCATTTTAAAAAAATGACTGACGGGGTTCTGCCAGGCTTTAAGTGAGAGCAAATTTATGACCGAATAATTACACTGTCTTATTACCGTACTGTTTGGACTTCGCGGGATCTTTAATTGAACATTTATAAACACAGTTAAGTCTGTTTGGCTTTGAAATGAGGCCCTTTTAGGGCTCCTTAACTGAACACCTGAGAGCTTAACTCTAAGGGACTGTAAAGATTAAGAAGGCAAGTCTAGACGACACTCAGGGAGGCTCGCCTGCCTCCAGCATCAAACTGCTTGCTCTTCTGATCCATCTGCCTGTACTATCTTCTTCAAAGGCCTGCGTTCTGAACAAGGGTCTTTCCAAAGGATCACAAGGCCTGGTTTTCTTTTTTTCTTTTTTTAGCAGTAATTACTCCCATATCAAAAACAGTATTCATCGCATACCCAGCCTGAGTGCACTTCAGGCATGCATTCATATTTAACAACCGTCTGTTTGTAAATTGCATTACTTCAATGCAACGTAAATAAGTACATATGTTTGTAAAAAAACATTATAAATCATTGTCATAAAAATCACAAGATTGAACTTCAAAGGCAGAAATGTTTAAACACACCCACTGCTTTTTTTTGTCCTTTAGCAAGGAAGTGCTCAAATTATTCTCCATGACATATAACGTAGCAATATCTCAGTAGCGTGTTTACGTGCGCTTTCAACTGATACAGCTTCAGAAGACTCAGCTAATCAATCGTGGACGTGAGTATCTGCGTGGTACAGATTCATGAATTCCAGTCATGAACTGTTTGCTAAACTGTTCTGGGCATCCATGGTTAAAGTGCGGTTTAGTATCTCAATGGATAATCTACCACATGCAGAGGTTTCACTACTACGCTCTGTTTCTTGCCTTGTAAACAGGAGCTGCTACATGTGGTTTTGCTGCATCATGTGATTCACACAAGCAAAAAAATAAATACATACATACATTTCTTATGGTTATGATTGATTACTGAAAATCCAAGCAAGACACTGACCTCGCCCGCTCCTCCCGACGAACCTCAGGTCGTTAAAGCGTGCCACTTGATTCTTCATGACGGCCGAGGCATTCCGCAGCTCTGCCGAGTAGTTCTCATCGTTTCCTGCCATAACTGTTACCACTGTTCCATCAGGAACATCCCCCAGCGCAACAACCTGGATCATAACAGAGTACACTGTCATTCCATTCCCTGCTGTATTTTTTATTTATTGATTTATTTATTTTCTTTTAGAATTATTATTATTTTTATAAAATATAGAATTATCATCAGGTAGTGTGTAGGCACACATCTCATTTTCCACACATGGAAATTACAATGAACCTACTTACAAAGCTTAAAAGTTTTTATGAATTTGCAAAGATTCATGGTCTGGATATGATTGTCTTTAAACTTTTCTTTCAAGTGTGCAAATAAATCTTGAGATTATGGAAAGATCTAATGCAAGAACAATTACAGACACTCAATCAATGTGTCAAGCCAAACATGTGAAACAAAACTTTTGTAGTTTTCACATTTGTACAGAAATACAGTATGAGTCAATATTACAGTATAATATCAAATACAGTGAAACCATGCACGCGTGTACACACACACACACACACACACAGACACACACACACACACACACACACACAGAGACAAAAAAAATCCTCATGTGGTCTGACTGTGGGCTGTTGTGCAACTTTATAGGATCAATGAATAAAAACAGCAAATATAAAGTTTAGTTCGGACAATGGATCTAAAAATCACTTTAAACTGTCTAGCTTGTAAAAAAAACAATCATTAAAAAAATCATAATTAGAAATAACTCACGAACAATGGGTTGGGGTAAAAAAAATATGAATGTCATAAAACTACACAGCACTGTATCACACAAGAGAGAAAACTCAGAATTTACTACTGAATATTTAGCACAGACTGGGCAAATTGGACCCACATGTTTTTTTTTTTTTTACATTTTGGTAACAATTTCACTTTTCATTCGGTTTACAGTTTCATTTGCAGGAGGCAGAAAGACTAGTGCATTTAGTTTAAAATAACATCAAGATGGATGCAGGGACCGACCGAAAGGGATCAGGGGATAAGTTTACCCCTGATCTATTTTTACTGGGTTGATTGAATGCAGGATGACCTTAGTTCAAAAGTGTAGAAAAGGTAAAACAGTAGTGCGATTGTTGCTGCACTTTCTATAGATTCTAGCATTACTGAAAAGCACTGGAGGGCATCAACTAATTTTGTCAGTTGAAACATTAAAGCACTTGTATATATACTGTATATTAAACAAACATACACAATGCTGGTTTATTAATATTTAACCAAAGTACACAATGCTGAGTAAGACGGTATGAGTGAGTTGAGACCCAGAAGACTCGCGGACTCACCTTGAACGCGACCGGCAGGGTTTTGTTACACCTCCAGTGAGACGGCAGCACGGAGCAGAGGAAGTTGGGACTGTCGGTGCGCACGAGCTCGGCTGGGTGGTCGGCGATGATCTCCACCATGGTGCGGTTGTCGTGCGCGCGCAGTCTCGTGGGCACCGCCGCCGCGTTCGCTTCGTGCTGCGTCGCTCCCGCCGCGCTCGCATCCGCCGCTTTCCCGGGCAGAGCCTGCACCCCGTTGGACGGCGGGCTGAACCTCCTGCTGTTGCTCGGATCTATCGGAATGCGCATTACACACACAGAGACACACACACGCACAATTCAAACCGTGAGGCGGCTTCACCGGGGTTTTTTTTTTCTTTTTTTCTTCTTCGAGTCTCTTCTTCTGAGCCCCTCGGCGCTCGCGCTCTGCACGCGCGCTCTTTAGTATATCATTATGGGAACGCAGGCGTCCTGTCTGTGTCGCTGGGAAGCAAGTGCGCGTGCGGAACCGTAATCGCGCGCGCTCCACGTGAAAGTCAGCGTCAACTCCGCGCGCGAGAGATATCGTCGCTGTTGTTTTCAGCTTAAAAGAGCCAGAAGCATCGTTCTGTTCTGCGCGCGCTGACGCGGTGTGAAGTTTTAAAAAGCTCCGAGAGAAAAGCGAGTCTCGCGCATCCCAGCTCGCGAAGAGGAATGTCGACTAAGGTCAGTCTGACTTAAACAGATTGCGCGTGAAAACTCGAACAGTAGTGCTTAACAGCTTTAAATGCGAAGATGCCGGAAAATATTCAGCTTTTCCCCACAAGCTGGCACAGTCGCAGTAATAGAAAAGGAAAAAAAAAACTCCGAAAGTTGCGGTTGGAGATGGAGGAGATAGGAGAAGCCGCAGGGTTTTGGTCGCGCTGTGCGGTTTGTGTTTGGAGGCAGGCGCTTTGGCGAGCTCAGGTTTTGTGGTTTATATATGTGCACGCGCGGGATGATTATTATGCTGATGAGCCTCGAGCACGTGGTGTACAGGACCGGACATTTCCCTCAATCCAAACAACCCAAATTAATGACTCAGTTTAACTCACTGCTCCACACACACAAACACACTCACTGATAGTGTATATGGTACAGTTTGTGTTGTATTACAAACCTCAGATTAGACCTAGTGTAACACACAACAAAAAGCCCTGATCTGAAAGATCTGAAAATATCTGACAGTGCTGAGTTAGCACTGTCGCCTCCTGAGCTCTTTCCTATAATTTGGGTTGTAATTTTAAAGTATTGCATTGACTCTTACACATGAAGTCTACCTGAAACAGACTAACACTAATAACACTCTTATAGAATCATTAATTCAGCAAGGTTATAGAGAATTTAATAGCTCTTTATTTATCTCTATGACTAACTCTGTAGGTTCTCGGCTATTTATATTAAACAAGCAAACAGGAAATGAGTCAAACACATAGGAATGAGATAAACAACTACAAAAGATAGCCTAGTAGTGTAACCTTGGACTAGACGTCTGCATATGAGCTCATTTATACATGTGTTTTTTTTTTTTACACAACGACAAGTATGTTACACGTTAATAATAATCGTTAGCTTATATATTATATCTATAAATATAACTACTACTTTTCCTAATAAGGGATTAAGTTTATGGTTCTAGAGAAGACTTTAAAGTAGGCTATGTTGCATGGAATAATAACAACAATAATAATAATAATAATAATAATAATAAAATGTTTATTATTATTATTATTATTATTATTATTATTATTATTATACGTCTTTGGTCAATAGAGCCCTTTTTGTATTTTTATAATAACGAAAGATGTATTCTTCTTCTTCTTCTTATTATTATTATTGTTTTTATTATTATTATTATTATTATTATTATTGGTGACCCATAAAATAAGCTCTTTCTACTTTTTTCCCTAGCTATTTTAGGATGATTTTTTTTTGCCCATATTTAATAAATACTGCAAATCGGTTTCCTTCCCCGTCCCTGGTTAAACGCGTGCAGTTTGAGGATCGCGATGTGATCTGCGGGTGGCGCTGTTGAATCTGCTTTTTTGATTTCGTATTTTATTGTGCGACTCCACATTACGGAGAACTACAGCAGCTCTACCGCCTCACTACCCTGCTATAGCGGCACGCGCCGCGCAAAACTACAATACCCAGTGATCACCGCGGCAATCAGGTGTGACGTGATAACTACTCACCAGGAAAGTGGAATAATAAAGCCGTGTGTGTGACAAGAGGCGAGTGTGAGAGTAAACACGGAGAGGACTATTGTCTAATAGACGCAGGAAGAGGTAACTGAGAGTGAAATAGTGAAATGTTTGTTGTGAACACCTTACGCATTCCTAGCGTGACTCTTTTAGACCTCGTGCATGCGCCGTGTGCACATGATGATGCTCAGCAGGATGAATAATTCTGCACAAGTATTGTTATTTTTGTTCTTTTCAGGATTGTACAAAAGTCTCTGTTACTGTTTGCGTTAATTAATAAGCATGCACATTCCCATGCATGTTGGTGTTTTGAGCTCTTTACGCACTCGATGTTAGCGGAGCTTACAGTGGGCTTTGAACTTTTAGTACTTGGCATCAGGAACAAAGTGAGTTACTGGAGAAGAATAAGAAGCAAACTGCCTTTTAACTTGCTCGTTACACATTTGTGATTGTTTCACACTAGTTCCATCTGCAGGCTAGACAGAAAACAAAAAACGTCCATCACAGTCTGGTGTTTGAAGCCCCTGAGAAATCCTTAACTCTTCTCCTCAGTGAGCGAAGCTGGAGTTAAGTTAATGCCCATTAAGGCGGGTGGGTTGTGTGGCTTTGGGGATAATTGTGCATATAAAATCTGCAGTTGAGTGGCGGCTGATAGCTTACTTTTCCACATGCCTATTGTTTGTTAAAACTGTGTGTGTGGAGGCAGGCAGGCAGCAGATGAGGCGCCACACTTCACTCTGTGTGTGTGTGTGTGTGGTGGGGGGGGTTAGACTGAGTGCGATTTTACTACGCTCGCTCGTTTAACCAGAGCCTTATCCCACCGCATTCTCATTTGAATAGACCTCCAAGAGTCTTTGCTCCGCACTTTTGGATGGAGGAAAATAGATTTTGCATGATTTCACTTTCTTATGCAAACACAGGGAGGTGGAGGCCATGGTACTGGGATGTGCGGGGTGCTGGGTCGAGGATGTGGGAGTGAAATAAAACTTTGCACAGTGTTAAATCACTTTTTTCTTTTTTCTTTTTGCCTTTCTTTATTATATCCTCCAGAATGGCACGGTCTTAAATTACTTCTCCCGATTCAGCACTTCCCAAATTTGTGTCTTATTCCCCTCTAATATTTTATGATGTCGGACTGTAAATTCTGGGCCTGCTAAATTGAGATGATGGGATTTTTTTTTTTTTTTTTTTTTTTGAACAGAGTTAATTGATTGTTAAAACAGTAAGTCTGTCAGTCTGACTTTTAATAGTTTTGTTCCCTATAAACTAAAATTTTTTCCCCCCTTCATATCAGGTCATGAGAATGTGGCTTATTAATGGCCTTAAATTGATGTATTGTGGAAAATGATTTATGTAATAGTTTGATATGACATTGGGCTAGTGTTGAACATCGCAACTGATTCTATTGAGTTTTAGATTAGCTTATATAAAACCATAGCTTTTTGCTCAGTTAAATTAAACACTGCCTTAACTTCTAAACAGTAGATTGCGTGCTCAAGATTAAATCAGTAAATTAACCAGGCATCTTTTGAAAAAGAAATTTCGAAGCAAAGCTATATAAAGGTCTAGTTAATTATAGAGAGGGAAATGTAATAAATAGACTAAGCTCCCCGTTCTCATTTGAGGCGAGGCACTCTTTCAGACCTTTGCATGTTGAAGTAATCTTGATTCATTTGCCACATCTGAATTCATTTTGCTGAGTATGGCGACCATCTGCCTTCACAAGTCAAAGCAAAGGCTCCAGCTTTCATCCAACAGAGGGGCAAAAACAGAAGGATTTGAAATTTTATGCTCGGATGTATTTATTGGGGAAGTTAGTGCTGTCTGTGCTTCTGCTCTCGGGACGCCTTGAAACACTTCGCTTTCTCTCAGTGAAAACTAGCAGTTTTATGTTCGCCTTATTGTGTGTTTCCTGCTTTGATCTGTGGAGGGGTGTGGGCAGCATGTATTTGGATGGAGAATTGTCCTTAACAATAGACTGAGCTAATTTTTTTTGTCCTCGGGCTTTGTTCTCATCTGTTTAGAAAAAAAGCCAATCCACCTGTGTGATTTGCTAGTCTGATGACTTGGCTGGCAAAAGGAAGGTTGTGGTTTTGAATTCAGTCAAGCCAGCAGCTGTGCATCAGGTGATTTTGTTCAAATAAATCTGGTGGGTCGTCAAAACTCACCTGGCTATGCTTCCCAATGTAAATGTTTCCACACTTAACAATGGGACATTTAAATTTTACAAGGTCCATTTCCAGGTAAATATCAGCATCCTGTTAATTTGTTTTATTAAGCAGGGGGTGATATTTGTCGAGGCCTAACTGCAAAATGTGTAGATAGCTGTGTGATGAATGTTATCTGCTGTGAAGCACATGATGACATTCCTTAATTTTCTAACTTTAAAAATAAATAAATAAATAAATAAAAATTTAGTAATGATATTTTTGGTCTTTGAGGTGTATGATGTAGAGGAGCGTTTATATATGATTTAACCGTGAGCTGCACCACTGACAGTCCTGCTGCTGGTATTTGTGTGTGTGTGTGTGTGTGTGTGTGTGTGTGTGTATATATATATATATGGGGGAAAATGGTTTCAGTTACATTTTGAGATTCTTTTGTGGAGCAATTGATTTATCACTATACTGACTCCAAAAAATATCTATAAAAAAAAATATTAAAATGAACAATTTTTTTTTATTTGTACATGTTTGCTTTTGAGGTGGTAATATATTGCAGTTCCTCTATAATCCTACACTCTAAACTATTTGCACATTGGCAGGCAGCACAGCGTCCTGCCTAGTAGTATTATTTTCTGAGTTTGTTTAGAATTGTAACGAAATCTGGGGGAAAAAAAAACATTGAATCGAAATATTCACAAAAAACATTGATACTTACAGAATGACGATATAAATCGGATGAGCACCTAGGTATCGTGGTAATATCATATCGGCTTGTCCCTTGTGATTGACATCCCCATAGTCTATATAAGAATGATGTATTATATACACTTGGTATTTTGATAATATATAATGAACTAACCTACGTCACTGATTTTGTTAGTTTGATCTTATGTAAATCTGGAAAATGTTAGATTTTGGGATTGATGTGGGATTAACTTGATATATAACAGTATCATATAATTATTGGTATTAATTCTATCACAGCACAACGTTCTAATGGCGTTCTTGGGTACTTTTTCAACATCGACCAACTCTAACAATATTACATTATTTCTCTCCTGTTTCTAATGCTGTCATTTTCATACTGAGGCTTTAGATTTCTAGCATATGATCCAACTTTAACCTCAACAAAAGTTTAACAAAAACTGTTTTGTTTTTTGTGAAATAAAATCTCTGCGATATCGACCACCCTTGCAGTCCATCAGTTACAACACAAACTGCTGAAACTGAATGAGTGATTTTGGTATCTGTGGGTACATGATTTTTTTTGTATTTTTAATCGGTATTGATGCTGGATAAATGTTATTGGTGGTTCATTAAGCAGAACCAGATGTTCAAAACTTAGCACTGTCTTCGCAGTTTTAAAAATGTTTTATTAGATGCAGCAGCACAATTTTGTGTTTCGTGTCTCAGTGCTGAATCTGCCCCAGAAAAGGCTCAACGTCCTACTTATTGACATGATTCCTGTAAATGGCTTCGATAACTACTGAAACACTTTAGTTACATATGAATGGCTTTAAATCTCTAATAATTAGCCTTGCTGATCTCTTCTCACTGTGACATGTCTTTCAATGCTAAAACTCTTACACTTAAAAGTAACTATCACACACACCACATTTCATTGTCTTTTGTAATGATCCAGGTTCCGTCTCATGTGGCCTGTTTTTTTTTTTTTTTTTTTTTCTTTTTTTTTTTTTCCCCCTTTCCCCCTCTCCTCTCCTGTCTGTTCATCAGGAAACGTTTTCTTTGTGAAGTGGGTTTATAATTGCCTCGGGCTTTGATGGAGCACACGGTCAAATGAGTCCTGTGTTTTGTGTGTGTGTCTAACAGATGAGCAACAGTGCTGCGAGCCCCATGGCAGCCAGCAGCACCTCGATGGCAGCGAGAGGATCCGGAAAACCCATCAGCTTCATACCAGAGCTGCAGAGCATGATGTGAGTACAGCTTTAGATCTCTAGCCTTTTACCCATCTACCCCTTTCACACTCGAATTCACCCGTCTGCTGAGGAACTTCTCATTTTCCAGTTCCTAAATATCAAAACCTATCTAGCCTGCTCGGCGCAGCATAAAAATATCAGCAGCTTCCTCTCTTCAAACGCACAGACACACGCACATAACGCATCCTTTCATGCGCTCTTTCTGAAGTGTACACTAACATCACTCGTCATCCTGACGATCAGCGGTTCAAAAAGCGACCAGGCTTTCCGCGTGTGAGGGTATGTCAGATATGAAAAATTCTCAGTGTTCAGCAAAAACCTCAACGGCTTGGATGCGTCCAACTTTCTGCGCCATCGAGAAGCCAATTAGCCTCAGACATTATGTTCGTCACTACTGTAATAAAGAATGTGCGTACAAAGCTCAGATTCAGTGAAGGGAGCAAGAATACGCCGCGACTTGCCATAAATTCATATTGAAATATTAACGTTTTGCCAATTTCACTTAACGTTAACTGATTTATGTGTCAGTTGAGCGAATGCGAGTCAGACAATCAGTCCACTAATTTGAGTCTTCAGTTATACCAAGTTCAAGTTAAAAAAACAAAACAAATTTCTCCTCCAATCCAGACCTTATTCCAGTAGAGCGATTGCGGTTAGTAAAGCCACAGGAAAAATTTATCCTGCTGTGTTGCCAACGAGCCTCACCTGGGGAGACCTTTAGTGTTCTCGGAAATGGCAGACAAACAAAAACAGTACACTTAAAACAGAATGTCTCATACGTATTTTAAATCATTTTCCCGCAATCTAGTTCTTTCCTTTTGGAAGATACACCCTGGTTTGCTTATATAGTCAGTGCCGAGGCTGATGCGACGTCCAGTCAGTGCTCATTCTTTTTCTAAAGTTCAGTTAGTGCTGCAAAATTAATCGCATAAAATTCATAAAAAACTTCACAGTATGGACCTGTGCAATTATTTAATCGTAACATTGAGGTTATGTAGAGTTTGTCAATAATAGAAATGTTTATAACATTTTTAAAAATATGTTTAAAGTGATAAATATTGTGAAAAATAATGTGAAAAAACATTTCAGCCTTGATAAATAAATTTAAATGCAAAAAGTATGTTTAGTAGTTAAATATTATATAGTTCAAGTTCAAATTAATATATACACTGTCGTTCAAATCGCAATCATAGTATGTGTCAAAATAAAATTATTTATTTATTTATTTATTTTATTCAATTAATTCATGATGTCCTGATTTCAACACAGTTTTGAATGTAGTTTTATATAATTACACATAAACCCATTTCATATAAGAGGCACCAGGCTTATAAACCATAGACTTATAGTTAAATCAAATCAAATGATCATTTTCAGTTTAAGCATTCACTTCTAAGATCTTCTATATCACTGTTCGAAAGCTTATCTACGTCGTGCTACTAAATGTTCTTTTCAAATCACACCCATACTGTTCAAATGTATTTTTCGACTCCCCATCAGTTCTTGGATCTTGAAATCCCATTTTGCAATGCAGGACAGTTAATACACCAAATATAATTATTGTGTCTCTTACTGTTTCTTTAACATTGTATTACAATGGCATTCCTCTGGCACGGCTATTCCTCTCTTTTCTGTATTCGTTGTGTTTTTGTTCCAGAGCGCACTAATAACTCTGCGCTGGTGCTTCTTTCTGAACGAGAGTCAGTCAGAGTGACGCTAGTAAACTGCGTGATTCTGACATTTATGTCTGCTTACTGTAAAACAGGCACGTTTTTCTGCGCATGTGTTTTTTTTCCCCCCTCGACTGTGTCTGGAGCGCTGAGGGAGGAAAATGTAAAGACGGTTTCCTCTGGCTCTCATTGCCATGACTGTCTGCCGCCTCCTGCCTTCATGGAGGTCCTTAATTGAGATCACTTGTACTTATAAATGGCAGGAAGTGCTGTGGTTCGTGTAAGAAGAAATGGAACCGTAACATGGCCTTTAAAAGAAAACGGAGGCTACCGTCCCACCGATCTAACCAAGACCGTGAAGCATTTATGTCACCGTTTTCTTTTTCTGTGATAATATCAGCATTTCTGCATCATTTCACTGATAAGGCAACGCTCCCTATCTTGAGCATCCTGTTGCATTAAGTCTATAGCTGGATGGACTGCACTCAGTCATTTCTAGAGAAAGACATGAAAGATGAAATGTAGATTACAGCATGGTTGTAAATCATATGGTATGTAGGTTATATCACACATTTGCCTGGGCTGTTCTGGGAATTCAGTCTCGCTTGCATTCAAGTCTAATGTAGTAAAAGCAGCAGCATTAATACTCAGTTAAATGCTGTTGCATGTTGATAATTTGACAGTCAAAGCGAAAGGAGCTCAGAGTCGAGTTGTGTTTTCTTAGGAAGGATGCCAGTGATCACTTTTGTCATTCATGTGTGAAATAACTCTGTTGTTTTCGTCTTTCTGTCTATTCCAAAGCGCACATTTGAAACCGAGAGGCCGCTCACGTCAGACTCCCATCCGTCAAAAAATGATAAAAAAAACTTGCCCTTCCTTCCATTCCTAATCATCCTGACATTTAATACTCTGATCCGCACTAAAAACTGCTTACTTTGGACCAGAAAATTCCATACTACACGCATAAGGTGCTAAGCATAACACAGACAGTTGAATATGGCCGACATTCAGCTTTTTCCTTTGTTTGTGGATTCGACTTGCTTCCATCTTTTTCCTGAATTACTCGCACTGTTTAAATACATTTATTGTACACCTATAAAGAAAGCAGTGGCCTGTATGATTGATGACTTTGTTAGCTTTAAGTAATGGCAGTTTAGCGAATTGTGGATTAAACAGTAGATGCTCATGTGCCATTAAAAAGATTGCTTTTAAAAGTTTAACAGATTGCTGATTTAGTCAATCTCTCAAACCTGCAGCAGTGTTTAATTCCGAGTTCTATGAAGGTTGTGTGTAATTTTCTCTACCAGAAGCTTGGACAGTCGGTCCAACCTTCAGAGCAGATCAGGTTTATGGTGATGTACTCATTCTAATACGTTATCGTCTCTAGAGTAAGAGCTTGCTGAAGGACTTGTCTGATAGACTGACTGACAACATGTGAATATAAAAGGAGTCTCAAGTGTCCCTTCTTTGTAACAGTCTAAGATAACTTTGTCTGCTAACGTGGGAAAGTATTCAGGATGAAGAACATTGTGTGTATGCATTTTCTTTTAACGCCAACAAGAGAAAAAAAAAAAAAAACAGGCTGGTCAGTTGTTGCTTGTAATGAAACTGATAACGTGACAGTTTCGTGTACATTCAAGTAAAATATATACATATAACTATAAAGTCATAAATTAGCCCTGGTGAAAAAAGTATTTTTTTATTAAAGCACACAACGTGGTGGCCGGTTCATGTGGGAGAATGATTCCTCTGGTTTCTCCCTGAACCACTCTTTTACAATTTGAGTCCTGGGATATGGCCGTGCTATTAGGGAAGAAAAACTCCATGTGTTGTGATAACCTGGTCAATCAGTACATTCAGGTCATCAACTGACTTCATTTTACTGTCTCATAACGTTACTGAGTCTAGTCCTGACCAGTTAAAGCAACGAATCATAACACTGGCTCCCGGTGTGTACCATGGACACTGTGCATGATGGGTACATCGCTTCATGTGCCTCCCTTCGTACCCTGATACACCCATCACTCTGGGATAGGATCAATCCGAACTCATCATGTCAGTTTTCCAAATTGTAATCTTTATGCTCTCTAGCAAATTCAACCGTCTTTTTCTAATTGTCCCACTAACAAGTGGTTTTATCGTCTACTTTCACTATTAATCATAACTATGATTTTTACTGTTGATTTTTTTTTACCATGCATCTTCAAGTGTTTTCAGACCACATTTCTTCCACAACGTGGTGGCACAATCCTTTAGGGTTTTGAAAATGTGTTAAAGGGTTCTTGACTAAGTTCTAGCAATTTCAGATTTCCTTAGTTGTTTTCTTTATTTCGGTATATTTTACCCAATATTGTACATTGTCTAAATGTAGACAACAGTTTTCCCATACTAGGTTTTGGAGGAAAAAAGGGAAAAAGGGATCGTGTTCCAATGGTCATTTTCCTTTAGCCAATAAAGACCAGCAGCGTATCATTATCTCTTCCTCAGTCGAAGTGCTTCTCTGAGAAAGCTTAATATAAGCTCAGTAGTTCATCACTGCGGTGGCAGTTGTATAAAATAGGGAACTGACATTTTTGCGGCTTTAGGTCCCTCACACTGATGGACACATCGCAACAATTTTGCGGACTGTTTTCAAACCTGAAGTTACGACAGTAAAGCTAAAACACCTGAAATGATCCTTCTTTTAAAAAAAGCGCAGGTCCAATTGTGCAATAGGCAAACTTGGTACAAATATTTATTTTGCTATATTTATTTGTGGCATGGTGTTAATACTATGGTGTTTGTACACCCTGCCCAAACCCACAACAGCATTTTTGTGGGCTTGAGGTTGTCTAGCATTTCTTTCTGTGTTCTGTTGCTTGCTCATATCTGAAATGCTTCTAGCTGAAAAAAGCTGCTAGGACGTTTAGATAAACACTGTGGGAAATGAACTATAAGGGAGAAGTAGGTGCTGAAATGTTACTATGCTCCTCTTAGATTAATCCCATTATGTTTAAATGATGCTGCCTTTTTTTTTTTACTTATCTATATTTTAAATAAAGGTATTATTGTTGCTTTGCAACAGCCTGAGTAACGACTGCTGACACTTTCCATGGATTAGTTTTACACACAAAAAATGACATTTTATTGCTACTAAAATGAATTCCTCCTTATTTCATAATGGTTAAAAGTGAAATTAAAAGTTCAGCTCCTACGTCATTTACTGTGATGACACAAAAAGCCAAAGTTTCTAAACTATGCATATTTTCTCACCATATTAGTTTTTTTTTTATTCTCTTAAACGAACTACAAAAGTGTGTGTGTGTGTGTGTGTGTGACTAGTGAGTATACTGTGGGCAGTGCCCAGCTGTCACTACACCCAAAGGCTGTTTAGAAAGCCTCTGTGTCAAACGAGGCCAGGGCCAGGCCCTTTCCTGCACACAAACACACACACGTTCACCTCAGTGGGACATACTGTAACCACTGATGCCACACACACACACACCCCTCTGAACTGTAAAATATTCGGTCTGCACCACAGCAGGAATAAGGCAGGTCTATGACTATTGAAAGAATTTAATTGTAGACAACTTGCATAAAATAAAATGTAACATTGTAACATAGCATTTTTTCATCATGATCATCATCATCATCACATGTAAGCAGTTCATGTGAGGAATTAAAAAGTAATTCACAAGCGTTAATGAACACGTTGTACATTTCTCCGCCCGTCCTAGCGTGCGCCCTCCCATACCGCAGCTTGAAGCTTTGGCACCCTGTGGGCATGTGCTTAATTTCGTACACTGTCTCCTGGGCTTCTACACTCATAAAGCCTCCTTTACTTTCAAGGCCCCTTGAAGAGACGAGTCCCTTTGGAAGTGAGCAGCAATAATGAGTTGGCACGCACGCAGTCTCTGCTGCCTAACCAGACTGTAATTTGGGGACTGAGTGGAACTCTTCTCATCACCAGCATTTGTTTACTGCAGTGTTACTGCTGTGAAATCCACAGTGATAAACAACCCACTCTGATGTTTTGTGTATATTTCATATAAGACTCATTTTAGGGGCAGCATTTTAAACCATACTTATCGTTAGACTACTGTCATGTTGCTTACATACTATGGCAACGTGTAGTAAAAATCGTGCTGCCACAATAAACCTTAATTGCAACACCAGCACACAATTTTGTGGTTGGCTAAATTTTACCTCATTAACAGCTTGAGCTGTGGCTAACTTTGTGTTGCAGCATTTTCTTTTAACAATGTCGTGCTTAATCAAGAAGCCTTTGGACAGTCGTCCCTGAACGTGCTTCATCCAGCACCAAGTTGTGAGAGACTGTTAGTTATTTCTGCATCCTTTACTTCCAGGCGCCGACGCGAGTGACAGGCCATCCAGTAGCTTCGTCTGGGTGTGTCTTCTTTCGACATTTCTTTTGGTTTCAATTTCTTGTTTTTGCCTGATTCTTAAGTTTTTAAATAATCTGTCTTTATGTATCTATTAAAAAAAAACTAAACTGGAATTTTCTTCAGGATCAATAAAATATCTATCTATCCATTTAATTTTTAATGTGAAGTTTTTTGTGCTTTGTTGCAATTTATGCAAAACAAAGAAATTAGAGGACATTTACAATTGGAGAGAATTACAGCTGTGACGAGTGAAGAACAGCTGGATATTTTCATATTTAACTTTCAGATATAAATATATATTTAAAGTAAATTTCCCAAAGGAAGATCGATCCATCCATCCATCAATTAATGACATTTCATTTATGAAAAATAAACAAAAAAACAACAAAAAAACAACTATTTTCCCGTTTTGATTAATCCAACGTCCACAGAATGTATTAATATGGATTTGTGTTGATCCGGAGACCGTCTAGTGAAATATATGTACTGTTCTTGAGAAATGTATTATTATTATTATTATTATTATTATTATTACATTAACAGGCCAACAAGTCTGAGTGCTTATCTGTCTGCTTGGTGTAATGATGTCGGACACAAATTAGACTCAACCGAACGCTTCTAACGAAACCGCCCTCCGCTAATAAAACATTTTGACAAATCCTCAATACACAAACGGGCAGATTTGATTTTATAGCGTGCCATGTGAAACAAATGTAGAAAGTTTCATTTTTCACTTTGAACTGTGATAAATGAAAGATCGCTGCAGAGATGTCAGCGTATTAATGATTAATTAGCTGACTTTAAAATAAGAAAGCAGCTGTTAGACAGGCATAGACACATGTTCCACCAGTAGCTCATTAGACACCTATACTCAGACTTTTTTTTTTTTTTCCCCTTCTCCTTCTTCTAAATAAAAAGGACCTTTTTATCTAAAAATGCTGTGAGTGAATTGTCATACAAAAGTTGTTTTTGACAAGTCTTGCGCATAAATATTACATAAATAAATAAAAAATCCAAACGATCCTCCGACAGAAATTTTTCACTCTTTTTGTGTCTCGGCTTTGTGAAAGTTCTCGTTGCTCCTCGTCTAATTTGGCGCAGTCCTCATATCTTATTTGAGGAAATCATGTTTATTAATAGGTTGTTAATATTTAGTGGTATAGGAAGAAAATCTAAAAAACAACAATGTGTTTGGTTGTGTTTGTCAGCAGAATGACAGCTTGTGCTGTGAAGTCGTGTAAAAGCAGCTCATGCATTATTTTTTTTTTCTTCCCCCCTCCTGATGTTTTCCTCAAAATTGCTTCCTCCAAGTGAACTCAAATACTTGGCTTCATTTTGCTGGGGAAAACAACAACTTTAAGGATTTGCCTTTGGACATCTGATGCATATTTAAAAGCATGGAGGATCATTTTAATAGACAGTGTCAACCTTAGTGAGGAGGTATGACTGATTAATTTTACATTACAACGACGATGATCTGTCATTCCATCAAAGAATCCACCGGTATCCCAAAAAGACTTTTACGACTAGCTCGTGCTTACGGTAAACACACCAGACAATGAAACGGGAGATGCAGTAACTATAGGCCCCCCTGAATGCCGTCACACAGGATGAGTCGACAGACATTCGGATCAGAAAAACAGCTTTGTTGACAACAGAGTCAGATGTAGAGGTAATACTTAATAGCACAGAGGCAGACACTGTTTTCCTTCTCTGGGTTTAAACACAATATTCTCGCATTCAAATTCTATAATAAAAATTTTTCCACACTAGGTAAAAGGTAACAGTTGATGTATAAGGATAATTTAATCATTTTTATTATTTCAGGACAGCGATTAGATTCTCTGAGATTTCGCTCTGCTTTAAGCCGAGGTGATGCCAACCTGGCATGAAACACAATACTGGAATCGGATACGGCTGAAACACACACTGCGTGTGTCATACCTGTACGTTTCTCAACGAGCGGTAATGTGACTCTCACAGGTGTGTGTCTTGCGCGCTGTGTTGTGCTTGCATAGGCTAATGCCTTTGGTCAGATTACCATGGCAGGCTGAGAGACGATGTATTGTTGTTTATTGCTAATGGTTTGTTTTACATGTTGCTGAGAAGGTGTTTGTGTGTGTTTGTGTTGCATGACTCTGACATCTGTTGCTACACAAGAAGATTATTCATTACATTGACTTTATCGCCTTTCATCCGCAGCTTTTTCCTTCATCTTTGCTTCTTTTCCTGAATGAATCTGGGTGGATGCGGATTCGCTGTTTCAGATTTATTTGGAGTAACATTATTCGTCTCAATTTATGCAATATTAATACTTTCAGATATCAATCTCTTACGAAAACACTGTTTAAATGCTTTAAAAATGTTTTTTATTTTGCACAGAGCGAGCGGCCTACTAGAGAATTAGACGCACCGGCTGACTCCCAGTTTCTCTCCTATTGTTTAGATATCAGAATGTAAATTTTTAAGAGGAAATAAAGCATTACATGGGCCCGTTTGAAAACACAAGATTTCCCTTGTGGTGTATTTCGGAGCCACGGCTCGAAAGAGAAACCGAGGATGGGAGCCGCTGCCAAGCGATCGCCGCTCCTCTCCTGTCTTCCACCGGCCCGGCACATGCCTCGCATTTTTACATTCTGTTTTTCCTTATAGCCCTTGTGTGTATCATATTATAAATATTTTAAAGCAATGCCGTAGTCAAAGAAAAGCCTGCATTCCAGCCGAGGTTAAATCAATAGAGCGCGCTGGCTTTGGCTGTTGCCGGTGTTGGGTAGAACAGGTAGCGCCTTGTTGAACGCGGAGCCTCTGTAGTCCTGGACTCGCTTCATTATGGTCGAGTCAAAACAGCCATCCGGAATCAAAGTCCACTTATCTGAATATTAAATATTTTCCTCTGAAAAAACAAAAAAAAACAAAAACCTGCCCCTGAGCCTCCTCACACTAGAACTGGGTGGTAATTGAGAACTTTAAGGTACATTTAAGAACGCGTGTTTCAATTATCCTGTTTATGCCGTATGTGTTTTTTTAGCTGTATCCTTTCCTTCTTCCAAATAGTCCCTTGAAAAGAAACATGAGATGAGGTAATTGACATAAGATTCCTGGAGTTTTTTTTAATTAAACCCTGTTCGGATTTTTTTGGCCCGTTGATTTGATTGACTGGAGAATCAAAAATATTATTTATTTGTACGTCTTGCTGAAAAATTACGTTTGTGAATGAAAGCATTTCTGAATGAAGACATGACTAAGTAAATCATATCCTGCTGCCCTTTCAAAAAAAATAAATCTTTTCTTTATAAAACACTCCAGCTCTGATGTGATGTCTCTGTGATTGGTTTTGCAGATGAGTATCGTGCCATATGGCTTAGGGAGCAATTAGTTAATGGAAGAATTTGCCTAAGCTGCTGCACTCTTAACTCAAAGCTTGGTCTAAAATGCATTTCCATCAACATCCTGTTAGTAGTTCTTCTCCCGGTGCGGTCTCGGAGTCCGCGCACTTATTACACAGCGCTGCGTCAGAGCCGGGGCGGCTTTGTGGCCACTCTGATGGTTTTGCCGACCGAGTTCCTATGTAACAGAAGTTTGTTCGTGTCATGCCGGTATTTATTGTTTCCCAGTTTTAATGTCGTGTTTGGCAGCGCTCGAGTCTATCTTTAAGCATTTGATTATTTTCTCAGAAGCTCTTCGCGTAAGACCTCAATGCCTCCTTTTGTCACGTGCAGAAAGACGACGGACACGCTCAGCAGTGCGTGCTTTCTACACAAGAAATCTCCATCACTCAGTGAAAAGCATGACATCATTTTGACATTCAGAACATTACGGATGGGACGTGAATCCTTTTGTTGATTTTTACTAAAACGATACTGATTGTTTAAGGTTAAGGAAAAAATTGTGTGCAAAGATGTGTATAATGAGAATGATTACTGTGTAGTAAGATCTGTTTGAATCTGCCTGCTTAGAAGGCATGTCTGTGTAGAGAACAATAAGACCTGCCTTCCTAGTAATGCTGATTGTCAGGACGGGAATCAACACACCCGGATGACGCGCGTCACACAAGAGCACTCCGTCTTATCGTAGTTGCAGTTTCATCATCATTTATTTCCCAGTTCTAATTGATCTTCTAACAGATCTGATCGATGCTTGCGTCTTTAAACTGTTTGTTTCTGATAAGACGATCCATCTTTATGCATCTTCTTCCTGACTTGAGGGGCGGGACATGGCACTTTGAAGTCATCTGGCTAAAAAAGCTTCCTTATCCAACAGTGTCCATATCAAATTACTTCCCCGTCCTTTGAAGAACTCGCTCATTTTTCTTAGAGGCTTTCTATTTACCATGTGGTTTGCAAGCCATCTAAACCTTTTTTTTTTTTTTTTTTTTTTTTGTGGCCTGCATGCTTTCGGACTTTTGCTCTGTATTCCACTTTTCCTTTGCCTGAACGCGTCTTGACGATCACACACATCAGTCCTCTTTATTCGGGAAATCCACCCGCTCGGAGACGTGCTCTAATTTGTCTACAATTTTACTACAGTTAGTGAACCATATTTCGAACCTTCTTCTAGAACAATATAAACTCTATTCCACTGACTCGCTGTTACCACTAAAGTAAATGGTACATGATGAGGTGTTTGTCTTGACCATGTGAAATTAACTTGTTGATACACAGAGAAGCAGAGTAAATACACACACAGAGGGAGACACATATGATTGAGGTTTAGGCAGAACGTCAGCCAGCAGATGTAACACACTTAGGAATAATAGTGTGTTAAAGACCCCTAATTAGTCTCTGGACATTGCTTCAACCTGGTCGTCTCAGATAATTCAGATTGCCTGAATGTAAATAGATTTTTAGTGCAAAAAAAAAAAAAAAAGGATATACAGTACTCTTACTGTGCTGTAATAGTATTATTAACGTTTAACAGCTCCGGGCCTCACGTCTCTCTTTAGGCTAGTTATCGCTTTTCAGTGCGAAGCTAAAGTCAAAGTTGTGTTAACCAATTAACGCCATCAACCCTGACTGCTCAGCCTGCAGGACCACCGTGCTGACGAAATAAGAAGCACATGGAGCCGTGAGCAGTGCAACACCCTTGTAATTGATTAGTGATGCCTGAAGAAAGGAAGAGAGTTTAACACCACATGCTCGGGTCGTGTCTGCCACGAAGACCTTGTGGCTTTTACCGCATACGTTTAACGAATTAAATCCAAGTTTCAGTTGTTTAAAAGTTCAGGTCTGAAATCGAATTCATTTTCATTAATTCCCCCAATACGTATCGTCATGTTGCTTGATCATGTTGTCGTCATTATTGTTATAGAAATCATGAATAATATTAAACATTACTAATGATACGGAAATCGTAAAGAGAGGCCTCTGAAATGATGTACTTATTAAAAGTAAGGGGGAAAAAAAGCACAAGCATTGACATGGATTTATTTATGACACAATCTCAGCATGAGTTTTCATGGCCGGTCTTATGTTTGCCGAGACACTGTGTTTAAACTGCGTTGGTGTACGCAGACAGTGATGACAAACCCACTGTGCGTCTCAGCGTCAGTATCAGCGCTGAGTGTTCCTGCCGGAGAAGCCTGTCATTTCCCAATTATGAGAAGCCTTATGCTGAAACTTCTGTAAGTACACCGTTTCATTATAAACTTGTACAAACGCTGCCGGTTATAATTTGCTCTTCTGTTTTTAACCAGGTTATTTCTGTCTGTCGGGATCCGTCCCGGACGTGGACGTTGCCTCGATTACTCAATTTAGTTTGCTTCACGTTTTTGCCTATATTAGTATATTTTAAAATGTTGTGGTATTCAAATCCACTTTGCATGTATTTTGTTTTTTGCGTGTGGCTTTTCATCCGTCACCTTCACGGCCGTCCTGGCTCTCCGGCCTCGAGAAAGGCAATCCGGAAAAGCACGATTTCTCTACTCTTTTAACAAAAAGACCCATTTAAAGACACGTTTTATTTCCGAAGTCAGCTTCCTGTTTGTGTTTAAAGTCAAAACCCAACACGTAACGGCGAGGGAACGCTTTTTAGGACTGTTTTTTATTCAGTCTTGTTCAAGAAATGCGTTCCTGTGCATGTTGCTGTCTGAGAACTGAAAAGCATTCAGGTCAAATCCTTAAAGTGTTTGCCTGCGAACAGATTTAAACCCACACACACACACACACACACACACACACGTCCAGCACGCTCCTGCTCCCGTAGTCACGTCTAAACGCATTCTTCCACATCTTGTTTTAATGCTGGCGTGTAAATTGAAACGGAGTCATTGTTTATATGTTCAAAGCTACTTATTTTTTCCCCCTCCATCATCATTCCACAAATATAGTTTTAAGTTCTACAAACATGTCAGCTTCTTAACATGTTTGCAAAAGTAAACACTACATATTCTCAGTCTGCATCGTTCCCTACGACCTCGTATGACGGAGTGTGTGTGTGTTTGTGAGCGCCTGCGTGCATGTGTGTGTATGCGTGACTGCTTATTGACCTGGAGCTGGTGCATGTTGCCGGGACGGCTTCCGAATGACCCACGCCTGAACCGCAGCACACTCGAATGAAAAGAGAAAATGATTTTTTTTTTTTTTTCACAGCACTTACCCCAGAAGAAGTTTTGCTGACACGTAGTGACCGAGCTGAAAAGGCTGTTAGATGCCATCGCCACACTCGGTTATATCCTCGCCAGATAACGTCTCCTTTCGAGGTCGCCGTGACCCTTGAAGTGCTAAACTGAGAGCACAAACCATATCAGGACACACGAAAAAGGAGGGAATAAAAAGAAAAGCGCTCAGCAAGCCTTACATGTGATTAATAAAGCGCTCACGACGGTGCACACTGTCTGTGCACTGCCACATGTCCGAGAGCCGAGTAAGAGAGAGAGAGTAAAGCGAAGCACACACGACACAGATATTGGATGGAGCAGAATGAAGGCGATACGAGTGTGGTTAGAGCGTACTTACTGACTTGTCGGGTCTCTGGGAGTGGGGTTGACCCGCGCCGATTAACCATTTACGCCCCAGTGGCTCCCTGCGCTCGTCCTGGGTAAAGCGCTCGCACCGCACTTGTGGTTCTGTGGTTGTTTGTGAGGGGAATGAAACATTCTCACCATCCAAAAAACGTGTATGCTTTCAAACACACTTTTTTCCCCCTCCTTGTGGGCTGTTACTGGAGAGGCTGGGTCATGTGTTGTGTGACATCAGAGCACAGTGAGTGAGACAGCCTCTATCGTCCTCCTTTCGCTCGCTCGTGCTGTGTGTTTCTTTTTTTCTTTTCTTTTTTTTTTCCCTCTCTTCCCCCTCGTCCCGTCAGCGGCTCAACATTTCCTCCACACATCCACAGGGAAGAATGAGCTCCGGCTCTGTGAGGAAGGGGCCGGAGCGCTTGACTTTTCAACAGAGCTTCATCTCATTTGCACCACTGAGCGCATTCGAGAACTTTTTCCTCCTTCTCTCTCTTTCTCACTTTTGATAGAGTTTACAGAATCCTCCTGCTCCCTGATGATGATTAACAGTTAATTAAATCAGCAAGCTTCCTCTTTGTTTCTAATTACTGATATTCCTCAGTGCATAATATTTGCCTCTTTTGAACACCCTGCTGTGTGTGTGAGGAAGAGAGAGAGAGTGTGTGTGTGTGTGTGTGTGTGTGTGTGTGCGTGCTACGTAATTGACCCTGTGCGCAGTGACAGCGTGGAGACTGGTGGAGGTTCAGTGTTAAATCACGTCTGTCTCTCTCTCCTGCCGCGCTCTCCACAGTGGGAATTAGCGGCAGTGATTCATCAGCGTGTCACACACACACACACACACACACACACACACACACACCTCACAGGCTGGAGCTCTGGCAGCGGCACAGACTGTAGCGCTGTAGTCTTCAGCTCAGGTGAAAAATGTGCCGGAGTAATTCATGTCCATGTTTAGTTTTTCGGGTCAGGGTCACACTGGGTGCCTGTAGTGAACGTGTTTAATTATTCAGCCCCATTCGGATTTATGATTTGTTTTGAGGAAAGCAGACTCGGTTGCTATTATTGAATCGTCACAGTGAGAATTATAGTTTTTCGTCAACTGCACGTGGATATGTTTAACGTCTATGCATTTTGCTTGCACAGGTGCTGTAGGAGGAAGACTAGAAGTGGCCAGTTTCTCTGGAAACTTTGTGTACTATGATTAGTTTTATAAATTAACTATAACTTCCTCCTATTCTCTCTCATTCTGTCTATCTATCAGTCTCTCTCTCTCTCACTGTGTGTGCGGTGGATATATCAAAAGATTAATAAGATTGATATTCTTTCCCCGTCATTTTCAACATTTCACACATTTACAACAGTAGGAAATTATCAAATCAGCTCCTTATCATTAACAAAAGGATTAAAAAAAATATCCACAATATACTAAAGTTTATTGTACCGTAATATTCACAATATCTGTTTTATATCATATGATGTACATTAAGGCAGACGTGCTTTGATCTTTCCATTAGAGATACCCTTACACTGGTTTACTAGGTTACTAACTAGAAGTATCGTCAATCAAACACTGTAGGAAAGTAGGTTTTTATTTTATTTAATTTTTCTGGTGATTATGGAATGGTGCTAGAGCTGTAGAAGTGCTTTTCGTACAAATCTGATGCACTTTTTACCAAAACATCCTGGAGAAATGTTGCATATGATGTACCTATATATGCATAGGTGTGTGTGTGTGTGTGTGTGTGTGTGTGTGTATAATTAATATACA
>JAQQZT010000005.1:12303548-12329607 GCA_030068275.1 Clarias platycephalus | reverse complement strand
ATAGTGTGGTGTGTAGTGTAATATAGTGTAGTATAGTATAGTGTGGTGTGTGTGTGTGTGTGTGTGCGCGCACTCACTGAACAGAAAGCCCATGAGCTCACAGCGGCTCTGCTCTATTTGCCATGTCTTTAAACCAGTGGCTTTAGCTAATATGGTGCAGAGGCCTGTGTTAACATGTGGTAGCATTCAGAGGGAGCACACTTCAGTGTAATTCAGGTCCGTCTTCTTCCTAACTGCAGGATCTGGGAGCACTTCGAGGTTTTGGCAGCTTTTCCCCCCAGTTTTCAGAAGCTACATTTCTGGCAGCTCATCTCAAACGTATGATGTAAAAAACGTGCATGAAATAAAAGCAGATAGTGGCCTTGTGCAAACCGGGCAGACCGTACCGGTAGGTACAACATTCCAGGAGGTTTTATAACTGTTAAATATAATAATAATAGTAAATAAATATATATATTTATATATTTATTTAATAAACGATCCACAAAACAGGACAAAAGTTGTATTGCTTTATATGTGTTTAAAATTTTTCTTTGATTTTTATGTTTTTGCTTTATTTTAATCATAAACAATTGTTAAATATATAGGTTTTTATAAAGGTCATATTTTCAGAAAGGCGTAAGCATCGCCCTGGCTCTGTTTATAGGTGAAGTTCAGTATTTAGCTTGCGAGTCATTGTTTTTTTGCATATTCTGAGTGGTTAGCAGTATTCAAATAAGAGGTGCAACTGGTCACCTTTCATGGCAAACTTTAATTTGGATTATATTCAAACTCCCATTCAAAATCGATGTAACTTGACGCCAATGTAAACTTCACAGCAGACAGGCGTTAAATGGCACTTTTCGAGCCATGCTGTCACAGTGTACATAAATAATGGCACAGGGAAATAGAAAAACCTATTTGCCAATTGTGCAGAGTACACAAAGTATTTTGACTTTGCAAATGAGCTACATGCAGCAACATAACCAATGCACACATGCATCCTGTCACGCAACACATAATCAATCAAAGCGAAGAGTGTGATAAGCAAATACAGAAGCTAAAGCTTCGAAAGTGAAGCAGCAAAGTGCTGTGAGCGGAACAAATGGCTGATTGGTGGCTTTTCTTCTTCCTAGAGTTACCTTTAAATGTCCTGTGTTAGCAGCGTCACATGTTCATTACGACTGATTTGAAATGATTTTGAAAGCATGAAGTTTTTTTTAGTAGAACAAAATTAACAGTGTTTTTAAAAAAAAGATATATTAAAGACTGTATTTGCTGTGTTACAACAAAAATAGTCCTTTCCACGGCTTCTAAGTGGAATATAGAGGTTTTTGTCAAACAAGCAGCATTTTTCCCCCAGGGAAATCGTGAAGTTATGATTAATTTTTAAATTAATTTCATCTGTTTCACACACAATTATTTTTGCTTTGTGGAATAATTATTTTGAAATATAGCTGTTATAAATGATACATTTATTATCTAGCCCACCATGCCAGTAAAAGCTTCCATGTGTGCCACAGTCCCATTTTTTTGGTGTCTGGAATCCTAATTCATGGTCTTAAAAATAATTAACTAAAGAAAAATGATAAAGTATGGCATGTTAGCATTAGAGTTTTATTATGTCGAATCTATCGTGAGCCATTCAATTAAAAGAGGGATTTTTTTTTTGTACATTGGTCAGAATTCGCTCGTTCAATGAGATCTTCACGTTATTGGAGGACTTGAAACCAGACTCGGAAAATGTTATGTATGACTGCCCAGCCGAATTTGTCACAACATCCCGCAAAACTGGCCAGATGGGATTTAATGAAACTTTGGCAATACTTTGGTATTTGCCTAAAGTTTAACCTGTGCAATAAATGAAATAAAAATGTTGAGTAGAGGTGACCGTTATGAGCAGTTATGGGCCAGATTTTGAACCGGATGTTTTGACAGCGTACTGTGTATGTGTCAATCTGTGGGTGCGTCTTAAATCGACCGCGGTAAATAAGTTTAATCGTCCGCGGTATAGAATTAAACTTTTTGCAGTACTTCGATATCTGCCTGAAGTTTAACCTGCACCATAAGTGAAATCAAAATGTTGAGTTGAAAAATATGATGTTATGAACAGTTATATGCCAGGTTTAATAATCTACTTTTAAAAAAAAACATTTCTAATAAGCTACTTGCTCAATGTAAACAAACGCCTGCACCGATAGATATTAATTAGAAAATTTAAACTGAATATTTTTACTGCGATTAGTTAATATTTTCACAGCTGAAGTGGTATAAGTGAATTTAACGCGTCGGAGTCGTTTTAAGACAACTTAATCCTTATCTGATCTTTTTTACAATTTCTCATCTGTCATTCACTCTCTGATTACTGAACAGGGAGTGTATTTGACTAAAGATAAACAACAACTTGGCGTAAACAAGGAGTAAGATACTCAACCTCACAAAATTTTATTTCTTCGTATTAATAAAGTCCAGCCGTGCAGAAAGGCAGACGACATGTACGTGGGCTTTAACCTGGAATAATATTACTGATTACATTAAAACTGATCAACTTTTTTTTAGCTTTAACCCTTTATGTATTTCTACATTTCACTAGTGCGCTAAGATACCATCAAGAGTTTTCTCAGTACACCAGTGCCACAAATGGACTGCCTGCTTTATCTCTGAAATGCTGGCCAGGAACTCCTTTAATGGCCAAAATGAAGAAATGCCCTGGAGTGAGGTCAGGACTGTACAGGGATGTGGCAATAATGGTATAATGGCATAGGGGTAATGTGTAAATGGTGTTGGTGAACGATCATGTGTACAGTTCCCACGGATAGATCTTCAAGTTGGCAACAGGTTATCTGTCGATTTTTAAGGATCAGGAGTTCCACTCACTGACTGTTCACAGGAAAGACTGTAGTAGTGTGAGATGCCTCAACCAGGATCATCATTCACATACAAACGGCCTTCTGCAGCTAGGAGTCTCATTATCATACTGTGCTTGAAGTCTTGTGTAAGTGGCTGTCGTTTTTATGCCTTCATTCACAAGCTATTATATATATATATATACTCAAGAACTGTCATGAAACTGTCACGCACTGCCTCCTTCAGATCAGGGCTGAGGATTGAAAAGGTCATGGCACAGCTTTTGCTTCTTGCCGTCGGTAATTTTACAAGTAATTCTTCTGTTGATTCTGCTTTGCCACTTTCTCTATCGATTTTTTTTAGATTTTTTTTTTTCCTCACACATCGATTTTAGAGAGATTTTTTTTTTTTAGGGTGTGCAAACTTTTGCATTCATCTTTCAAATACAGGAAAAACTAAATCATTCGCCCTGTGATGTGACAGTGTTTAGTGTAACCTTGATTTTCCAGAGTTCGTATTGCCAGACCCATGCAGCCTTCACTAGCAACACAGCAATCTGGAATCTGTCTTAAAGGAAGTACGGAAATGTTCCTCTGATGCATTGTACACAGTGTGTGCCCAGACGTCACTCTCAGTTTGATGGACTGATCTCGCTGCTCCGCGCTGTCAGTCAGTCATTTTTCTCCCACGTGTCATTTTCATTGACAGTTTCCGCACCAGATGACTCCACTATGAACTTAATATATTTACACACAGATGAATGTCTATTTTATCTTTTATCTTTATCCATCGTATTAGTTCAGGTTTTGTGCAGGAGAACCCAAAGATATCATCGTGTCAGTATTTGTCAAACCTCACGCCATTACGGGTCCTAACAGTGCGATCGCCCGAGTTCTGTATGCTTTATATGAGGAAGCGTATTTATTTTAGCAATGCTATGATAATAACTGGTGTCAATATAAATGCCTTGATCATGTGCTCCGAGTCCGAGACACAGAAGCTGGAGTGAAGAGCCGGAGCCCGAGCCTTGCATGATTACCCCGAGTTAGGATTTCAAAGGAGAAGTAATGTATACAGGTCTTAATGAATTGAGTCTGGTGATATTTATCCCCAAGTCTGTAGCAGTGACTACACAAGGCATGTGGTAAGAAGGATCCAGCTCTTTAGTGACCTCAACCAGGTTTAATCTCTGGAACAATGTCTCCTTATTAGTGGCTTTGGAGCTATTTAACACAGCTACATAATTATAGGGGCTGGTGTATAATGGTTCTGTATTTATATTGTATATAAAAGGAGAAATTATTATATATTTATGTTTAGGATTTTATTTGAGTTTGTTCTGCAATGCTTCTTAGCAGCACTAAAACTTGGCTATTGTATTCTGAACATAATTATTGTTATTTTTAATACTTGAAATATCCTAAAATGCATGGTTAATGCATGCAATTGAAATAAAAAAATAACATTTTCGAGTCTGGCTAAGAGATTTATATTGAAACCACGGTTAAATAACTTCTCAATGTTTTAGTGCAGAACTTTCAATTCAGTTCAGTTTTATTTATATAGTGCTTTTAACAATGGTCATTGTCACTAAGCAGCTTCACAGAATCAAAAAGAAAATTAGGGAACTCAGATTGAAAAAGGTGAGGAAATGTGTTATATACATTAAAACGATCTGATTGTGCATTGTGTTTACGACTATTAGTAAATTCACTTCTTTGATTCTTCCAATTTTGTCTTTGACCATCAGTCAGAATGTGTCTGTCGACGTGTGTGGTGCAGCAGGTAGCCAGCAAGGTTCGTCCTGCCATCCTGTATTGCCTTACGTTTAAATATCTTTTCTTCCTCTGGTTCTTGAAGTAACTTGTTCACTGGCAAATAAGAAACCACTGATATCCCAGATGCAACGTTTTATTTGATTAAGACATTTTTCTCCTTATTATTTTTGGGTTGTCTGTCTGTCCATCTGAATTTCTGGTAAGCACGGTTTCTCAAGAAAGAGTGGTTGAATGTTTGTAGGAATTTTCATTGTAACCGGCAGTGAGCTGATTAGATTTTGAAGTACAGTATTGAACAAAAGTCTTTTTTTTTTTATATGTATTTAAAAAAAATATTTTAGACTTTTTTAGTATTTTAATGTAGTCTTGAGGAATAGTTCTCCAGGCCTCCTGAATGACTTTCTGGCACTAATTTTGCGTTCAGGCCGGTGATTAGTATACTGGTGATACTGAATGCCGAGTGGTCGGAACAGACGAGAGGGGAAATGAGGTTGCTGCTGAGGGTGTTCCATAAACAACCAATTTAGAAATGGGTATCTTTAGGGACTTTTCAGTCTGTATTAGTAAAACATTTGTTCTAATTTCATTAATTTAATCTCGTTTAATATGAAGAAATGAGGGAGGCATGTTGGCGTAGTGGTTAGCACTGTGCATGTGGAGTTTGCGTGTTCCACCCATGCTTGGTGGGTTTCCACTTACTTTGGTTTCTTCCTATAGTCCAAAGACATGCAGATAGGACAGGAGGGCTAAACCATCAGTTAACCTAAGTCTCCTGGGATAGGCTCAAGGCCCCGTGACCCTGTACACAGGATAAGTGATATAGAAGATGTATGAATGAATAAATGAGGAAATGAGTGGTGGCTCAAGACTTTGGCACTTTACTGTATATTAAAAAAAAAATTCTGGCATACAAGTTAATAACCTGAAGTAGAAAACTTGTTGATGTCAATAAATTCTAAATCTGCTCATAGTCGCAGTGCATTTAGCAAGGCTGCACTTGTGAGGTAGTCAGGGCCAATGTAATGTGTATAGCTTTAGGGATGATGCGGTTACGATCCGGCATGGTGAGATGGTAATGACAGTCTGGCTGAGCTGCTGAATGACCTCACCACACACTCTCCAGTGCTTTTTAACACACGTCCCTCATGTTTTTTTGGAAGCGCCGGTTCTTTGCTTTGGCAAACTAACTCAGTCATTTTCATTAATAAAAAAGTAAATTATAAATAATGCCCCCCCCCCCCCCCCTTCATTCCCGGGTTGTTCAAGTTACTGTCTGCTCGTACATCAAGTCTGAAGTTCAAGTTGATAGGATGTGAGGTAACATTGTGGTCTCACGGTTGGAAATTTGTAGGAATTTGCAGGAGACAATTTATCTGCAGGGTCACAAATGTTTATAGTTAGAATGATGGGTGGAGTTAGGGTTGTAGACTAGCACGCCTACGAATCTAGCTCGAGATCGATTGGAAAGTAAAGCAGCTTACGAGAATCGGGGACTTATTTTTTCCTTAGTGTTCTTAGGAAACTGTGTTTCTAAAGCTAATAGCCACTGCACACATGTTTCTGTGGATTTTCCGATGACAAGCTACTCCTCGGAGTGCTGCTGAAGCCCTCCGCTGATGAAAAGGAGCAATATAATCATAATCCCCTTAAGACATGGGCTAATTGCAGTAATAATGCTGAGGCCGGGGCTTGGGGAACGCAGAGTCCTCTTCCATGCTGAAAGAAGGCACGTTTCTCTGGCCAGCTCTGTGGCCCTGTGGTTTTCTGTCATCTTTTCGAGTAAATCTCCTCTCAACCCCCCTCTCCCTATGGTCACTGAGCTGTCAGATTATCCCCAAAGCACGCTTCTACCATCAGCCATTTCTTTCTACTCTTGCCCTTGTGGTTTCTGCCTTCAGAGTCTTGCATGATTATAAAGGTCAGTATTAAATGGAAATCTTACCCATGTGCAGGTTTGCTTTTAAGACCTTTGGTCCTTGGCAAATTATCAGTCAAAACCATTGCACCTTTTCCCACTTAAACTGGTGAGCCGGTGTGTTTTGGGTCTAAGCTTTCTAGGAACTGCAGACATGCTCTCAAATGTGTGTGGGTGTGTTTGGGTGTGCTAAGAGATGTGTGTGTGTCTCCTTCGGGGGAAAAAAATACAGAACTGCACTATTAAATTAGGAAAAGCAACATTTATTAAGCTGGTTTACATAACTAAAATTAAGTTACAACTTAAATGAGTCAGGGTAATCAGTTTTCTGATTTTAACTGAGTAAACTCGACAGCTGAGGAGACCCGGCTTTCACATTCAGGAAATGTGGATCCTGTTCTGAATACCTGCATATGTATGTGTGTCTCTTTTTATTGCTTTCATTTTTATTTGATTTGTATTTGATTCGCAGTAAGTTAAACGTACAAACAAATCGCAACACTGCCGTTTAGCGTTTGTACGATTTCAGATTTGTGTATGTGAATGTGGTGAGATTTTATGGTGTTTTACTAAGGGACATTTAAGCTGTTACATTTATTTATTTTGGAGACTGTTTTATCCAGATTGAGAATTTATCCAAAAGTTCAGGGCCTGACCAAAGCACATCAGATGAAGGAGTAACTAAATGTTTGTGAATGAAGAGCCATACACTTTTAAGACATGTTCCTCAAGGGTTCTTTGGATAATTAATGCTTCCCCGATTCATCTTTAATGAAAAGCTCAAACTGTATAAAAAGCTTTCTTCAAGCATACGTTAGATAATTAAGGGTTCTTATATTTATAAAGAGGTCCTACTGAAAAGTTTCTTTGATTCATAACGATGTTCTTTTTGAAATCTTTTGCTGCCTATGCCTTTTTTTATTTATTTTTTAAATTTGCTTTATTACATGGGTTCGTTGAGTTTTTCTTCTCAGGTCCATAAACGTACAGTACTGTAAATAAATATGTGCCCCCTTCCTGACTTTGTTTATCATCTGTTCTTGAATTTCTTTAGATCGTAGCATGATGTGTTACATTTTGAGATCTTTGTCAGACAGGTTCTATTTAAGTGATTTCTTAATTCAACATGTCTGGCAGTAATCAGAACTGGGTGTGGCTAGTGGAATTAAACTCAGCTTTCCAAAAATCACAGTTCATTCATGATTTATCAAGGAGGATTTTTCTACTTTTTAACATAGGACCAGGAAGGTTTGGTCAGCTTTTTTCCCTTAATAAATGAAATCATCATTTAAAAACTGCGTTTTGTATTTACTTGGGTTATCTTTGTGTAATATATATTTTTTTGATGATCAAATTCATTCCTGACAAATATGCAACAAAAGAAAAATGTAGCTTTTTCACAGCACTGTATTTGGCTTAAAATATAATGTATAATAAATATTATATAAATATTATTTTTATTTGTAATAAAAAGCTTCAGTATAAGCAGGTTCTTCATGGATTCTTTAGAATTTGGTCTTAGATTTATAAAGAGGTTCTCAACTATAAAAGCTCTACATTCTCATTCTTCAAGAGTTCTTTGGATAGTTGGTAAGTTAAATTTTCATAAATTCATAAAGAATGTAGTTTAAAAAAAAACTTCAAAAAAAAAAAAAAGCTATGCATTCTTTCCTAAAAAGTACTTCTCTGAGAGTTGTTTGGAAAGCTTAGGTTTCTAATAAGGTTCTGTTTGAAACCTGAAATTACTATTTGAACATTTCCAAAGAAAAGCCACACACTGTTAAAGACACTGTTAAAATAATTTCTCAGTGGTTCTTTGGATAGTTAAGGGTTCTTAAAGTTTATAAAGATCTTCTCAAAGAAAAGCTATTCTCTCTTTAAAAAAAATCTGCTTTTCTAAGGTTCTTTGCTTAGTTACCGGCTCTATATAAAACCTAGAGTTCCTTTAGAAGGATTCCCTGCAGAACCCTTAAGGCTTAAACCATATTTTTAAAGCACTAATTACAAAGCAGTCAGTAAAGCAAATTACAAATTATAGCCCTTATACCTAATACTACAAAATAATTGCAGTAAAGAATTATAAACAAAACCCGAGCTGCTCCATTATTGTATGTTTTACTACACAAGTTGTTGTAATGCATTTTTTAAAACAAGTAATTAATTATTTCTGTTTGGTTTATTAAACGGTTTGGAAGCATTTCACTTAAATATTCATTAAAAATATCCTTGGATTTTTATTTTTATTGTTCAAGTTTTTACTCTCACTCTGCCTCAAAGTGCTGAGGTGTGTGTTTACCATGTACAGTACATTCGCTATTCTACACACTTTTTACAATTTGCATTTTTTTTTCTTCCGAAACTGAGAAACAACTGAATGTTGTTCTTAAGGCTTAGAAAATAAATGTAAACCAGCTGTGCTACAATATTTTTAGATTTGCTTTTAGGCACAGCGAGATGCTTATTTTGTTTGAGCACCACGTTAGATGTTGGACGGTGCGTTTTACTGTGTGTCCCCCCCATGTTCCGGTTCCGCGCTGCATAATTGTAGGTTACTATTCATATCTAATCTGAAGGACCAGGCTAAAAAACCACAGGAGTAGAGCTGTTTCTCTTTTTTAGTCATATACAGAGAGTAATTCCTATTATATGTAAAAAAAAATAATAATAATAATAAAAAAAAATTTACAAAAAATATCTGCGGAACACAGCTGTCTTGTGTGGCCCTTGCGTGCCCCCTTTTTTTGTTTTGAGTCTCATAAATGACTGTGACTCTGTCATAACCACTTAGTTCAAAAGAAAATTCCCGTGCAACACTCAGAGTGACTCGCCTCTCCTCGTTTTCTAATTTGGTAATGATTCAGCTTCCTGGCTGCCTGATGCCTGTCCGAGTCAGTTTGGAGTGAGCTGGAAGGGTTTGGGGGAGCTTTTGGGACATCGAGTCTGTTTCGGGTGTTGCGCCGAGGGCAGCTCGGGCGAGGACATGATTGGAGTGAATGATTTCGGCTAACGTTGCTTGCGCTTCACACATATGGAAGCACTCTGCAGGCTGAGAGGATAAAGACTGGCAGTCTAAGACAGAAGCTCCTTAAACAGGCCTCGGCTGGAGCTGGGAGCCCTGGGATCAGCTTTCTGCTGTTGTCATGTTGCACAGGCTGCAGTATATAATTAGCGTAGGGGAAAAAAATATTTGCAGAAAACAGCCTGTCTCATCAAAGGTTTTTTTATTTAATTTTTTTTATTCAGGGTCGGCATTATAATGGTATTTGTTTTGCTTGGAGGGAAAAAAAAACAGACACTAGCATACGCTAGTTCCTTATTTTTTTGAGAACAGAACTATATGTCCATTGGCTTTTCATCTTGCAGCCCTACATTTGCATTGAATGCTGTTGGGGACAGCAGAGTATACATAACCTGAAAGAGTCTGACGTTATCCCAACATCCCTCATATTGTGCTGCCTGACTCCATTTTTGTTAGGTAAAATTCTGTACTCAAATGAAATGGGATGGGAGTCTAATGGTCTATGGCATCAGAAAGGCACCCACCCCGGCGTAAGGCCTCGGCAGGTGCTTGTGCATTTGTCCCTCAGGATGTGGCTTTCTCTTGGGCCAATTGTTCTAAACAACAGAAACAGGTCGTCCATGAAAAAGGAAACAAGGCTTGTCGTCTGTGTTCAGTATCTGCCCTCCCTTCACCCTTGTGGCTCTAAAGGTCAGCTCGCACCTATTAGACTCAGTTCCTGGTTCTCTCTGTGTTAGTATTTAAAAACCAAATGAACAATGCTTTACTATTCCTGAAATAATTTGCATTTCTGGAAAACTGCAGCCCTTTTATACCTTCATTTATTTATTTTTTTTCCTCCTTTTTTCAAAGTTAAAGAAAAAGAAAAAGCACAATTAGAGAGCTGCCTGGCAGAGCTACGCCGACTGTTGTTCGGTATCTACTTTACCAGAGGGCTAAGACAAGTTTCTTCTCTCTAAGGGTGTGGTTGCACAACTGTGTTTTTAATTCCCTTGTTAAAGTCTTAATGACCAATATGATTGTAAGAGAGTTCTCACCGTCGTTCCAGCTGGGGATATTTTCACGTGAATTTTTATTTATTTATTTTTTTAATGAACCCTTAGTGCACATTTATACAGCTCACTCATTTAATCTAAGCTCTTTCTTGAGATTTACAAGGACAATTGCAGAAAACCAGACTCCATAACAGGAAAAATGTAGTTAAACAAAAAAAAAAAAATTCCCCATGAACAGGGCGGTTAAACCAGACTCTCGAAATATACCATCGACAGAAGCTGTGGTCGAGTTTCAATGCTGTTTTTGCGTTTTTCTTCAGTCTACCAATACCGACCATATCCTGTTATTGCAGTAATGGCATTTTTATTGGAGTGTGACTGATAGGAGTGAAATGTAGATTTCCTTTTTCCTGACCCTGATTAAAATGTATGTCGCTCTAAAACACGATTAGGCTTGATCCTGGACCACGGACAGCGTGTGCCACCTTATTAGTGGTATCGAATAGTGACGCGGTGGTCGTGCGGATGGTGCTCGCGCCCTGATCATGCTATTTGCTGTGGTCTTGTGTCGGTCTATGGTTTGGAGCTTGTGGTGCTGGGTTTCGAACAGGCCTGCGCACTAGATGCTTCACTGCCTTTCCTTGTCATTTTGAGCACACAAAACATGCATGAAGTCTGAGCAAAACGCAGAATAAATGTTGACGTACAACCCATAATTTCACCACCTAAGCAGGGTAAAGATAGAAATAGTACCCAGGACAGATTTACCAGAATGGACAGTGTGTTCGACAAAAACACAAAAGCTGTATCTAATAAAGCCTTGGTTTTTATAGGTCAGGATGATTGAAAGACTCAGTGCTTCAGCTCGGCTAGACTAAATTTGCATTTGGATATACAGTAGGTGGAATTGGGCATGGGTGACAAAAAAAATTTACTGAATAATAATTCATGTAAAATCCATAATGAGCCACAGTGCTATAGTACATCTGCCTTCTCAAAGCTTTGGATTCTCAGCATGTTCTCCTTGTGGCTGTGTGGAAGTCCTCAGGGATCTATGGTTTCCTCCAACCTACCAAAATCATGCTGATTGGTCTGAAACCGCCCCAGGTGTAGATGAGAGTGCAGGGTTTTTTTTTTTTTGTACATGAGTGTATACATGTCCTACCTGGTGTTCATGGGATAGGCTCCAGATTCCCAGCAGACCAGGATTAACCATTGCAGAGGTCTTAGTGAAGAAGAACGAATGAATGAGAACCATGATCTTGAATTTACCTGTTTGTACCATAATTTTTAATACTGTTCCACCGTTAATTGGGACAAATCTTACTTAAACATGGCATCCTTGTGAGGGAGATGAGAACCAAATAAATGCCTTGAGATTATAGAAGGAATATAAGGATGAATGATCATTTTGAATATTCCTTGGTGCCTAAGGTGGCTTATAAATCCTCCAGTCTATTAGGACACACATCTCTGTCTCTCTTATTGGAATTAATTTTGTCTGGACCTGATACTGGCTTAAATTAATCCTTTATATAAACATTACATAAAGACATCCAGCACATTTAGTTTATTCACTTGTGAATCATCAATCTGTATCAGAATGACTGAAACCGAGTTGATTGTGAAATATCTTTAAAATTGTTGTTACCGTAATTAACTGTTGCTGTGCATTGAGAATGATCTGAAACTTGATAGCTTTTTTTTCCCCCCCTGAATCGAGAAAATCTGAATCAACTGTTGATTACATATGCTGTCTTTTAGGTCTTCATTGTTGTAAATATTACCAGTGTAAAAAAAGCTAAATAATATAGACACAGACTTTTAATGGAAAGCAGAAAAACGGTACTTTAGCTCAGACCACTCTTTTCCAGCAATAATGTTGATAGACTGGGCCATGATGTTATAAGATTAAGCTAATCTTTTGAAAATAAAAAGAGGCCGAAGGGAAAAAAAAGAAAACCTGGACACCCTCTCAGGTTTAACTCTAATGCGTTTTTAACACAGCCAAAGCCTCTTTATCTCTGTACAAACACAAGACGCTTTAATATGATTAGGAGCGAGGGAGAAAGCACACGTCAGTAATCACTATTTATCTTCATTATGTGGTGGTGAGCGAGCCCCTGATCTGCAGGTAGCATATGTTTATGATAAAGCCGTCCTCCGGGGGTTTTCTGTATGGGACAGCTGGTGGGGGGGGGCGAGAGACGCACGTTCCCCAGCACCCAGGCCCAGCCGGTCCTGTGCAGTGCACTGATTATTTTTTTCAAGAACTCCAAGTGGAAGTTTCCTGACTCTGAAAGGGTTAAATGCATAATGCGTTGGACAGATAGCGTGACCTTGTCTTTCTGTTTTTGTGGCGTAGTGCTGTTTAAATCCCATTATAAATCACATGCTAAATCACTAATGACGTACTGTTTTACATTGTTCAGAAATTGATTCTGTAGATTTGTAGACACAAAGGGGGAGAAAACAAAGCAATTACGACTCTGCTTTGAAGTTTTCCGCTTTGTTGACGAGCTTTAATGATCCGTTAAGGAATTAATGCATAAGAAATAAAACAAGACAAGGCTAGCTTTGATAGGAAAATAATAAATGACAAGGCAGTCTAATGGTCTATTCTTGCCACCCTGAAGTTATTTCCCTATAACAGCACATCCTGATGTGTTTAAGTCCTTATAGAGCACAGTAAGTTGCCAACAATTACACTTCAGTATTAATTTTTTAAAAGCCAAATCTTCCTTCATACTTTTTAACCATTAATTTTTCCATTTGCGCAATTTCATCTGATCGATTTGGACACCAGACCATCATACCCATCAAACCATATTTCTCAAAGAGTTAGTCAGTCAGGTGAGTTGTGTATATTCTCTTTTTAAAACAGTTCCCTGTTAGTTCCCTGTATAGTCAGCGTTTCAGATTTAACAAGCTAATGCGTTTACATACGGTATAATTCGGTTAAAAGTAAGGACTTTTGATTTGTTTATTTTACGATGCTGTGTGCAGCCATGTTGATTTGACATCACTTCGTAAATGCGGAAGAAACTCAGATTTACTCAGATATCCCATGCTGACTTCGTGTCACGAAAGACCTGCTACCCATTTACTCTGTCGAGAAAGAAAGGTTCACCGAGTTGTGCAAAAGTAGTAACAGTGGCATCACCAGTGCAAATATTTAACAGATCCTTTAAATATCCCTGATTTAAAAGAAACCTTGTGTGTAGTATTTCCTGAAGATAGTGCTGTTAATATTCTTCAACAACTCAGCACCTACTGTAGGCACCTAGACATGGGTATGTATTTTTTTTTTTATTATAATTTTTTTTTTTTTTTAAGAAAATGATATGCCTTTATGTGCATTCTTTATAGATTTAGGAAATTGTGCCAGTTTGCCACTGATAAGTCTGTACAGGTTTGTGTATCTACTGTATGAGTTAAATAAAAAAATGAAAAATAAAATATTCTTGTCCTTTTCACTTCCCGGAACTGAAAATATACCGAACCGTAACTTTTCCCTACAAATTCTTTCCATACAGTAAATGCTGTAGCATTACAATTTCACTTGACTGGAACTAAAGCCAGACCTTCTCGGCCGACATCAGCGCCCAACCTCACTAACGCTCTTGTGGCTGAATGAGCAAATGCCCGTAGCCACGCTTCAGAATTTGGTGGAAAGACTTCCCAGAAAAGTTATTGTTAAAACAACGAAGACTAAATCTGGACTGGGATCTTCAGAAAGTACACAGACGGGTACTATGGTCAGGTGTACACCTACTTTTAGTCATATAATGTAATTTACTGGGACATGAGCTGAACAAGTTATTTTCTGTTATCGCCTACCAGACAAGTCATGTCACAGAGAACCTGTGAAGCCCTCTGTCTACTAATCACATCAACTGTTATGAAGCACTGATCCTGGAGACTTCTAACAGAAATGAAATAACCATTTCCATAGGAAAAAATACTCATATTAATGATTAAACGTTTTGTCTGTTACTGTATATACCGCAACAAACAAATTATATAAAAAAAAATAATGTTGAAGAAATTAGTCCCAGTTAAAGGTTGAAACAAGCGCATTAATATAAATCTGTTCCATTATTAAAAAACAACAACAAAAGAAACGACACCATCAGGCGAATCAGATCCGTGAATTCAAAAGCACTGTTGTGTAAAAGAAAAAATGATATGAATTCTTTTAATGTGATTTGCCTGCTCAAAGCCCTAATGTATGTTGCTAATACTCCACGCTCTGAGTACTGTACCGCTCTCATCCCGGCTGTGTTTGAGCAGACAAAGTCAAATAAGCGGAGTGTAATAAGTGCTGAAGGTCTCCATATCGCCTGCCAGTGCATTGAACGAAATAACAAACTCTGCCTTCAGTTATGACGGGGGCTGCTACAACTGTTTATTTTCCTGGACAGCCTCTGCCTATAACATTACGGATTTAAACCTTAAATGCATACCTCGAGGCGCTAGCGCCCTGTTAGCTCTTTTCTTCCTCTCTACCTCTCTCAATAAAATAAATCACATTAAGCTTTATAGAATCACTCAAGCATTATGTTGGTAACCATTTAACTAATATCAAGAGGGTCAAACTGAACTCCAAACTAGAAAAAAAAAATATATATTATGGCTTCTGTTAGTGAAAATCGTTGTACAATGTGGGAATTTTGTATTTGTAAAAGTTAAACAATTAACTATAACCAGGACTGTGGTATTCTCAGTAAAATTATTTCAGTGTTACTTTTGTGATGCATACATTTGCATATAGATAAGCACTAGATAAATGCTTTATTAACTACGATGATTATAATAATTATACTTATTTATTAATCGCAATGGGCCAATCTGCTACTTATCCTTATGGTTTCTTACCAACGCATGAGGCACTTTTGGAAAACAATACGTCTTTATTTTCAACATCAGAGTTCCCTCTTAAACCCATGTGAATCTCTGGATGTTTTTCTGTCTCTGAGTGCTCATTTCCCCGTATCAGAAGTGTGCTTCACAGACCGGAGAGGCCAGCTTCAACTGTCCCGAAATAGCGCTAGTCCAGCCCAGTCTAACCCCACCCAACTTCTATAAACGCCTCTTAGCCTGGAAAACTCCACAGCCGTTCCAAGCACAGACACACACAGAAACACGTACTGTAAATCCAGTCCTGAATGGAAAAATCCTGCACAAATTATGAACAACCGCTCCAACACAGAAAACTGAAATGAGCTTGTACAGTGTTCACATCATTACTGTCCCAGTCACATCGACATGATGCAAAGATCCCCATGTCTCCAGACGCGGTTTATCATCAGTCCAAAAAAAAATCCATGGAATAAGCAGCTTGTCTGTAACAGCCATCACTAGTGGGAAAACAAGAACAACAACAATGACAATTTCACTAACGAACGAGAAAGTGTGTTCTTTCAGACCAGCTGATGTTCGTCTCCAAGGTTGTGATGTCAGAGGCCTGTCATTATGTTTCACCCTCTCTCACTTTCAGGTGCGGCTGCCAGCACAAGACTGCACTTCACTCACCGACCTGCAACAGTGTCCGTAAAATAAACACGGCTTACCTTACCCAAGTTTATTTTGGGTTTGAAACTGCCTCACTGACTAGTTTCTGTGCTTGCTGATGGAGTCAGGATAATGCTCTCCTGCCTTTATCTATCTTAGCAAGTCGAAAACTTCACATGCACTTTGGATTTTCCCCTGCCTTAAAATAAAAATATTATTCTTTAAACTCTGCCCACATGAATGATTCACGAGTGGCGATGCGTCACCGTGAAACCTGGCAAATCTTTGGTTTTACTCGCGAAAAAACACAAGTGCTTCTCCACCGCCCGGGTTACAGTGCTAATTAAATTACGGCGCAGAGTCTGCTGAACGAATTGAATCATAATTCTTTTTGGTTAACCCTGAAACCCTAATCCTGAGGATTTTGCGCTTTTTAAAATTAAGAATCATTAAGCCGCAAAGTTAATGTCGCCCTACGTTACGCAGAATGAACCAGCATCTTTAATTAACCAGATCCACAAAATAAATTGGGTGTAATAACAGAAACCCAGCGCTCATTTCTAGTGGCGCAAATGGACATTTCAGATGAAATGTGTGAGCGAGAGAGAGAGAGAGATTTCTGACAAATAGACGCTAGTGTATGTAAAAAAACTAACGTTATACATATCCTTTAATAATCCAAATAATACTCAATATCCTTATACAAGTCTTATTCTTGTGTTGCTTGAAATTAAAACCTGTCCAAGCCTTTCCCACTTGGTTCCCAAAAACTTGTTTGCAGCTTAAAATAACATTAGTGCAGATCTTTGAATGTATTTAGATCGATTGTTTTCTGGTATCAGAAACGTGAGACGCCTGTGTTTACCCCGTTTCTAAGTTCGACTAGGCGGATGGTGACATGCAGAAAGGCAGAAGGCGGGTGTTGCTGCACCACAAGTTCATAAACATCAGCGTCCACTGTGCTGCGCGCCCTTTGAACACAAAGCCCGGACCCAAACATCCAGCCCATTTTAGCAAACTAGCTGCGCTCTCGCAAGCTTTTGTTTAGCGTCATTTGTGCAGACTGACTCGTGCTGCTCATTGATGTAAACACACGGGGGCCACGGGCCAACCCAACGATGCTGCCTAGCTCAGATCAACATGCAAGGGATTAAGTA
This sequence comes from Clarias platycephalus, assembly GCA_030068275.1. Classification (NCBI taxonomy): domain Eukaryota; kingdom Metazoa; phylum Chordata; class Actinopteri; order Siluriformes; family Clariidae; genus Clarias; species Clarias platycephalus. The sequence goes on along the minus strand of JAQQZT010000005.1, from coordinate 12,312,403 downwards.
CGTCTGCCCGGCACTCATGTACGTCTACTACTGTGACAGGAAGAGGAAAAACAGCATGTCAGACTGGCTGCATGTTCACAATTACGAGTCTGTTTATTACTCCGTATATCCGACGCGTTATTTTCCTTTGCCTTTATCCACTTTATCAAGTGTGACGTTATATTTAAAAATGAATTTCATTTCTGAGTTGCAGTTGAGGTAACATTTATTTAAAGCATTTTTTTTTTCCCCCTTTCCAAATCCAGTCTGCAAACTTCCTATGTAGCGACTGTTGTCTCGCTGGTTTCCTGAGCAAAACTAAACTGCTTTGTAACCAAACAAATGGAATAAATTACCCAACTGGAGTAAATTACTGATTTTCCTCTGGAAGCCATTTGGATTAAAATGTATTTATGTGAAGCAAAGAAATGAAACGGGGTTGTAATAAAAGTTAATTGACAGCATTATGGTTGAAATATTCAATATCCAGATGTACCATTTTTCAAGGGTAGGTGTGTACGTGTGTGGTTTTTCTTGTCTTTGAACCATGAAGGGAATAAAAACGAGTTGGTGGTCCTTAATGATATTTGTTGTGTTGACAAAAAGTAGCTGCAGTTTGATAGGACCAATGTGCTCAGCTGTAATATTGCACAATTCATAATCTAGGGATTTTAATATCTGTCGTTTGTGTGTAGTATCTGAGAAGACAAGTAATGATGCTGTAATACAGCTGTAGCGTTGGAAAGTAAATCGTGCTTTTGCACAGCAGGATCAGATTCGTCACCTCTGCTTAAATTCAGTTATTCGGGTTCATTAGTGAATTTATTGTCATGGTTGAAATATTGTGTTTCTCATGGTAGTCTCTCTTGACTGCAGCAAGTCTGTGGCTGTTTAGCGGTTTGCACTTGCATTGGATGAAACCACTGTGTCGATATTAAGCACACTGAATGTGGGAAGCTCTGGCAGCCGCAATGTGGGAAAACTTGCGAATAAAGGAGTGTAGAATTTGTAAACAGCACGTTGGCCGCGCGTAAGCTGACTAGCTTTAGTGACGTGGGATGAACATGGCCGCTTCTGTTAATTGATGTGACTTTCCTTTTTATTAGTGCCACATGACTCGAGCATAACTGCCTTACTGGTGTGGTAACGGATCTTTACTACTGACTACTGACACTTGTTTTTATCCTCACTCTTAATTTGCTGAGATTCCATTTATTATGTTATATATTATGTAATAACGCCATAACCTTTACATCTTTTTTCCAAGCCAGGAGCTAAAGTCAAACTCACTATAGCGTTTTAACAAAGCTGGAGTCTAATTGCTACTGAAAACCAGATCCTAATTGCTACTGACAAGCATGAAGGTGCCATAGTACTGAAAACAACCTGGCTGACAGCGCTTAAATCCCACCTTGTAAACGGTTGGGAAGGAGATTTTCAGATGCCTTTTTTTTATTTTATTTTTTTTTTTTTATTATTACCCGCTGCCCTACACACGTCCAATGTACTCATCAGTCCGTTATCAATCTCTTTTATTTGAGAATTAAGAAAAACGTTTTACTAATCTGCAGGAATTAAGCCGAAAACCTTTGTGAGCATCCAGATGTAGATGTGACAAGCCAGTGCAGCACAGCTGTTTGAGTGGTTGACATATCTTCCGGAGGTGGCTTGAATCCTAATTATGGCGCTGAGAGTTTAACCATGTACAAATAAAGCAGTGCTTTCCTCTAGCCTTTGTTGAGTAGACTGACTCTCGACTATCACAGGGAGGTAATTGGTGCATTCATCCCAACATGATAACAATCAGAGGAGTAATATCACAGTGACCTCTGACCTCTTGGAACTGACTTGGTGCATATACTGGCACGGTGCTTTTATTTCCTTTTCTCACATACATGTTTGGTGCTTTCCGAGATGGCAGAGAGCTATAATGTAAAGTACTAATGTAAAGTAATTCTTTCTTCCAAAAAAAAAAAAAAAAAGTCAAGCTATAGTGCAGACATTTTAATATAAGCTGTGGTGGAATGGTGCCAATATTTATGATTTAGCCATAACATTTAAATTTTTTTTGACCCCTTACTATGGGCCTATGTGATACCTGGAAACTAAGCTTTTCTGCTTTTGCAGTTAAAGCAGAGGTCAGACCAAACCTGAATAAAAAGCGGCTGGTGGAAAACTCACTGAAGGGGAAAGGACACGGGATGTAAAAGACCGATCACGGCAATCACTTTAGCTCTGCTCCTACTTTACCTAAGTGAACTTTGACCTGTGCATTTGCAAACCTCTGTCTCGTGAGCCAGTAGAAAACAAAAAGATTATTTTGCATCTCTGTCTGGATAAACAAATTGTTCAATAATAAAATCGCAGGGTAAAACGTAAGGTGTGCTGCCTGTTCATATTTTTCTTCAATATGTCTCAGAGGTCAATTTAAGAACTTTTTTTTTTTTTCAATATATTGAGATTTTTTTTCTTCTATTTGTCAGAAATAAAAGTACAAAAGTTTATTTATTTACTTTTTTTAGGTCTGCATACTTATTACATTATATAATAAAATACTTAATCGTATAATATCATATTAATGTTGACCTGAGAGCTGAGCAAATATGCACTTTTAATTCTTTAATTGTTTAATAAATGTATAAAATGAACTTGTACAGGACATGGTTTATAAATCCAAACCTCTCTGTAGATTGCAGTTGAATATCAGTTCACCGACTACATATTGTATCATTTATGCTGTTAGCATGGAGCCGTCCCGTCCACCGACATACACTAGGGGCTTTTGTGGTAAACTGCTTTTTTCTTTTGCCTTCTGCCTCCGAGGTTTTACTTGTAAGGAAAGTTGGTACCTCTGTGTGAAAGCCAGTCGCATCGTGTGCGTTCCATCAAATGTAGCTTTTGGCTTTGTTAAGATTGTTGTTTGTCCTCGGGTGCAATTAAAATACCTCCTTATATTATTGGCGCTGATTTAGCATGAGGGGTCGAGCTTCACTTGCCTTGGTGAAAGCTTGTGTAAGTTAGTAACTGTTGAGTGACAGCAGCGACTAATAGGTGTGAACTGACAACGGATAAATTAGGCAAAGATATTGGAGAAAACCAAGATGCATCCAAGTATTGCCATGAAGATCAGTAGAGGAAATAAATCTTTACGCACTTTAGTGAAGCTGCTTTCTGAAATATTCCAGATTTTTAGCTATATAGCAGTCAAACACAGAATTCCACCATATTTAAAATTGTGTGTGTTGTGTGTTGCAGGTTTGCGCTGGGTGACTCTCGGAAACCCCTGCACGAAACGGCTGCTCTCGTCGAAGACATAGTTCACACGCAGCTCATCAATATGGTAAGCTTATTTAAACGACGCGAAATGCTCGATGTCGGAGTCATTATGGATATTTTCGGACACGTCCAGCCTCGTCGTTCTCTCTCAAGACACGCTTTTATGAGAACAACTGACGTGACACTCTGGAGCTGTCGCGCTGCATGACAAAGTCGTTTCACATTTTTGCATCTGGGAAATGGTTTAAGTGCTCTCTGTAATTAAGTATAAATAGTATGAGAGCAAGCAACCTCTTTTCTCTCCGCTGCATTACAGCGAGCGTTCAGAAATGTCAGCCGCCTCCCAAACTTTCCCAGCAGCCCTGCCCTGTGAAACGGGGAACACAGTCGCTCCGAGATATATACACACACACACGAAAAGAAAAAAATAAAGAAAATGGACAAAGTGATGTAAATAACTGCTTTTCAAAGCCGACTGCTTTCGTTGCTTAGATAAACACCGCTACGCCCCTACTTGCACCTTGTCATGCGTTCACCGCAAACACATGAAAACGCTGACTGTAGTGGCCTACGGCCGGCCTCATCAAAGAAACCTCATGTGAAGCAACAGCTCTGCTGTTTATGTAGGGAATATCATGGGCAGAAATAATTAACCTTCCGTATATTACCCTTCATAACGGCGGGATCGGTGCAGTCCGCATCGTCAAAAGAGAAACGTGTCACGAGTTCCAAACTTAGTTCACCCGCAAAAGAGTTATGTCCAAGAAGGCCAAGCAGGCAGCCGTGACACACGCTGTAGTTTTAACCTTTCACCCCATAACTCCACGGTGCCCTGCCTTTCTACGAGGAGAAAAGTAGCTCTTAACATTCATTGCTTTGACCTTTAGCCCACTGAGTCAGAGGACTCTTAAATCAGGCCTCCGTGTGTTTGTGCGCTGCTGGGGAAAAGAAAAAAAAAAAAAGAAGACGACAATTCAGCCCCTCCATCCTGCAGCTGCAGAATCCTGTCTTCAGGCTCCACTTCTCATTTATGCTCTCCCAGTTGTTAAACACACAGTAGCTATTTTTTGCCATTGTGTGTGTTTTGCACGTTTTCTGTTTTTCCTGTCAGAGCCAAACCACGCTACGGTTTCCTAAATCGCTGCAGAAAAGCTGAGTTTAATATAAAAGTGTTGCAGGACTCCAAGCCCATGTCATATCAAACATCATATTTATGTATCATGCTATTGTCCCGCTGCGGTACTGCGGAGAATTCTGGGACATCGTGGCATCAACGGGACGGCAAACACAACTAGAGTGATCAGACTTCTGAGTCAAATTATAGATCTGATTCCAGCTACTTTTGTGTGTTTCTCTTGAGATTAAGTAGGGCCCAAAAGTCTGTGTCCACTGCCAAGAACTATTTGATTCCAGATATAAAGCATAATGCAAACTTCTGCTCGGTTCATACTTCTTTAAAAAAAAAAAAAAAAAAAGAAAATTTTAACTGAAACAAATCAATTATTTGTAGCAGTTTGAGAAATCATATGAAATTAAAATATATTACAATATCCTGTTAGTTCAGGAGATTTTATTTATTTAGGGATTAAAGAAAAATATTGAAGCGAACAGCTCTGTGTGTATAAAGCTACTGCTAGCAGTAATAAGAACACAGCTTTTATTCAGTGTATTTCTGCACAATGATGTCATTAATAAAAAGTATAATTTAAATTAATTATAACACAGAGATGTTGAATAACTGAATCAAATTTTTCAGTTACAGTGCCCACTCTAATCTCAATCTCCTGTTAATTAATGTGTCTGATGTATGTTATCGTTTCTATGGTAACAACTCGTTCAACTGAAGATGTCACACATAAAGCAATAATAAACATAAACATGCTTTCAGTTATTGTTTGAGTCAATGCTTCTGAAAGGGGATGTTTATTTAAAATTTATAGAAGGAGTTTCCATCTAGAGGGGAACACAGACTGGTGTGGCACTGTTTAGTGATTACAGGATTTAACTCATCTTACAGATGGAATTAATTATTTTTAAACTTTTTTTTTTTATTGTTTACAAAAAAATACGTTCCTGTTGTCTCTTCTGGATGTGGTTTTATATTGAAATAAAATAATCACTTTTTTTTTTTTTTTTTTTTAAACAGTGACTACTCACAATTATTTTTTATAATAGCACAATATTCTGTTGTTTATTATTATTATTATTATTATTTATTTTATTAGTTGCACACCATAGTGTAGTCTGTTCTTGCAATTTTAATCAAATCATCTAGACGTTTTATCTATTGTGTACATTTGAGGTGCAAAACGTTTTGTGTGTTATCAGATGCCTGTAATTAACCGGTAATTCTAAGATCCTGATTATTAGTTTTGTTAAGGGAAGAAAAAAAGTTACTCAGACATGCAAGGTGTGTTTGTATCTGTTTCACTGTAAAGAGCAGATGACACCCAGGCCACGCATGAAGCCACCTTCTTTTACCTTCCATCCAGACACGTGCACTTTTGTCTTGTTCACTTAATGCATTAATGTTAACTGTCATCTACTCAGGCCATATTTTCTGACAGCGGCCAGTGCCAGACAGATTTATAGACTCATTGGCTTTCAATCAGATGCACAGGAACGTCTTGCATATTATAAATCACCGCACTTAAAAACTCTTTTGGAGCTTACTTGCCAAACATAAAAGGCCAGGACAGCCTAAAATAATTTCCAGACTCCTCCCTGAGGACATATAACTCTGTTCTGTAGATCCGAAGATACATAGAGCACAGAACGCGTTAAAGACGAGGACGATAAAGCTGTACTTAGCGATGCACCCGAATGAAATGTCTTGACCAGAACTGAAATTTCTAACCTTGGAATTTTATTAATATTTCTTTCAATCATATTATGGCATCCATTGTATTTTTATGAATACAATGTATGCCATATATATAATATAAAATATTTTTTTTTTTTAAAGCAGGTAACATTAACATGAAAATATTGAAATACAGAAGCTTTATCATTAGTTGTAAAATGCTTATTAATTTATACAGTACATGTGCATCATTTCAGAGACACCGATCAGTGTTTTATTTAAGGTTATTTAACACCTTTTTTTTTTTTAAACACCTTTTTTTTAATCCCATTCATGGCATGTTCACTTAGTGATATTTAAATTTTTAGGAGGATAAATTTCTTATGGATGTAACAGTCAGCTCCTTAATTATCATGCCATTAATTGAAAATACATTATTCTAAGTACACAGTACGTAGAATTAGAAAAAAGTCTAAATTCTAATTCTTTAATTCTACTGTATGTATATGAGCAAAAGAGTGTGGATTCCTGACCAATCACACCCACGTATTTAATTGAACATCCCATTCCACATCTAGTTCTCCATTGCTGTTAATATAATGTCCTCTTTCACGGAAAGGCCTTTCTCTAGATGTTCGAGTGGGATGTGGGGAATTGCCCATTCAACCACTGATGTCGAACAAGTAAAGGTTTCTCAAACTCGTCAAACAACGTGTTTCAAAATCTTGCTTTATGCACAGGGGCATTGTCATGCGCGTACAATTTTAGGCTCTGAGCTTCCAGTGAAGGGGAACTGTAACGCTGCAGCATAGAAAGACATTACAAAAAATGATGCTGCACAATTATCTATAATGTTCACGCCCATATATTGGTATAAAGATCAGGTGACCATATACCTTTAATGATAATAATGATGATAATAATAATAATAATATATAATTATTAGCCACATCTGCCTTACAGCACCGTGAAATTATGTTTTCGCATATCCCACTTAGGCAGTTGGGGTCAGAGTGCATTAGTTTGAGCCTTAACTGTAGCCACCACTGGCCATAATTTTTTAGGTGACAAGTGTCTACTTATTTTCATAAATCAGGGAATGGCTGTTAAAATACAGTACTGTCCAGAAGTCTTAGGCATATGCAAATAAATGCTGTAGAGCAAGTAAGTCTTCAAAAAAAAAAGGGGGTTTGTTAAAACCCTCCAAAGCCAGTAAACAGTAAGTAGTTAAAGTCAGTATTTGGTGTGACAATGCTTTGTGTCACGTACAATTTGTGAGTTTACAAAGAAATGAGCTACTATTAGCTGTTATTAGGTATGTTATCCTTAGCATCCTGCAGAACCCACCCACAGTTCTTCTGAGATCTTCTGCTTCTTTTTGCATGCAAAATCTAGCTGCCTCCATTTCAAATTTTTTCCTTTTTTTTTCTTTTTGTTTTTCTTTTTTTTGTCTGAAAATGTAGTCATTTACTGTATATAATGTGCTACTTTTATACAAATATTTTTTATCTGTTAATTTTGTGCGGGAATACTAATGTTTGAAAATCAGAAATGTTTTTGTACTAACTCAAAAATAAAGTCCTAAAATTAAAAAATGTACTGTATAATAAACATTTCATACGAAAGTGTGTACTAAAAACAAAAAATCCAGTAATTAAAAAGGTGAAAGTTAAGAAAGCTTATTTTCTGTGGAGTGCAAAAGAATGAAAAAGTACAACTCCGTGTGGTTGTTTCTCAATATTACACAATGTATGACAATGACTTTAATGCATGCTTTAACATCATGACAGGCAGCTAAAAATATTTTTAGGATATCATTTGTAGAATGGTGCATGAAACAATATTTTTAATACAACAGTGTGGCAAACAAGTCAGTATAAATTTCATTTAAATAGTCTGATATTATGTTTATGTAAAATCAAGTCGAGTCAAGGCCAGTGGGTTTTTATTGTCAATACTTGTTATGGTTTGTGTTCTTTGTCATTTCCATGGTACAGCACATCCCCATAAAACGGTACAGCACGCAGGATACAGAGTGTAAGGCAAGTGCAAAAACAAAAAATAAAACGTATACTTTAGACCAGGCCTTTGTGTGATGAATTGACTTTAGTTAATGGAGATCTTTGTGAAATAATCCAGTGTATGATTAAGTGAATTAATCCGCTTTATTTATTTATTTATACTTCTTGGTCCCAGTTTGGCATGCAGTAGTAACTGTCTTTTAACGTTTCAAATATTACAAAATATTGAATTTATTTCTTTTTTCCACTTTTTCCCCCTCATCACTCAGTACCTGCTCTGAGACAGCAGTTCTCACGTCATCTCCGTCCGTTTCCTCCTCATCCTCACATGTTAATAAACTCTTCACTTTATTGTACCTCATCAGGAAAGCCTGTCTCCTTAGTATGGGAGCGTATGTAACACTACACTATTGGATATTTATTTTTGCAGCACTATAAATATCTTGCCGACTCTCAGCGGTAAGCACTAAACAGGGCATGATGGCGATAACCCTCAATTAATTCCCTGTTTCCTCTCTCTCCTGGATTTATTATTGTTTGGAGAGGCCAGGTGTAGCAGTGCCGAGTGGACCGTAATTGTGTTCATGCTACTTAGACGAAGACCGCAGTGGTAATAAACCAAATTACACAATAAATCCTTCCCAGATGGCCTGCAAAACATTTCGCACTGCTTTGGTGGCGGAGTCTCAGAGTGCGGAGTGGATTCCACACACACACACACACACACACACACACACACACACACACACACACACACACACACACACACACACACA
>JAQQZT010000005.1:12274922-12295739 GCA_030068275.1 Clarias platycephalus | reverse complement strand
TGTGTGTGTGTGTGTGTGTGTGTGTGTGTGTGTGTGTGTGTGTGTGTGTGTGTGTGTGTGTGTGTGTGTGTGTTGCATGGTCGTTCCTGATTTTGTTTTCTTTCTACACTGTAAAACAACACTGAAGGTATCATAAATATATGTCATAATCTCACTTGAACAGTTAATATTGAGATGTATCTGCTACTTATGATCTGTAAAGCCTTCATAACGCTGTTTTTTTTTTTTTTTTGTAAGTCGCTCTGGATAAGACAAGCTTGTAGTAATCTCGCCTGTGTATCAGTGAGCCTTGGCCGCCCATGATCCACCAGTTCACCTTCCTTGGCGCACTTTTGGTAGATCTTGACCACTGCAGACAAGGAACACCCCACAAGAACTGCAGTTTTGGAGCTGCTCTGATCCAGTCATCTAGCCATCACACTTTGGCCCTTGTCAAAGTTGCAAAAATCGTTACGCTTACCTATTTATTTTGCTTCCAACAAATCAACTTTAGGAACAAAATGTGTCCCACGTACTAAAATCTCATGTACTTCCAGGTATCATTGCAATGAGATATTGTAATTGTACCGTCAGGCGATATGATATATTACAAGCAAACTTATCTAAAATTAATATTAACGTACAGTATTATTCTCTAACTACTATAATTCTATAAAATAGTAAAGAAACCTGGCACAATATTTTTACAGTGCTGCTAATGTGTGGGATCCCAGTTTTGGTGGCAAAAAACGGGGGGGACCTACTCCCCGTAATGTTATGCCTCATCATTGTGTGTATGTACTGTATGTGTGTGTATGTGTTTCTTTGTTTTCTCAGTTCCCAGGGTGGGCACCTGGAAGGTGGCATTGACTAGCTGGCTGACTAACACTTATTTTCCAACTATTACCCCTCTTTTCGTGTTTATCCTGAAGGCAAGGACAGCTGTGCTGTCATATTTGAGTGCTGAGAAAGCAAAACAAACGCTACCTCTGCCAAAATTGTCTGACGTTTATGGAGACCCTATGTGACTATGAAAGTGCTGCTCTCAAAAATATGTGGTTTTCTTATCAAGTCCCTCAAGGATTTTAAACAGCAGATGCTGTGACTCATTCATCCGACTTGCATTGACTGGCAGAATGTCGAACAAAAACATCTTAAGTGTGATCTTGTTGTCTGCTGACTGAAGCTTTTTGTTCAGAGCTGAAGTTTTTTTTGTTCCCCCCCATTTTTCCTCCCCTCCCTCACTCCCTTTGCAGCTCCACCAGGCAGCCGAGGTAGCTCTCCTCCGAGGAGCGAGGGTCATATCACCAGAGGATATCATCTTCCTCATGAGGAAAGACAAGGTAAAAAGAACATATGCACACACTCTCCCAGAGCACATTGCTAAAACAAACACACCCAATGGCTTGTGCTAATGTCTGGTCTTGCAGTAAATGATAGCTGATTACTCCAGTATGCGGTATGATTGGAATCATTGGAACTTATACAATCAGGCCTCCACCCTCGCATTGTGAAAGTAACCATAGTCTACTCTCCCTGCTTCATTGCTTTTCCTCTTGCGCCCCTTTCTTTTAGAAGAAACTGCGAAGACTCCTCAAGTACATGCAGTTCCGAGATTTCAAATCCAAACTGATGAAAACCCTCGAAGATGAGGAACCGCTGGACTCAGGTACACAGTAGATTCATAAATCAGTTTTACTAGAGCGAAATATATGCCACTTATGTTTTAGCTCTAGCGTATGTTTATTACATTCTGCCTAGAAGAAGACATTTTTCTGAAACCTTTCCCCTCCTGCACCAACTGAATTTCACCATTCAGTAAGCGCTTTAAATGATGAAGGGATACATAATGATTGGAGTCAGCCAAGGTAATTTCGTATGCCACAGTCAATCAGCAAGAGTCATTACCAGAATGCAGGCGGAAGCTTTGGCATGCCTCCTTTTCGCATAGCGTTCCACCTCTCCCTCTCCTGCTAGTTCTCCATCAATATCACAGTGAAACGAAGAACGAGAGAGGAAAATCATCCGCAAAGACGCTGCAGTTTTTGCCGTTTCATGTCATGATGAGTATCATTAGGATCTTTGCTCCTCATCTGGCCTGTAACTTGAGAGATGGAATAATGTTAAATGCGGCGTTCAGAGCGAGCGCTCCACGCAGTCGATTGAGAAGGAGTCTGCATGTCTGTGCGCGCAAATTCAGACTCTCCCCCTCCTTTCTTTTTCCACGAGCAGTCTGATGGGCTGCTCTGTTTAATGTTTTTTGCTCCCCCAGCGTTTGTGTTGTGCTCAAATTGGCTCCGAAAAGGTTGACGTTTCCCCAAATGAACCTCCTCCTTTCAGGAAAACTGGATTTTGGAAATATGTTTTTTTTTAATTTATTTTTTTATTCTTTCTTACTTTGTTTTTTAGTGTTTTCCATAAAAGCATGAACCCTGCTGGCATCCATAGCCTCTGTTGCCCTGATTCTGATTCCTCCCTGTGAGGCCTGAGGGACGCGCCGCGGCCGTTCATGCTCTCTCTGCTGCGGTGCATGTGTGTTGGTGCGTGTGTGGTGGCAGTGTCGCGGACACGGCAGAAGCGTGGCTGAAAGCAACCATGCTGATTCTGACCACACTGTCTCTATCCTGACCCCTGCAGTAATTTCCCAAGCGTTTTAGGCTATGAAAACCGCTATGATGAGCGTTACACACTGAACCATGTGCCCACAGTCTAACCAGTGTGTTTGCTGTGACCCACCACTGCTACTGCTTGTCGTTTATCCCCCCCCCCCCCCCCTCTTTATTCTGTACACCAGGAGCAAAACATACAATGACTGAGATGTTCCTAGAGCAGCAGGTTGTGATTACAGCATTGCTAAAATACTATGCTTAGTCAGGGTTGCCCATGGAACGTTTAGCATATGCTTTGATTTCTTTCCACTCTTTGATTTATGTATTTTTTTCTTTAATGATGAAATTCTGAGGTGACTTTTCTGGTTTAAAATCCTTTCATTGTCAAGTTGGTCTAATTCCACTTTGGTTAACAGTTTCCTACATTAACCACAGTGCTGTTTGACTTCTGCTATTAGTCGCACCAGTGATTATTCATCTCTACCAAAAGAGAACAATGCAACAGTGCCTCAGTCTGTCACACACTCTCTCATCTGCACACTCTGCCCAAACAGATAATGTTCCATTGCTTCAGTGTTTATGGTAATACCACCATTAATCGAGTCTTTTTCATAACCTAGCTCAACAACCGAGTTTATTAAAAGCTTATTATGAATCCTTATCGATATCTCTTTTTGTTATTTTTTTTTTTTCCCATTTAAACTGTACCCATCCTTTCTTTTAGGATTAACATTAATACAGCATCATTAAAGAAATTCGTACCCCAGTTGCTAACCATTTTTTGGATAACACATTTCATATATTTCAGTGTGGAGTTGTCACCTCACTTTTTAAAATGCCTGGCAGAAATGGTGTACCCGTAGTTAAAAGAGCACTGTTTCCCACATGCTCTGGGCTACAGTCATGATCTTGGTTTCATTTAAAAGGTAGCACTCTCAAGATGTTCCTTACAGAGGCTCAAATGAAAGAGTTTAAATCCGTCTGACTCATAAGCTACGTTTACATGGACAGTGGTTCTTCAGACTGACTGAAAGCATTCTGTTTAGAGATTCCACCTTTACTGTTTACACGGATGCTGATCCGATAAGATGTGTGTTTATATGCTCAAAGCATTTAATCAGAATTTAAAGGGTTTTTTTTTTATGCGCAAAGTGGTGCTGCCCGCTGTGAAGTGTTCAGTCTGCCAGAAATATAACAAAAGAAGAGAAGGAGAAGAAAAAGAAGCATTATTCACCAACTTTAAGCCTAGGTTATGCTTCCCTTTTTTTCTGATAAAATGCAACTTCTGTGTAATGTTTGATTACATGGATTCATCCTCATCTGTGATTGGTTAGATGCTTTACTACATATAAAATGGGGAGCCAGTCAATGCCCTTCCTCGGCCAGAGACTCAGTGGATGGAAGTAAACACAGGTGGGAGAGAAAGTTCTCATGAAGTGTTACTGTTCGGAAATGGAAGCAAAAGTTCCCTCCCGGAAACTCATCAAGCAACTTTTACTTTTAGCACTTATATGTTCAAAAAGAATATATTTATTCAAGAAAGAAATTATTATATCAAGTATTTCCTTGGGTAAAATATGTACCTACTGAATGGACCATCAAAGGTTTACACCCCAAGAAACCTCCACAATCCCCATCCCCCGATCTGGCCGGCAGCAGAGGAGTTTATTGTTGTTTATTAGTGCAATGTTGGGGTTCATGTAAAAGCACTTATAGACCTGTAAACTAATCAGTACCTATTGATCTAGGTATACCAAGGTTAGCTATTTGGCCTTAAAAGCACAATTAAATCACAGCCCTATTTTTTATCCTGCTTCTGCCAAATCTTATTACAATAATATACAGATGTTTATGGATAAAGGTATTATGATGTGATTTTAGGGTTCCATTCGGAGACCCCAAAAGGAACCTGTGGTTTACCGAAACTGCATGTTGAAGTGAGAGCGTCCATAAAATGGAGAATTCAGGCATGTCGTTCAGAGGGGTGAAAGAGGGAAGGACTTTTATAGTAATGCATCTTAACTTGCTAAGTAAATCATGTAAGCTTGAGTAAATTTCAGTAGTTTGTAAAACAGTCCAGTCCACATTTTTTCTTTATTGCTGAATTTTGTGGGTCGTTGTTGGTGGATCAAAGATGGCATCTGTTTTTTTCCTCCTGTTTATTTTGGTAGATTTGAATGCTCTGTTTCATCACTGCAGATTAGTTGTGTTTACCATTCACCCAAACCAAGATTTTCCAAGCTCTTTTATTCCTGTAAACACACCGCTGCATCAAATGGCAAATTTAGAATACATTTAGAAAACATTAAAGACAAAAACATAGTTCTAATTACGTGCATCAGCATATTTGTACCATTTGAAGGCAAGTTTACACAAAGTGGAATATTTTTTCCCTCGTTCTTCTTTTTTGCTTTTTTTACTTTTTGATTGAATTGCCCGTTTACATAGGAAGTCCACAATTATGGTTCTGTTCGAGGCTCGAGCCATGCCAGCACCAGGAAATTTGAGCCTCATAAAAGTGCTGTTATTAAGGTGTCATGAGTCCTGTCTCACTGATTAAACATTTTCTGAGGCTATTTATGTCATGTCAAGCCGACATTACTTCACAAAGATGCATTTGATCACTGCGTTTCCTCTCATTTAATTAACATTTCGCTCTATTCATTTTCCCAGTGCAATGCTGTAGGGATTTAATTAGCAGCGGTTCTCTACATGTTGTAGAGTGAAAAGCGGTTTGTCTTGGTGGGCTGTATTAAGCCTTTGGGACTTGGAGCTGATTATGCCTGTTGAACTTAAGCCAGGAAGTGAGCAATCTTTGGAATGAAATATAATAATGTTTAACATAACTTTACGTTTAATATTTACCGTAGTTTTGTTCGGTCAAATCAAGATGTTTTATAATTGTGAAGTCAGGCTTGTTTTTATGCCCTTGTCATTCTACACTGTTCTCCCTTCTCATTCTCATTTGCCAATAATTTCCTTGTAATTACACCTTCTTTGCTTCAGGACAGATTAAACAGCTAATACGCCTAATAGCGATTAGAGCAGTGACAGAGTGATGTAGAAAGAGCGTAGATATTGTAGCGTGTATAGCTCAATAAGTTGGAAAAGCCTGTCTTTTGTGTGCATTCATAGTACCAGGCAGTGTTTTAGCGCAGAGTTAGAAGATGACGATTGAGTGGGCAGCGCCTCGGGCCCGTCCCATTACAGCTCAGGTGTAAACAAGGCCAGCTGGCCTGCAGATGTGGGCACCAGAGAGTCAGTAACTGTGTGTGTCTGTGTGTGTGTATCTAGACAAAGTCTCCAGCAGCAGTGCCAACAAGAGGCAGAAGCTGGCGCTGGACTTCCTGGGCTCCATCGACCAGACTGGGGAATTTCTGACACTGCTAGAGGATGAGGAGGTGGATGAAGTCAAGCAGGAGAGGATGGAGGTGAGTGGGATGAAGAGCGCTGACAGATCCTGATATATGCAGAGCTGAAAGGGGAGAGAGGAAGAGAGAGCGAGAGTTGTGTAGGGTACCTGTATGATTAGACACAGGGTTTCTCATTTGGGAATCGGATCTCACTTCAACAAGGTGTTTATACATGTTAAATGCGCCCTCTGACCGCAGGAACACTTGATAGTCTGTCTGCACCGAAAGAGTAGTTAAAGTGTTCAGGTTCCACTAAAGACAAGCAGCCAGACCTCAAAGGCCTGTCATAAGGTCCTTCTGTTTTCTTTTTGTCCTTGTCCTCTCGTAGACTGAACATTCTAGCAGACTTTTCCACTGCAATGCTATATCCATCTACTTTCCGTTGCGCCGAGCTCAACATGCAAATTAGCAAAACTCAGGAAGGAGGTGAGAAAGTTTAGCCGTGGCCCGTCCAGTGCCATTAGAAAGATGGTGTCAGTGTTTTTTTTTTTTCAGACCATATAACCTGCTAGAACAAATGTCAACAAGGCTAAATGCTGGACACCGAGACCGAGATATGGCAAGTCCTCAACCTCTTACAATCCCCAGTTCTCACTTGGCTCAGCCTTATTCTAGAAGAAAAAGTAAGGGAGCGTTCTATAACATCCGTTTGTCCTCGCTCTGCCAATTGAAATAAAGGGCCATGAAAGATGTAATTAACTGACCATGGATGTGTTCAGACAAAGGTGGGGGAGGTATCGCCATGAGGCTCTATATACCCTGTTTCAATTAAAACCAAGCCCAAGTCATTCTGGCCGTGGCCCAGAAAGCCTGTGGTTTTTCCCCAAAACTTTGTTCCTACCAAGTGTTTTAATGGGTGTGTTTTAGCTATCAGGACAATCTTTTGGGGTATAAGCAACCGTATCCTTCTTGGCCTCCCACTTTGCACTATTCCTGAAGCTCCTTGGAGCAGTTTTATGGCTTACCCACATTGCTTTTAGCTGCTTTATCTTGGTGTACCCTCTGTTCATTAGGCACTGTCAGCTCTGGCCAAAAAAAAAAAAAAAATTAAAATGTGCATTCCCTTGAAAAGAACAGACAATTGGAATTTAATTTGACTGTATCTTTTAATATGATGTTTCAAAGATTTTTCCTTTTTTTATTATTGGCTTTCTACATTTCTCCACTACTCCCCAAGATTTCTTCAATATAGGTCCTATTTACAGCAAATGGCCCCTTTTCAAAGCATTCTGCTATATCCTCCGCTGACTCCCCAAAGGTTTCTGGGTGATGTAAATATATTGCAACACTTGTGTAAATACCATGGACGCTATTTTTTACGGCATTTCCAAAGCCGCAGCTTATGGTCCAACCTTTTGGTGAATGTCCAGTCCTCTGAACTGGCAGTCTTGCTTGCCATGCATCAGGTCAGACAGGGTTATAATTTAGCCGTTCACATATAGTCCTGATCAGAGTGCGATGGTCTTTTTTTTTTTTTTTTTTTGTCGTCAATGGTATGTGGGTAGGATTTCTTCAGGCAGACCATCAGTCTTCTTGTGGACCTTCTAAGATCTCTTGACAATCTGTTATTTTCTTGGCTACGTTCAGATGGGAATGCTTAAAAATCTCTTTGTCATGTTGTATGGGATCTACATTGTTTTGGCATTAATTCTCCGATGACAGAAGTCTTCAGAGAATGCTATTCTGGGACTCCAGGGAAATGTATTTTTCATATTTCACAATGGGGTTTGAACTTTCCCCATTATATTAGAATCTGTTTTTAACTCTCCTTGTGTGATTGCATACATTTTACCATATGCTGTATTTCAACGTGTGCTATTTCTGTTTTATAGAAAATAAAGAACAGTTTCTTGACCACTTGATACTGTATGATCATATCACGATACCTAGGTGCCGATTTAATTTGTATTACTTTTTTCTTTTCTTGTGTTATAATTGTGGACAAACCCAGCAAATAAATCGCTCCTAATGTGTGGATAGTTTACAGCGCTCCATTTGTAGGATTTTTAAGGAACATTTTATTAGGTATATCATATTAAGGAATTTTACCAAATCAAAAGCAAACATATAATAAAAAAATTTAAAAAAAGAAAAGATTTTGGTCTCAGTGATGCATGAAATGTCGCACAAAGAATCGTGATTCTTAACTAAATCTTTTTTTCTTTTCTTTTTTTAAGCTGATCTCTAGTTTTTTATTTCTAACACTTTGTTAGAGTGGAAGCTTCAGGGTTGATCAGAATGCATGTTTCTGTGCAAAATTACCGAACCTTCTCAGGATCCAAAGAAATTAGGGAGAAGAAAAAAAAAAAAACCTTTATCACGGCAATGTGACATTGTAATGGATTTTGGGAGTTGAGTCCTTCCTTCTCCTGCTGACTGAGATAATTGTGGTGCTTTAGGATATTATTCTGTGGTCGTCTCCAAGCTCTAAGTAGCATCAGGTGTCTTATTCGAATTCCCTTCAGTCTTCGAGTGTTTTTGTAAGAGCCATTAAAAAGCAGCCCACCGGCAACATCCATAGCCTCTCAACACTGACGCAGTGCCTGAGTAATTCTTAAGTATCCATACAGGCATTTGATAGTGATTGTGCAGAATGAAAATATTGCCCGAAAGTCTGCTGTACTCCTGGAGCACCCCAGGTTGTCCCAGACATACAAATGAGGATTTGATGTTTCAGTCACTCACAAGCTATCCAAAATGTATTTTGAGTTATGGCCTATGGAAGTCTCTATTACCCCTATCTCTAGTACAAATTGGCGATTCTCTTTATCCAGACCACACTGGCATAGCATGAAAGCGCACAGGAGCCAAATCAAATATTTGTCAATGTCGAATCACACAGCTCTGCCTCAGTTGTGGGTATATTCTGGCTATTACCAGGTGAGTTTTGAAGTTTTGATTTAATCAGCGGCTAAACATAGTATTCAAATGCAAAATCCCCCTGCCACGCTTTTCCGTCAATGAGCCACAGTCATAACATTTCTCCTGTCTCTGGCTGACTGCTCGACAAGAGTTATTTAAGTTCAGTGGCTCCAGCGTCTATCGCTCTCGGCTCAATTTGGAGCCGAACGCAGACGCAGAGGCTGCTGCGAATTCCCCTTCTGCACTGCAAACGAGACCTCTGCTCGCCTGTTAGCGACACTAATAGAAATCACAGTTCCAGCGCTCGCCGTCATTAATATGTATTTTCGAAGATGGAATTTCTAACGACTGCCAGCTAACTAAATAAAAAGGCTCCGGTTGGTTTGGGTGGGCTGAAAGTGATCTCTGCAGCCTCGTTTTGGGCGCTGAGCCCCGTGCTCAAGCTGGATATCAGACTGTCCGCCGGGTGGAGAAGGAGATGCCGTGCAGTGCCTCTGTCCGAGCGGTCTACAAAAGTCAGTGCTCGCTTGAACTCGGAACTTGGAAAAGTTAAACCTGTAGGACGCATGTTTAAAAGGAGAGCCATAAACTATAAGCCGTTTTTAACGACGCACACCCTGCTAACCCCTGAAAGTCTGCGCGGCTGTTAGGTTTGCCTTTTTTTATTTTTTTTTATTTATTTATTTTTTTTACAGCACACATGCTGATCGAGTGTTCAAACGCACTGCTCTGTGAATGTATGAAAACGAACCAGGATAGGGAAATGTCTAATTATAGGTTCTGACCTGCAGTTTAACAGGTTGAGCTGTAAATCCGAAGCGAGGCCTGTTTGGTTGCTATTAAGCGGGTTTGTGACGGCTCAGTGCACTCTTAAAGTCTGTAAAGACAGTAAGTCTCATGTCAGGATATTCCACTGTGCCACATGGCTCACGCTAAAACTGACAGACTCTCAGTTGTTGTTGTTTTTTTGTCCTTTGATTTTGTTAGGACACTTAAATCCCTGCTTAAGTACAAAATTTCACGGGTAACTTAAAAACAAAAATTGCAGCATGACACCTGATTCCTTCAGATACCTGGCAGGGTGATGGAAGAGATTATTACAGGAGGAACAGATACGCACTTACAGGACTAACACTTACACCCTGAATGAACCTATTGTGCCCTTGACCACATTGTACATCTTTATGTCAGGCGGTTAAGCCTTAATGACGTACATGAGGATTGTGCCTACTTGTACCATGATATTATTTGTAGACACCCCATCCCTGCTGTAGTATTACAGGTCTTAACAATACAACGAGTGCAGTGTATGTACTGTATCTCACACAGTATGTGTCAGTGTAGGCAGCATGCTCTTGTTGCACCCATTTCGCGTAGTCATGAATACACTTACTGAATGATTGATGATGTTGATGACCTGATCTTTTTACGGGCTCTTTAATCTCAAGTGTTTCACACCCCTGAGCGCAAGTTTCACTGTGACTCCGACCGAGAGTGGAGATTCCCCTCGTCTGACTTCTCGGCACTCTGTGCACGTGCTCATTCTTTGATGCCTCCAGGTGCACAGTAGTGTGTTTGGTTTTACAACATGACATTATGTAATTAGCCACAAGTCACTCTCACATTTACCAGAGCTGTGGGGAATGCTCTGTGAAATGTCAGCAAGTCTGTGAGATAATTTAAAAGTTTCCGAAGAATTAATAATCTGTTCTTGTTTGTCTGTTTTTGCTATTCATCTGCAGAGACTTGAAAAACAGACAAGGAGCATGGACTCTTCTCAATATGCTGATTTTTGTGAGAGCCGACAACTCAGTTTTTGTAAGTATTCGTGTCATACTGTACTGTAGGAACACTGTAGGTCTAAATGTGAGATTAGAAGGCATACAATTATTTCTCAGTAGCTTACCAATGAAATGATGCATGATCTCACAAGCTGTAAAATGAGAATGATGTGGGAGACAAACCATTACACATACTAACACACTGAGAGGCAGATTTTCTTATTCGTTTTTATTTAATATTTCTTTTACCAGGAAAAACTCACAAACAGCATAAAACAATTACTATACAGATCTATCACAACTACCATTAGCCAATGGTGCATAATAGAATAGAAATACAATTTACAATTAAGAAAATTAATATACAACCATAGGATATTCTGAAATTAAACAAACGCAGCAAAACACTGACAGTGACAAATGTAAGGAAATGCAGTAAAGTCTGCCTAAAGGGTCCAGTGACTGTAATTTAAGCTCATTTTGTAGAATGTTCCATATATGGTGAGTTGCATCAACAAAAGCTTTTTGTTCATGCTTTCGGTACAAACAACAGAAAAAGATTGTGTGATCGATGTGCATAATTATCATTTTTTTTAAATTAATAAATGCTGGTAACACATATGCAGTTAACAGCCCTTGAATGGCTTTATAGATATGAAGCTGTATCCATGATTTATATTTTTGTCCCTATTTGATCACCTGTTTTGTTTTTTTTCTTAACCACGAGTTAGCTCTCACCATCACACAGCAGCTACCAACCAGCAAGATCTCATACAAACCGATTATCTTTGTTTCCTGTCAGTCTTATGCACCACGCTCCAGTCCAGTAGGCGGCAGCATTGCACCAACCGTACATAAGTTCAAAAGAAGAACTGGATGGAAGTGGTTTGCATTTTCCATAGGGACTGTGATTATATATTGAGGAATTCAGTTACATTCAAAAGGTTACCTAAATAGTTAAATCAATAAAATGTGCATCAGTTCTCAATTGAAAACTGACTCATTGATTCAGGTCACTGAAACGGTTAACACATGATTTAACTGAATAACCGATTAAATTGTACAGCTCTAGTTACTTTGATTGACAGGGGAGAGAGAATGCCATCCTCCCACTCAGAGATGACACTTTTGCTCCTTGCCATGGATGACATCATCTTGATCCATGGGATTCTCTGGATGACGGGATGAATAGTTTTCTGTTGCACCACTTGGGACCACCATGATTTGTAACTTTTCAAGTGTTTAAGTCTTTAATGGCTTACTGGATTCATGCCATGTTTCCTCTACCGTACCAAACATTGCAGACAAAACATTTTTACAATTTTTTAAAAATCATGTCCGTTCAATATGTGAAATTTTGATCAAGACTGTCACATATAGGGTGCATAAATCTACAACCTGGGCTAGAAAGAATTTATCCCCAGCCATGCTTCATCCGGGGTCTGTGTTTTTTTTTTTTATTTATTTATTTATTTTCTTCTCATTGTTTGGGATGCTTTTGCAATTTTTTCAATAAAATTTATGTTAAATTGCTTGTTAGGAGCAAATAATCAGATTTGCATGACAAATAAAATCTGCATGAATGTCGGTGAATCTTTGAAATCTTTCAAACTTCATACCAGCTGATCCCTGGTCATGAAGCTACACAGGATTGCTTAAACGTGTTAATTCTATAGAATTTTGGTGCAGTCAGTGCAGAGCTGTATGTTCTGGAGAGCTTCGAGGTTTAAGAGCATGACTGTGGGATGTGAACACACCACCACTGGTTTGTGAAGGCCACATTCCAGCACTAATAACATGTTGACTGGCTTTGGGCTTCACCAGTAACCATGCTCTCCCCACTGGCACTGGCGGGTGCAACCCCGCACTTCTCGCCTCGAGACCAGTGTGAAAAACCCAGCACGAGCGCAGGGAGTCATAAACCTATTTAAGCGACCCTAATGCACATTTTCCTCAAATGCAGAGTAGACATAAAGAATAACGCTTTTTAAAACACTGGTTTTTCTTTTCCAGGCTTACTCAGTTCAGAGCAAAAGTTTGCATACCCCAGGACAAAATGAATAAGACTTATTATTTAAATTTATACCACCAGACTCTGATCCCTCATAATCAGTTATCATGTATCATTATATAAGTATCATTTGTGTGTGTTTAATCAAAACGGCCATTCACATGTCATACTAACATCAACTTCTTTTGTGTCCTCTGAAACTTAAAATAATGTTCTGTTGATTGTTATATATTTTGGATTATTTTTTGTTATTGCAACAGCATCAGCTTTTACTTTTTTCACTTATAAGCATTGTTTTCTATTTGTTAATAAATTGTAAAATAGATATTCTCCTTCATAGTTCTAAGCTATGGTGTTGCTTACCTTAAAACACATTTTAGTTTTCAGAGATCCTAAAATGGAGATATGGTTAATGCTGTTCACCTCTGACTTGTTTCTCTGGATTTGTGGTTTAGCTAAGAAGCTTTCCAAATTTCGTGAGTGGTTAGACTGCAGCAGTCTGGACCTGAAACCCAACGGGGTCTCCTTGGAGATCCTGTCATATCTGGCCTATGAAACGGTTGCCCAGGTAAGCTCCTGACTGCCTCTGTAATGTACAGTAGTATGTAAGAGCCAGATTTTCTTGGATTAGTAATGTAGTCTTGAGGAATAGATCTCCAGGTTTTCTGAAGGACTTTTTTGGCTCTCGTTATTAGTCCAGTTCCTGTACCTGACCATACTCAGAGCAATGTCTTTTCTTTGTTAAGCCACACAGTGACTTATAAACCATTGAACCATAAAAAAAACATATAATTTAAGGTATGAATCAGTGAGAAGCAGATGATAACAGATGATCACGACGGTGAATAGTACTGTATACTGGTGATGCTGAATGATTAATGCTTAGAACAGACGAGAGGGGGAAATGAGGTTGCTGCTGAGGTTGTTACATAAACAACCGAGTTTTAAATTGCATCTTTAGGGACTTTGCAGCCTGTCACAGTAAAACATTTGTTCCCATTTCTTTCATTTAATGTACATGACTGAATTTAATTTAATTCAATATGTTTAACATGTTTTGCACAGTACTGTACTTCCAGAAAGTACAGTCAGAAAGTGGCTGGAAGTGGCTTTTTTCTTTATACCATAATTCATAACACATTCACAAAGCACTCTTAGGCCACTTAACCACAGCTGCATAAAATATTTTTGTCAGTCTGACATTGAAGCTGAGATTGTGGAAGCCTCTTAGGTTTCAGATAAGGCTCATGCAGGGGGCTTTGATAAATGATGTGTGGACTTATTGTTTAAATTCAGCGTCATAATAATCAGTTCTAAAAATCTAAATAAAATATTTGAGGGCCCCATTTAATTTCTAACTCACTTATTTAAATTCTGATAAAAAAATTAACGTCATATCTGACATGATGAAAAACTTCACTTTAACATTAAAACATTTTGCTCATAATGATATTTCTGTTGTCATTTTCCAGATTGTTGACCTTGCCCTGCTCGTTAAACAGGACATGACCCCCAAAACAGGTGACCCGTTCAGCCATGCCATATCAGCCACTTTTCTGCAGTACCACAGCGCCAGTGCTGAGGTGAGCCGCGCACAGATCAGTCGTTTTCATTCACACTCAGTGTTTTGATGTATGAGAACCAAGATATCAGCCCTGAGATGCTTTATGTAAAAATGATACTAATTAGATGGACATTATTGTGTGCACGTGTGTACAGATTCTGTGTGTGATCTTTTTCTGATTGGTTAAATTTAGTTTTTAAGAAAAATCTTAAGTGTGAATGATTTGCAGATTGTTGTTCTGTTGGAAAATGAAATGGATTTTCTTTCATTTATATGTGTATAGTTATTTTACCAATAGCCAGCATAACAAGGTGGCTTTACACAAATTTGGATGTATATCTAGATCCTGATTTGTGCACTAGATGAATAAGAAACATCTTACCAGGGCTTGACCTTCAGCCAGTTGTTGCTGCCAAGTTTGTACAAGGTGGTTTTGTCCTGTGGGAGCGCGTCCATGGAGGGGCTTTTCTGTCACTGAAACCACAAAACCTCATGTCTCTCTCTCTTTTTCATATTCGGACTCAGCCAAGGCCACTTTTGGTCTGGAAACACAAGTTGTATTTTACCATGGATTCCATTATTGTTGTTGTTTTTTACTTCCTTAAACCTTGAGGGTCCTGTGTGGAGGAACGTCACAGTAAAGCTGCATTGCACAATAACTGTGGTCGTCTCAGCAGAGGAGAAATTGACCAGCATAATCGCTGCGTTTAGATATTACAAATGACACACAGCCTTACTATTTAATGAGTCTTAAAAGTTTTAAATGTTTATTCATAAATTTGGGTTTAAGGCAAAAAATTTAAGGTTGTATGGAGTAACAAATGATGTAAGCAGCACATGCTTATACGAATTCATTTGAATTTGTAAAAAAAAAAAAAACATTAAATGTAGTTAAATTGTTATAACACTGATGAATTGGTCGAAATAACTGATTGGTCAAAGGGTTAACATGAAGTCACTCATATGGTTTAAGCTCCATTATAGACTAATAGTACAGTAAGTACATTTTCTAATAAACAATCAATATGATGTCAATGCAAGTGATGATATGGTGAAATTTTGTGTTTTTATGGAAGGAGTCTCCAGTGTCAGCACTTTGTAGCATTCATTGCTAAAGCTGTGCATTTTTCAATCATGGGAAATGATTCGTGTTTTCCAGTAAAAATAACAAGCTGCCTTCAAGAGTAAGACTTGTCAGGAAATAACTGTTTGTAGCCACATTAAAATGAGTGACAAGAGGAACTTGATTTGTTGACATGCGATTATGGTTAAATAATATCGTTTTGGGGTGTTGGCGGCATCATATCACTTTGTCAGTGCCAATATTTATTGGTATCGTCATTTTCTGCTGGTTTGTCTGTAGGCCTTATCTGCCAAAAGAGAGATGGATTCCCCAGAGAACACACCTCCTTCCACCCCAAGCTCAGGTCATCAGACTAAACTGCACTCCCTGACCCAGGGCAATGGCACACTCTCTCAGGACTCCAGCAGCAAGAGCAAACAGCGCAAGAGGAAGAAGGTAAGAGGTCATAGGGTCATGCAGTAAAGAGGGTGCGTTTTGTCTGATCATTTCCCACTTTGTTTTTCACTTTAATTCTTAAGGGGCTCTGATTTTTTTTTTTTTTTTTTTTTTTTTAATTCGTAGTAAAGCATTCTTTCTTTATCAATATTTATCATGCACTATCGTTTTGTGTAGTCTACACATGAAAAGCCCAATAAAAATGACTTGATGGGAAAAAGAGAGGGGGAAAAAAAGCCCATTCTGTTTTTGTCTTTCAGTGGGTGAGTGAAAAGCATTAATATGGATAATGTGTATATGATACAGACATGTTTATTTGGCTGTGGAATTTTATTATCTTGTATTATTCCCCGGTTTATTGAGAAATACGGACCTCGGAGGAAAATCGAATAAAACAGCCACCCACTTGAAAGACTATTGATCAATGAAAAATCTGGAGCTTATTTTCTGCCACAGTGCTCGGCGTTGTTTATTCTTCTGCACTGTAGCAGCCAGTTAGATATTGATATGATCGCTGTGATCTTTGAAACGACAGAGAAGTGAGAAACGTGAGAAAAGTTTTTGGAAATATTCTGCCAGGTTTAAATCATGCATTTTGGATTATCTGCTTTGTGAAAGTGTAGGATTATAATTTTTTTTTTTGGTAAGGAGGCAATTGTTTAGCATTTATGGAAGGAGTCTCCATTGTCAGTGCTTCATAACATATCAGAGGTGAAGCCATTACTACATTCCTGACACAGGAAATACTTCAAGATGGAGGTCTATGTGTTTTATTAGTAATCTGACAAGCTTTTTCTTTCCTTATTACCCTCAAGAGAGGTGCAAAAACAAACAAGGGTCAGGAAACAACTTTTTAATACATGCCTTAAAATGAGTGATGACCGGGACTCACTTTTGTAGATGTTCCACGATGTTAAAATACAACTAGAAATAGAAAATGGTACTGTATTAATTGCGTTAAAAAAAATGTTACTGTTGGATTTACTGTGATTAAAAAGGAATAAAGGGCCATTTTGGAAACATTTTTATTTCTTATGTTAAAACTACATGTTAGCTTCAAAATATATCTTAGAAATTAATATTTATTGTTAATTTTATGACACTAGGCAGCAAACTCAAGTCATCTTGATTTTTATATATACTGTATAAAGTAGATGTTTCAGAAAGGTTTTTAAAACTCATGTTTCAGTACAATTTTATAGCTTGAGCATATTTTATGGTTATTGTATAATACTGGAGTAAACTTTGCACACATACAGTATAAGCCTATCTAATAATGTAATAAACACGTCCCAAATCTGAATATTTACAAGTAGGCCTAAATGTAAAAATGCGCCATAACTCTCTTAGTTCTATACCTACAGTTAATTAAGTGAGGTAGTGTAATGCTGCCCTAGTATGCATAGAAATGATTAATATTAGCTAAATTATCAGTACTATGCGTAATTGTTTTTGGAAGTGTTATGAACTTATGAACTGTTGTAAATATACAGAGAATAATTTTTTCTGACCATACCTACCAGTGACACAATGCTCATGCATTCATACACACGGTATTTTACATGTGTGGGTTATCCATATAATTCAGGAACTGTGTGTGAAAAAAAAAAAGAAAAAAAAAGAATTTAAATGATGAACTCAAGCTGTCTTGGGATGGGATAGGAAAGATATACTGTATGGTGAAATAACGAGGAAAGTTCAGCGGTCATCATGATGCAGTCATCAACATCCCAATGTCTGCATGTAGACTGGAAACACTGGCACGGAAATGTGCATTACACTTTCTCATATATCCTGCCATGTCCATTTTACCACAACTGATTTATAGCAAGGATGAAAATAGGGAAGCTGTTTTTCCCTTTCCTTTCTCTTTTTCAAAGATAGATTTAAGTTCCTTTCTGCCTGAAGTCAAACACATTTGGAGCATTGAGCACAATTATAGGTCCTTTTCCAGAGCAGATAGTTAACTAACATTTACTGTCAGCTCTCTATATATCAGACGAACCTCTCTGCTGAAAGTGCATAAAGCACGAGCTGACACATAGCATTTACATGACTGCAGAGGTGAAGGCTTGAGCAAGCTCCTCCGCTCGTTATCCAATTCTGATCCAGACCGTCTTCAAATATGTATTGTGTGTGCGTGTGTCGTGTCTGGACGGCCTCCTCTGGCTGTGTTTGTGTGTTAAACGGCCTGTCTCCCACTGTGTTTTTGATTTAGTAATAATACAGCCTGTGTGTTTTTTCTCCCTCTCCGTTGCAGAGCGCAGCAGCGTGTGGCGCGGAGGCTCAGAGCAGTGCCATCCAGCCCGGCCACATCAGAGAGGCCATCAGGCGCTACAGCCACAAGATTGGCCCACTCTCCCCCTTCTCAGTACGTAATAACAGAGCCGTAAAAGAGTTATATTTATAATCGCAGAACAGCCCCATTTTAAAGTGGTCAAGCTCTGAAGTATTGGAATTGTTGAGCGCAATTTGTGGTCAGTGTAATTTTCCTTGTAAAGAAAAAAAGTTACATAATATTTTTGCAGAATTAAAGAAGTGTAATTTCTATACATTTTGTATATGCAAAGGTTATTTCGTTTTTCTGTTCCACCATGAGTACGAGTCTACCAAGAAACAGCTAAGAAATGCCTCCTTGTTTTGCTCACATGCGTACATCACTCTACAGCTCGCTGTCGCAGAGTTATAATTTTATATCGTGCGCAGGAGTGTGGGTGTCGTAAGTACTAGTTTGACCATGTGAAATGGTTACTGGAGTGTTGGGCGAGTTCTCACAGCCAGTGTGGAGCGTATGCTATTGTGGTCAGAGCGTAATTGGCAGGTAATGAGCTATTTAGCAGTGACTGAGATTACAAAACCATTGGTAATCCAGTTCAGCATTATTAATGTGAATTCTTATTTGTAATTTTTTTTTTTTTTGACAACCCTTTTATCATGAAATGCTTTGTTTTCTTCGTTGTCGTGTTATTTTTATGCAAGTTGCTTTCTCTTATGTTGAAATTTACTGAGCGGCTGGCAAAAAGTCCTTTTAGTGGCATTCACCCAATGTACTTTTTCCTTTTTTTTAATAAGTCAATAAGGATGGTAATATTAGAAGTGCATTAAAACCTAATCTTGTTGGTTATAGTAGCCAAGTTCCCAAACTCCTCATAAGGACACGAGTCTGTACAGTACAGCCTTGGTAGGATTTGTGTTTCCTATAATTTTAGGGTACTGACCTGCTTGTAATGAATCACACGTCTACTGCTGTGGCTTTTTTCACAATCCAGTCCTGCCTTATTCATCCTGATGTTGTACTTCTGTCTGGAGCTTCTGTACTTGTGATTCACTTTCTGATGGTTCCGTAAGGATTAACACTTCCCAAAAACCTCACGTTTGCTTCAGGCAATAATCTCATCTGGATGGTGTAGATTTGTACCTGAGATCTGCTGCCACTCATTCCTTCGTATTTTACTTCCAAAGAGCCAGACTTTCTCGTCTTGAGAATTAGTTCTTCAGGCTGCCTGAAAGACTTTTTGCCTCTCATTTTCAGTCCAGTCCCTGTACCCGGCCAGTTTCTGAGCAATGTTTTTGTCTGTTAAGCCACACAGTGACCTATAAATCATTCAAGCATTAAAAAAATCTAACCTGAGGCATGAACCGGTGAGAAATAGGTACAGATGATTAGTATACTGGTGATGCTGAGTCCTGAGTGGTTTCAAACAGATGAGGGGGGGAAATGAGGTTGCTGCTTGGCTTGTTGCAATTTTTTTTATTGTATCTTTAGGCACTTTGCAGCCTGTAACAGTAAATTTGTTCCCATTTCTTTAAATTAATCTACATAATTTAATTTTGTTTAAATTATTGTGAAGAAATGAGGGGTGGCTCAAGACTTTTGCACAGTTAATGTTATCAGGAGCAACAATAAAGTAATTGTCAGATGTATTACTGTAATCATGGCAAACACGACAGAGCAAAAAAAAAAAAAAAAAATTCGCAAAAGAGTTTTTTGGGTCCGAATGTATATCGTCATACGGGTGAACTTTGTTATTACTCCACAGTTCAGAGTTCACACGTGTCCTGACCTGTGGAAAGTGGTCATGTAGGTCACCAATCAACTACTTTGTTACTCCCTGTGCTCCCTGTATTGTTGTTTTTTAGACAAGAGTCATACTGTAGCATCATTCACTACTCTGGAATCTCAGACTTTGTCATCAATTGTTTTTGGTCACACTAAATTGGTAGATGTACAGCTTTAGCCCGGCTGAAAATTATACATTGGAAAAATAGATGTGGTACTGTTTGACTTCAATCTTCCATGGCTTATATCACTCTATATGGTCTTGTCTAGAATATATATTTTTTTCTTTTCCCCCACAAGGTTTTGTCTTCATTCTAATGCGGCGAGTTTTCCCTTGCCACCGTCACCTCTGACTTGCTCATTCGGGATGTTAGTCTACTGTACATCCGGATTTCTGTAAACCTGCTTTTTAATCTATTGTTAAAAGCGCTCTACAAATACACTTCATTAGTGTAGAGTCACATTTCACCTAAAGAACTCATTTCCAGTAAAGCAGCTGATTGTCTTCTCTGTGCTCACCAGAAGGGGAACAACATATTGATGTTCCTTTTAATACTCAAAAGTCACTCTTGTATGCCTTTCAGGACGCTTAAGACCCAGGATTAGCTTAAGTATGATGGAATATGATGGCTGACGACCTCTCTAGGATATAAATGATCTGTTAAATATTAAAGTTTCATTATCTTCAAGGCTTGATCAAATTAAGGAAGCTGTAGTCAGTGGACCGTTTCAGTGATTGCTTAACTATAAACATGGGGTTGGCATTGTTTAAAAAAAAGGAAACTATAAAGCGCATTAGTATCCCCCTATATTGTGTAATATATAAAACAGGTTTTCCAACCTATGATGATGAGTGAAGGTTTCCAGATGTTCTCCTAGTGGCATTGAGGTTTTTGCCTTTGATGAGTTGCTTGCAGTCCGTCACTAGCAATGGCACAGAAATAATTAGGTGTGTGTGTGTGTGTGTGTGTGTGTGTGTGTGTGTGTGTGTGTGTGTGTGTGTGTGTGTGTGTGTGTGT
>JAQQZT010000005.1:12264007-12274822 GCA_030068275.1 Clarias platycephalus | reverse complement strand
GTGTGTGTGTGTGTGTGTGTGTGTGTGTGTGTGTGTGTGTGTGTGTGTGTGTGTGTGTGTGTGTGTGTGTGGACTGAAGTGGAGGCTGAGTTGTCTTGTAATTGGCTTGGTTTTATTGCAACTGGAGCCAGTTTAAGACCATGATTAATTGTCCCAATAAGTAATTTTCACTCTGGCCTTTTACCACATGTCTAGTATTAAAGATAAAATTAAGCTCCTGTCTGAGCGACTGAGCCAGTTTTGTGGATTTGTTCATCATAAGGAATTGTAGGGTTACCAGGTAAGTTGAAGTATTAACTCTGAAAGCTTGTCTATTTATGAGCTATAGCTTTATTATAGTGTTTATATGGGGGGGGTGGGGAATAAAACTGGGACTTTTTTCTGATTCAGTAGATCTATAGCAACATATTATTAGCTGTAGCTCTGTGTCCATGTAATTAAATATCTTTTCTTCCTCTTATTACTGCACTCATTCTGAGATAACTTTGAAATCGAATTAAGGGTCTAATATAAGACTTAGGGAAATTCAAAGCTCACTTGATTATGCCCCGAGTGCACGCATGCACAGAGCTGCTAGCTTCCTCTTAGGCAATGCTTCAAATAAGTTGAAATGCCAACAACATGCTTTTGCTTTCATCGCCCAGGTTTATTTAATATTCTGCGTTTTACT
Organism: Clarias platycephalus; assembly: GCA_030068275.1. Lineage (NCBI taxonomy): Eukaryota > Metazoa > Chordata > Actinopteri > Siluriformes > Clariidae > Clarias > Clarias platycephalus. The sequence continues at coordinate 12,274,152 of JAQQZT010000005.1, read as the reverse complement.
GGTGCATCTCTTGAGTTCTTTTTAGCTTTTCATGCTTCCGAAAGAACCAAAGTTGGTTTTAAGCTCTGTACTCGTTCAACAAGTGAAGTTTTGCAAAACCCTTCAAATCTGGCCAGCCCAAACTGTAACAGCCGCAAAGATCTCAAGATTAACAAAGGAAAAAGAGTACAAAGTAAAACCATAGCAGATTGTGTTATTACAATAGATAAGTCTTGAATGTGGCCAAATGTTCATGACTCTGCAAAGAAATGTCTTCATTGTCAGCCTTTACTTAGCCCTTTAACCTTTATTAGAAATAGTTTCGAAGTTGCCCTGGCTGCAGGATCCTGTACCTTCCTTGTGGTTTGCACAGGGCTCGCTGTGCAAAAAGTTTTGTGCCAAAGACAGCAGACGTAGGAGTGATGCGTCTCAGCTCTTGTTTATTGCTCCGTCGTCTCCGTATCTCACTGTGAGGACAGACATCTCGTGCTGCGCTACTGACATCCACAGAACCGAGGGCTTCAATAGGGCTGTGCCCTTCGCAATGCCTCACAAACTCTTCACTTAATGCCCCATTGAACCAGTTTTATGTCTCCGCATTCCCGTTCCGTCCTCGGCGCTGGCACTAGACGTTGCTTCCTGTTCTAGGTGTCTCCGAGGCCATTCAAAACCTTCTGCTAACAATTGGACATTTACAAGTGGAGCCATTCTTGCCTGTGGTTTGGATACCTTGTCATTAAAGCATGAAATTGCCCGTTTGGACGTCAAGTGAACAGCTAGACTGGCAGAATCTTACTGTACATAATAAGTCAACTGGAAGGGGAATGGCGTTCGGTAGCCATCCAGAAGGCTGTACAGTATATTATCTAAATGATATCCAAACCTCCCTGGGCCGGAACACAGCTCTGGAGCCTACAAGGTAAAAGATAATATTTATTGTTGAACTGAGTTTATTGAATCTAGAAAAGAAGAGGCGCCTCAAACAGCGGCTGGTTTACGAACGTTGGAAGGCCTTTGTATATTCTGTTTTTCATTTTTAGCCCAAACCCATGTTGGCAGACATCTTTTCATATTTGTTGAAATGTTGATATGAAAATCCTATACCATTCAAAGTATGCTGCCAAGCATTTGTTCCCAAAAAGCCCTTTCTGGTTCTTTCTGAAGAAAAAAAAATGGAAAGATTCTTTTTTTTTTTTTTTTCCCCCCTAGCTATTATTTCTGAATTTAGTCTCATCATTTAGGCGCTGTGAGAAGAGTGTTTGTCTCGGGTCTTTTCCGGGATGCTCGCCGGTTCCATCCCTCCCCCACGCTGACCCCAGAATCCCACTTCACAGCGAGGTGATGTACAATACGAACCATTAAGCTTGGGCTTCTGGAGATGCACTGGCTGGGTTTTACCTCCCCAAAAAACAAGGCTCTGCTGCACAATAACTGCTCTAATCCTTTGCCCAGAAATCTCAGAAGTGCTCCTTTACTGTAAATCATCCCCTGTTTACCTTTTCGTTTCCAGGTCAGGCTCATAGAGTTTACAGTTGTAGTGTTTGGCTGAGTGTGCACAATAATAAGACAATTTACAATGGTGTACACACCTTCTAAAAAAAAGAACGCTTAATAAATTACCCTCGTTTCTAGTTAAGGACCATATTTCTTTTATATACTTTTAGCAGCCACAGCATGATTGGGATGCCCCGGATAGAATTTGACATCTTTTCCAGATCACGCATGATTTGGAATTGACCAGGGAGAAACCCTGCTTTTCATTTGACAGCCCTTTGAAAACCACAGAGTGCTTTTACTGCCTGTTCTGTGGGTGTGAAAACCTTCTGCCTGTCATATTCGGCTATACCAGTACGAGTCAGTAAATTGGCCCGGAGAGCAAGATTGAAGACTATGATAGAGAGGAGACGATCCAAAGCAGCTGAACTCTTTCACACTTGAACCTATGCCCTCTTATCCACATTTTCTCCATTATATCCTCTTCTCTCGCCGAAGACGTCTGAGGAGAGTCTGAAACTCATTGTTCTGTTCGTTTGCGCACAGACAGATGTGGCAGTCAGAAAGCGGTGTAGTCGTGCTCATGGCTGGCGTGTGCTGCAGCCTCGTATAGACACTCAGTGTCTCTCGCCCCCTCTCTCTCTCTCACTCTCTCATGTTTTGCCCTTCCCATACTCCCTTCTGGTAATTGCCAGGCGCCAGTACATATACAGCCTCACACACCCACATTTCAGACATACACACATCCCAACATCTGCTGGACGCCACTCATGAATATGCAGGAGCAGGAGCGCCGTTTCCTGTAACGGCTCATTGTTGCAGAGGGACATGCACGTTCATGTACATATCCCTGTCTTATCATTATTTGCCGTTCGGGATCGTTAGTTGTGCTTTTCCAAGCTTTAAATCTTTTTCCCAGTAGTGTCCTTTGTTCTTAGCTAGTTGTGTAGAATTTATAGCCTTTTTTTGTGCTGAAGGCTTGACACATGTTTCTGACCTGTGTCCTGGCCTCCACACTTCACATAAATACAAAGACAAAAGCTAAACTATAGCTGAAATATGTGTACTGTTCCCTTTTCTGGAGCATGTTGGGGCTTTGTTTTGTTTATTCCTCCTAACAAGGGTTTTTTGTCCTCAGACTTTTGTTGTCTCTCTGTGGGTACAGTGAAACGACGATGATTTGGAACACTGCACAATTGGAGCACACAGGCAGTCTCAACAAAGGCTATACATGGCAAATTGTTTATGACACGAGATAAACAGAATGTGATGGGCCTCACTTTTATTGTGCATAAAGGGACGAGGACGAAAGAGTGATATTCACACTAATGTCTTGCATGTGTGAGGTTGCCTCCAGTTTGAGGCTGATAATTGAAGCGTCATCTCTCCGTGCAGAGGAGGCCGCTTGTCTCTGCCCAGACCTCGGGAGCCAGCGAGAGGACACGGCACATTTGATCAAAGATAAAGTCCCGTTACTAGGGTCATCCATCTCCATTTTTTCCCCTCTCAGTCCTGGCACTGGTAAGTCATGTGGACTGGAAGAGAGGAGTGCAAACAGCCTCATTCCTCACGGAAACAAGCCCCAGAGAGCAGCAGAAAGAGCTGCTCTTTTAACTTCATTCTTCTTTGCACTTTTTTTTTTTTTTTTACTTTGTTTTTAAATTCCCACACATCAAGAAAACTGTGACTTTAGTTGTGATCTGTGACTCCTCTCATCAGCTCGAGAACTTCTGTTTTCTGTTATGTCGTGGGATACAGTAAGCGTTTAACTAAGAACCTTCCTCTGACTGCTGATTCATTCTTTTTCTTCGCCGGGAATGTCCAGTTCTCAGCATGGAGGCATCTAACACGCTGAGCATTGTTTTTCTGTCAGTCAGTCAATAAATTAAATATGTCATAAACCAGGCATAAGAACACACACTACAGCATGAACACAGCGGTGCCAGTGAGGCCGGAGCCCTATGTGATAAATTATGTCGCAGTATGCTTTTCTTAGATACCATGGCATTCCCAATATCTTTTACTTCATTTCTTTTTTTTTTTTAAACACAAAAACTAACTGCAGTCTGTAAAACTAAGGAAAAACTTGTTTAAACACTTGCAAATTGTGTACTCACGGGTAATCTTTTATATTCGGACTGGAGTCATGATGAGATCTATTGTCAAATCCATTGAAAGACATGAATGACATCTGAAATCTAGACTTGAGTTGGTCAGGGCAAATGTAAATAAAAGTCACTCTGCATAAATGGCGATGCATTGAAGGGGAAAGGACACAGAATATGCTGAGAGAGACATTTTCTACTGGTTAATGTTCCTTTAATTTTGCACCAAGATGATTCAGATGAACTTCGGCTTCAGAAGTGAATTCATGAGCTTCAGGCTTGTGAGCCGGCGCGATCAAAGTGGGCTGCTCTATGGGAGGAGGTGCTAAAGATTACAATTCGACATAATAATGTTTAGGTTCTGATTTGATTTGTATTGTGATCCTATAAGATTAATGTTTAAATGAATGTAACAATTCAGTATTGTTTTTTACAATTCGAAACAAACTTGACAAAAATTAGTAGAGATAGTGGGGAAAAATTCTGTTACATAGCTCAATTCTTTTACAATTATTTTTTATTTATATATGTTTGCATTTGAGGTGGTAAAATGTTGCTGTTCCTCTACAATCCTTCAGGCAGCAGTGGATCCTGTGTGGTAGGAGCAAATTATTTAAATGCCATTATACAGAAAGATTGTTCTGCTGTTTTCTTACTTTCACTCACATATGTGACGTACGCTACACTGCATTTGCCATCCCTTATACCAAATTATAAAAGTAAATAGAAAAAAAAAACATTTTGTCAAATGGTATTTAAGATCTTCGTAGTAAAGCAATTTAAATTATTTTTCTGATTTTGATAAATGTGGCATTTTTCTTCCACCTGCCCATGAGGACTTTTTTTTTTTTTTTACAACTCTCCAGTTGTTTAAATTTTTATTTTATTTTAAAAACTTTCAGCAAAAGTCAAATCACTCACTCTAAGCATATGTTTTAAGCACTGATATTTTAGCTCTGTGAAATATCTTTATTTATTTAATTTTTTTTGTCATTGCTTTTTGCAGACTCTGTTGATTTGGTTTAGACATAGTGAACATGCCAAGTGTTGTGGCGTGAATGCAAAGCGTGAGCTTCCTGATTTTATAAAATCTTCATATACAGGCATCAGAATATTATTATAAATATATATAAAACTGCCTTCCCCAAATACATTGCGTATATAAAAATGATCTTACTTTCAGTACTAAACATAGCTGTTCACATAACTTCACGAAGTGTTTAAGTGATCCCTTATCTCGGCTATTCGTGGTTTTATGCGACTGCATTTCTTTCACAAAATGACAGCTTTTAATTGTTCTCTTTGCTTGATTCAGGCCATTACAGTAGCATCTTTTCACAACCAAGAGATGCACCACCTGAAATGGTCGTTTAAGAATTGGGAAGCTGTTCACTGCATCAGCTAAGATTAAAAGAATTACTGAAAGCTGAAAGGTATCAGTTGATGATTATCCAATCACAGGCTCTTATGTGCCTGTGTATTCAATCCAAACAGTGACTTTTTTTCTTTCTTTTTTTTGGCCAGGCCATGTATTTGAGATGTTTCAAGGGCTTGGATATGGACATAACGAGATGTAGTAGATTACAGTGTGCTGGAATTTTCAGAACATTTCCTCGTTCAGTTTTAGCATGTGTACATTCATTACTTTCCTGAGTGTTTTTAAACAAATACATAAATTTGGAAAACGTAAACCAAAATGTTATACACCATGTGTTGTGGATATGTATATGGGAACCGTTATTAATAGAAGGCCAGGATTCAGGGTGTGCTGAGTAAAGTCTTCCAGCTCATAATGTACATGGACAATAAAATGAGCCAGGGTCAGTTCCTGAGCTACTGAAATGTTTTTTCTTCTTCTTCGACATGGCTCCTGTTCAACACACTGTCTCTTCCTTCTTGTCCTGTCAGCAGGCGGTATTTCATCAGAGCGCCTGCTCCACGGCCGTTCTCTGCACACATGCGGTCTCCGTCTGCCCGTCTTGCACATACCCTTTTCCTTTTTTCCCCCCCGGTTTTTCTTGGACACTGTCAACACGATTTGCCCCGGCATAGCTGTGGACGGCGGCAGCGGCCTGCCACCCACTGCCAAGGTGTGTGTGTCTGTGTGTGTCTGTGTGTGTGTGTAAAGGGTTGGCTGGCCTGGACCTGAGGACCTCCACGGAGTGTTTCCATAAGGGGGAGAGAAGACCTTACTTAGCACTATTTAACTGCAAAATTGAGATTTATGAATGACCAAGCGGAGGCTTTGCCAAACACAGTTTGCAGAACGATTTTAAAGTATGAAAGTAGTATTTATCATCGAGTAAGACCTCACTTTGAGCAACTTTGTGTAACATTTACACTTTTTGATGGTGCTATTAATGCAATTTAGAGGAAGAGTAGAACTTGAAAGATAGGTATTTATTTTCTTTCCCCTCATGTATAATGTTTGTACGTTACACACCAGAGCAAAAAATGTGTTCAGAGCAGATCATGTGACCTTCCTGATTCTCTCTCTCTCCTCTTCTGCTGCTGTATTTCCCTTTTTCACTCTTGGGAGATTTAGTTTTTGGACTTTCAGTGTAGTGCAGTGAGTTTTTGCACACTGTGAGGAAAGTGGAGCCTACAACCATTTCCTTTTTTTTTTCCACAGTATAAATAATTAGTTCAGGGAGGATTGGGAGTACGGATGGCAAGAGGAGTATTATGCGAGACAGTTGGACTTAAAATATATTCCATGCAGGAAGGATCTTGTCCTTGACATATATTTCAATAACTTGATATTCTATGCATATATCAAGAAAAAAAATGACATTTTTTTATTTATAATTCTTTTCCTTTCCGAAGCAACTCACTGGTAGCGTGCTTTAAGGTGTGTTTTTAGTGTTCCTCTAAAGGGAAAAGTAAGTATTCCACTGAAAAGAGCTAAGAACTAATTAGATATAATATTGTCTCTTTTAAGCAATTGTAAATTTAGACATCTTGTATAGTAAAATTGGCAATTTTCAATTGTTTTGTTTCGTTTTGGCCTTTAACTATGACTGATTCATAGTACATGTTTATTTTATACATAATCCAACTTTTTAACTAGTAGACTTTTTTTTTATTATTATTTTATTTAACTATTAAAAAATGTTCATCAATATTGTGGCTCTATATGTTCAAAGTTCAAGTTCAAAGGCCCATAGTAAGAATGTTTCTGTCTTTTAATCTTTTAAAATTTAATTAAACAATTTTCAAAAATAAATATAGAAATATAAATACATAGGGGCCCAAAAGTCTGGATCCACAGGCAAAAATGTATTGAAAAGTATAAATCACAGCAAACGCTGAAATTGAAGGCCTCTAACCTCAAAGCACCGGTGTGTACACTGAATGTAAGGATGTTGAACATTAGTTAATGTATATAATTTGATGTTAGATGATTTCCGTCTTTAGTGCCACAATTGTTCTGGGCTGATTCTGTGCTAAGATAAAAGTCGAGTGGTGTTGGATCAAGTTGTATTTCGTCTTCTCCTGTTAGTTATGAAGCCATCTTGCATTTGAAATCCCATCTCATTAGAATTAAGGGATGATTTATTTAATTAATAAGGTTCTATCTGAGTTTTTTTTTTTTTTTTTTTTGTCAAAATTGAGTTATTCACGTTCAGGTTTTTTTCTTCCTCTTCTATATGCATTTTTGCACTCTTTATTTGGAAAATATAAACTCACAACTCCGACTTGCTGTATGTAGTGCAAACACACACAAGAGTTGTTTTAATGCTTCAAGAGACAAGATCAGGCACGAGGAAAATCTGACCTTTTGTACAAAGCAGTTTAAAAAAAAAAAAAAAACGAAGAACAAAATCCCAGATTTTCAGTGTGGTCTCAGGCTTTTGGACCCCACCGGATCCTGTTTACACTGACAGTGCTTTTTGTTCCAAAACTTTCTAATCCCAGAATGCATTTGTATTAAAATTGTGATTATCTTCAAGCATGGGAAAAAATATGAGAACTCACTAATAGATATAATAACTCTTAATAATAATAGCTGGTTGTGATTTGAGGCCAAAAACCTCGGACCACTGGGTTCTGTTGCACAAACACTTGACACAAAATCAGTGTTGACACAATTAATATCTTATTTACTCCCACTCTCTCTCTCTCTCTCTCTCTCTTTCTCTCACTCATTCTTTATATCGCTTATCCTGTACCGAGTCGAGGGTGTATCGCTATCCCAGAGCACTTAACGTGCAATGCAGGATATATACTGGACAGGGTGTCAGTCTATCACAGGGCACAAGCACACACACACACACACACACACACACACTCTCTCACACACACTACAGGCAGTTTGGAAACTTACTGGAGTTTGCTTATTTAACTTGCCTACTCACGCACATTACAATTACTTTGCTCTATTATTTGTCCTCCAGTGATAAAGATGCCAGATACAAGCTAGATTTATCAGCTGAACCCTCACTGAACATGAGTCCAAGCTATTTAATAAGCGATAGTGTTTGCGCAGGGTGGATTTGCACATCTTTGATGGCTCTCACAGCTGTGTAATGGACCCGCCATAGCAGTTTTGTCCCGATTGGAGGTGCAGAGTGCCCATCCTGTTATCTCACTCACCAATCACGGCACTAGGAAAAGTCCTGAGCAAATCAACAAGCAACCTTAGAGGACTACAGAACAGGAATCTGTCTTTTATAAGTTCCAGGTTGGCCTTGTGGAGGGAAATCTTTCACAATTTCGCTCCTTTTTTGCTTCACTCTTTCTCAACCTCTGTATTTAGCGCCCTCACTTGCTGTTTTTTTCCCAGACCACTTTTCCAGAGTACCAGCCAGTTCATGTTGTTTCAGCCCGCATCTTGTTTCAAAAGTTGTTTCTCACTGCATGTCTCCATTTTTAATGTCTTCTTAAAATAACAGACAAATTGGCAGAGGAGTTGAAACAAAGAAAAAAGACAAACATGCATCAAAACAAGCTATGTTTAGAGAACTTTTGAGAGCTCATTTTTACACTCCAAGTGTCGGAATAAAATCTAATAAAAGTGTAGTTTTTATTCTTAGCTTAGAAAAAAAAAAAAAAAAGTATTGCTTTTGTTCAACAGCAGCAGCCTGTCCATAGACATTGAAACTTTTTTTATTTTATGTTATATTGCTCATTAAAGTTTAGTTTTCTTTTTTTTTTTTGCCTCATCATAGCTGCTGATATTAATAATCTTAATTTATTAGTACTTATAATAAATATGAATTTATTTAGTTAGTTCAGAGTGCATCAGAGTCATTTTAACATCTTTCTTGCATCTTTTTGAGCTGCATTTGAGGCATCTGTTGTAAAGCACTTTCACTTTACTGAAATTTGGAGTCTAATTTATCAAAGTCTGTGAATTTCCCTAAACAGATTCATGAACCACTTGTTAACCACACTTTTGGTAACTCCATTGCCAGGAGACGTGAATGGTGTCTTATAACCCACACAACCAGAAATACTCCGATTAAACATAAAAGGAGGGAAAAGCCTCTCGTTCTAGCCAGTGTTGTCTACAAAACCGGAAAACAAGGGCCTGCTTCTTGCCTCTGTGGAACTCGAGTGCTAATTCATAACAGATTTTTCTCTCTCTCTCTTCTCTGGCAGAGCGCCTACCGCCCGAGCGGCATGACTTTCCTGGCCTGCTGAAGGGGAGCGACAGCCTAATGAAGGAATGAAGTAAAGTGCCGTGTGTGTCTCAGAGCTTCTCCATCACCTCATCTGTCCATCCGCTGCTGCAGCTCGGGCTGAGAGCAGCACTGCATGTTCAGCTCTTTCACACTCCGGCTAGCCGTGCTCGCTTCCACTGGGAAACTGGAAAACTCACCACAGAGCATTTAACTGGTGCCTGTTTACATCCAGCAGCAGATTTTCAATCCCTTTAATTATTCACATATTCCACCATGTGTGCCTGATTTTCTTATTGCCAGACGTTATTTTATGGTTTTGTTACACTTGAAGTCAATTTTGTACTATGTGAGATAGTAATTACAGAATGGATCATATTGTACAATGTTCTAGTTGTATGCATCATGATCTTTTTTGTTTGTTTGTTTGTTTGTTTGTTTTTTATACTTACCATTGTATTTCAGTCCTTTATCTTCAAACATAATTTTGTAGCCTAATCACTTTCAACACTTTCAAGAAAACAAATGGCTCGGAAGAAAAGTAATAAATTTGGGCTGAGATTTTGCCTCAGTCTGAAGTGTGTGTTTTATTATGCAGATTTTGTGCTATAGATCCAAAAAGTCCTTAATGATGAAACAAATAATAACTATTGTCATAAGTGAATTTGAACATTTGCCATTTGGAGCATATTGAAATCAGACTGTCTATTAGCCCTTGCTATAAAATATTATTTTAATATCAAGACTTAATAACTAAGTACTGTACTCGTTAATTTTAAAATAAGGTTTTGATACACGACATGACTAAGAAAGCAACTGGTCAGTAAACTTATCTATACATCCATACCTATATGTGTACTTATTTCAGTAGAATTTTATTTTTTTTGAAACAATTATTTACATAAAGAAGTGAACTTATGTAACTTAAGTAATTTTAAAAATT
>JAQQZT010000005.1:12240201-12258560 GCA_030068275.1 Clarias platycephalus | reverse complement strand
ATGTTTGTGGCTGTAATGTGACAAAATGTGGAAAAGTTCAAGGGGGCCGAATACTTTTGCAAACCACTGTATATATAGGGAAGTGTTCATTTTCCTCTATTTGTAGAGGCTTTTGGAATATCCTGGATAAATGGATAAAAGCATGATGTATCCTGAAAATAATTGCAAATTACTAAAGCTATTACTAAAAAGATTATTAATTAAGTTGATGCAAGGCCATTGTTGATTATTTTCCTATAACAACACCTGGTCATAACTTTTTTCCTTTCTTATTCGTCTCATTCCTGCCAAATTCTTTTCACGTATCACCAACACCCAGAGTTCCCGTTTTCAGAAACAGCCCATGAAGCTTTCTGGCTTTTCCTGTCATGTAATCCAAATGCTCTGCTCGAAATATGTATCCCAGGCCTTGTGTCGAGCTCTCAGTGTATCACTCCATCCATTTTTGTTGTGTAGCAGGCACCTGAATGGAAAATAAAGCCTCCAGTGTGAGAGGATCTTTGTGTGCAGAGAGTTCTCCCCCTATGTCCGCGCTCCTGTAGGCTGCAGGAGTGCAGTACGATCGGTTTTCATGGGCCGCCGGGACCAGGGCTGAACTCTAATGGGGGCTGACAGACGTGAGGCAAACGTGACATAGCGAGAGTGCCACGGCGGAGCTGTGAAAATAAACAGCTGTAACAGAGAGCAGTAAAGGCCTGTAAAACCTGCCGCAACCTCAGGTAGATCTGAGGAATTTTACATTAATCCTATTACAGCTACATTCTCACAAGTTCTGTTCCAATTTATGTAAAAAAAAAAACTAACGTTCTTGTCGAAATTCATTTTTGAAACAATTTTATTTAACTGTATTATAAAGACCTATCGTAATATCTTCGTCAAACTGCTTATGATTTTAATTTGCCTCAAGATTTATAGTAGTTCTTGTGTAATATATTTTCAGTGTCTTTGAAAGATCTCCCACACATTATTATGATAGAAAGATGACTTCTCTTAGGCGTTCTTTTAGTTGTCAAGTTGTATCATATCATTGCCGGAGCATGTTGTTCTCAGTCCAGTTCCTTGATACCTCCTGCCAGTCCACATTTTTGCTCTTTATAAACTGCCAACACATGCATGCCAGGTAGTATTTTTATTTTATTTTATTATTTCATTTTCTGGCCCAGGTGTGTTAGGAGCAGCAGCAGAACACCGTAGGAGCTTATGGCTGCCATTCAACTATTTTTGTTTTTTTCTGTTTGAAGTGTATTATGTGTAATATCGAAGACGAAGTGAGCAAAGAGAGTTTACATTTCTATTTGGACTTCCGTCCAGGAAAAGACATTATTGTGCTCTGAATGTGTGCAGGATGTCCATGTGCTCACAGCAGTAGGTCTGTTCAGTACTCAACTTTTCATTGCTCTGGGTTTGATTACACTGCGATAATCATTGGCGACAAAACCGTTCTCAAATTACCGATCAGTTGATTGCATTTTGATGTTTGGAAAGATTTCCAAAAAGCCTATCATCACTGGGATTTGATCCAGTGTGTAAGCCAGTTTTCCTCAGGATTGCGCAAACACTGATTCTTTATTAAAACAGAATTCAAGTATTTAATGATCGCTTTCCAGGCATGCCATAAATATCTTTTGGCCTAGGATCTCGTCTGGCTCGTAATCAGCAATGCTGCATGTTCTGGAGATATTGTCCAGAGATGTCCATTCAGACGAGGATTTAAAATACAGACTGCAGCATTACAAAAAAAAAAAAAAAAAATAGACTCAGTCATTGGAGGCCGGAAACGGATCTCACAAACAGATCTATTGACTATATGATTGATTGAAGAGAAATGAGGAATGTTCTCCGAATACTGTTGTGACGTCAAAGCCGCAGAAAAAGTACATAAAACTACATAATTGTAGTTTTGTTTTGTACTCAAGTTGTTTTGTGGAATGTAAAACTTCTGTAAAGTTGTTTCCAGATGCAATCAAAGCTCAAAATCTCTGCATTTTTTAAGTCAACTGAAATAAATATCACAGCAAGGGTCTGATTAGTACACAAAGAATAAATGTCCTGAGTAAAGGGGGAAGACATCGTTTAAATAAGGTAATTGCAGGCGCTGATTGTTTCAATAACTGTGAGTGTAACGCCGATTAAAAAGCTAGGGCGTGCCAAAAGGGGGTTGAATGCAGAAGAATACATTAAATAAAATATTTTTTATATTTAATATAGCAATGATTTTATTTTTAACTATAAAAAAAAAGGAAATACTGAATGTATGTATGTATGTATGTATGTATGTATGTATGTATGTATGTATGAATAAATGCTGGCTGTATGTATTGTACTGAAGGTAAATAGTTTAATGTTTATGTGGTAATCCCAGTTTTGCATTTGCTCCATCAGTCCAGGTGTATATATTATAAGGTTAGGAAGTCACAGTACACATAGCGGCTCCTCACACATCCCCGAATGCTAAAGCATACCAGATATTGTTCTTGGGCTGGGCTGTGGGTTTGACAGCATCTGTAACTTATTGTTTTGGGGCTCGTGTATCAGTTTTATAAATTTTATAGGTACCACATCTCAAATGGAAATCATTCTCAATTGGAAGGTTGTGGTGACTGTAGTTTAGGTAATTCAGAGGAGATGAAACAGCCCTTCTTATTTCAGATGGACTTATTTGATCTTAAGATAATGTGAGTGAGGTGTGTATGTCATGCTGACTCCTTCATACTGTAAGATCTCACACTGTGATGTCTAAAACACAAAGCAGATTCCTGCAACTGGCTCATAAATCAGGGGAAAGGCATTGACTAATATGGAGTCTTGAAGGGGGCGGCGGGGGGGGGGGATTTGGGGGCGGTAAAGGCCACTTGGGAAAGGCATTAATTATGAGCCAATAAAATGTGTGACTAGTAGAAAGAGGGGTGGTTTTTCTGCAGGCGCAATCACTGGAGCTGACGCCTGCCTCTGTTCAAGCACTTATACCCAATCAGCTTTTCCTGACGTGGCTGCAGTTTTCCCATGCAAGAGTCAGACAAGAATATAGCAACCTCCTGAATGCCGCAATTTTGAGGTAACGATGGCAAATAAAAGCTCTGATACCAAATAAATACATTTATTTTAATTGATTTTATTCATTCAAATAAATAAAATCATTCTCTTCACTTGTCACCTGGAAAAAAAAAAGTCACTTCTAGTCTGATGTTGTCATTTTCCACGCCGTGCCCTCTTTCCCTCATCATTATGACAGCTGATTTATATTGAACATTCCTCCTCTGTAGTGTATATATTATATATGTGCATAAGTTGATTGATATTCTTTCAACAGGATATCAGTCAACCTTAGACTACCTAACCGTATCATACATTCGATCAGATTTTTATCTTCCACTTTATGCCAAATGCCCAGAAAATATTCGTGACACTTCAGTGCACACTACATTCTTTGAATCTTAAATGACTTCCCATAAGATAAGCAACCACTGGCAGAGCGGTGCAGCCGAGGAAAGACAATGCATACATAGTGGGGAAAAGTGTAGGGAAAGATCCTCCAGAGGATTCTTCACTAAAGACGGAGCTGTATGGGACCCAGGCTTAAATAACCAGCCTAATAAACATGTCCGGCATGCTGAATGGATCACAGATGAGTGCTGCCATCTGAATGCTTTCGCTCTGTTTTGAAGCGATGTGACTTATCGTGAAATGGTTTAGACAGAAGTGATGGAATAAAGCAGTCATTCATGGAGCTCTGATACAGAAGGATAAGATTTCTGGAGCAAGCCTGACAGAGCAGGATATAAACACTGAACACTGTCCAACCAGGGTCTGTCTGTGGAAATTAGATGATTGTCTTGACTTGAAAATGAGTGTATATGTCTGAGTATTATAATAATTACAATGTCTGAGGTTTTAATAAACTAGGGAACTGAAAAAAACATTCTGTGCGCAGTTAGACTGCATGACTGATGTAACTTACAGTAATATAGTGGATAGTTAAGAGTTCCGTAAGTGGCCAATAAGTGCCTATTTTTTCAAACAGTGTATACCTTCTTGTTTCTTTATTATTGTTTTTTTTTTTTTTTTTTTTTTTTAATATGCTGATTTGAGATATGCTGTTTAAGATTAACTTTAGTATTTTAAAAATCAGCCCTCAGGGTCATCTCCTGGGTCCCTTTGAGTTTTTTTTTTGTGTTATTTTCTTAGGCAGTGAGTTGAGTGTGATATTTAACTGTTGCTTTCTTTTTCAGAACAGTTCTCAATAATGATCTTTTTCGCATTATGAGAACAATCACTTTAATTTTACATATCCAGTGCAATAAAACCATGTGTTTATATGTTATACACAAGTGTTGTGAAAATTCTTGACTTCCTTAAATGGTCCTCTAAGATGGAGGTGATCGGGCTTTGATAGGGCTCTGCCAGAGGAACAGTTGTAGAAAATGATTATTTATTTGTATAATTTACAGAACAGTGAAATTCTTTTCTTTACATATAAATAGATGGGAAGCTGGAGTGAGCACAATGGGAGCATTGAGAGTTAAGGACACAATACACCACTATCTATACCTTTCAAATGAAATGTTAATTCTCTATAATTTTGGATCTTACTGTATTTCTGAAGAATGTTGCCTTTGTGGAATTATCTTTGTAGATAATAATTCTATGCCCTGTGGATTGGGATGTTCCTGGGTTCCTATTATCGTTTTCAGTCCTATACAAGCATCAATACTCTGATGCTGATGCAACACTCACATCCTCTTTTTAGCATTGTGTTTTCAACATAACCTACTTGGTGACTTCCTGTTGTCATCATTTATGCATAAGTTTTGTATTGTGTTACTCAACATCCGATCCACCGATGCGCTTCCAAATTACATAAGGGGACTGGGTCAGAAAATATGTTCAGTCCAATTTCATTTTCATTACTCAGTACTGGATTTTATTCACTACTGAATTTTAGGTGAACTGGAGTTTTCCTTTAACCAACTGATATAAAAACATTCATACCCTTTTTTTTTTTTTTTTTTTGCTGTTGCTTTTGGAGGAGATCACTGCACATAATTTTACTTCAGGAATTCATGATTCGTCCAGATTTGTCTTCTTCTTCTGGACAGAATATGTTTGTTTAAGTGAAACAAAGGCTTTTTGACATGTCAAACACGAGGACATGGCTAATTGCAAAGAGAGTAAAATACGGACACCCGTAATGATACTGCAGCTTCCACATTCTTCACTCTAATGAATAGGCCCTCGGGCTAGCCAGCACTACCGCAGCATATGGGGCAGAGAATATATTTTTTCACTCACAGCCTGACTAATTATACGAAAATAACAGCCAGAATGGAACAGCATACCTTTTCTTCTGAAAGAAGAGAGAAAAAAGACATTTTTGCTTAGCTTGGCATTTGAAACTAGTTCTCGATATTTGACACCTCTTCCAAGTAGTTTGCCAAACAGAGCTGTAGCTGCCTTCCAAAGACCTGAGCACAAATACACCAGTGAGCACCTGGGTGTCTTGATGCTTGACAAGAAACAGGCCACTAGCTGAAAAAAAGTCTCAGCAGGACTCTGTTTCTTTTAACAGGTGGTCTCGAACCAAGAAGTGTTTCAATCAGTGTTCAAGACGTTCTTTCCATCATTAGTTAGACGGAGAATTTGATAGAGCAGTTTGAATTACGCCCCAGATCAACAAGATCAACAGACAAAGACATGACTGCATGAAATGAGTGAGAAAATGTAGGATTTAAACATTTTATGGAAATATTAGTATTGATTTGCTGTTTTTACTGATTCACAATATGATGAAAGCACAGATGCTCAGCCTGATTAAAGCTCTACTAAGGTTTACCCAAACAATCTGTTATAACCTTCTTAATGAATTAGTACAAGTGTTATACCCAAGCAGCACTGAATGACTAGATAAAGTCACGCTGTAGGACTCAGTCATGCTTCTAATCCTCTGATTGGAACCCTGTGTGAGCCTGAACCGAGCCTGTTCTTTATAAAGAAATCCCACAGTATATAAATGCTTATTGTCTCACCATGATATTTCAACTCTAAAATAAAAGTTTCTTGTTATGGAAAGTCCCCTTGAAGTACCCTTTCTTGACGCTGTTCATAGATAGAGCGTTCCTTTCATTTGTAACGTCTTTATGGTTTTCCGTAATGACAGGCTACCGTGTGAGCTGGTTTGCGTTGCTCGGTTGGGCTCCGACCCTTCAGTGGGCTTAAGATTAGAGGGCCGAGTTCTCAGCTATGAGTCAGACTGAACCGAAGCCAGAGGAGATGCCTTCACACACTACTGCGGCCATGACAAAGCCAAACCACAATCCTTCAAGTCACAACTGTAAGGTGACTGCTGATTAAATATCACTTCATCATTATTATTATTATTATTATTATTATTATTATTATTATTATTGTATTCAAAAAGGGAATGTTAAATAAATATTGTATACAGGTCTAATTTCCATGACGGACATTAGGTTTTCTTTCACAGCTGCTCCTTTATTATTGTCTTTTGCTAATTCATTCTGCCTGATATTTTGGATCGTTGCCTTGTTACAGGACTACACCGGCACTCAACTGTTCCTACATGCATTCAAATCATAAACCTGATGGAAAAGTACTGAATGTGTCAGATGTAATTAAACATGCTTTTTTTTTTTTTTTTTTTTTTGTAAACATTAAACTCGAAATATCAAATGATGGAAATGTTTTAAAGAGGATTATTTCCCTTTAATTCAGGTAGAATCATTATATTTAATGATATTGCTCTCTGTCTACATATCTGCTTCATAATTATAAATGGCAAGTAAGGCATGTCTACACAGTGGTGATGAGTTCAACAGATCCTGTGATGTATGTTGTATTTTAATTGGCTGTTTTCTTAAATACTCTCCGTGAGAGTTCAATCCATGTCAAGCCAGCATATTTCACAGCAGAATAAATATGTTTTCGAGTGTTTACATTCGAGCCCTGGGATGTTTTATACATTTTATAGCCTTATAGTCATGTGAATGAATTGCATTAATTTCAGGTATATACTACATCAAGATATGTTTTTTTTTTCCCTTTGTAAAAAGCACATCATTTAAAAATTCCTAAATTATGCTACAGTGCGAAACACATTGAAGATCCATTAAAGTGCCATTACTTCTACATATTCAAATCAAGGCTGTGTGACGGAGGTGATTTATATGATGAAAGGAGTTAAATCTGCCAGACGATGGCGCAGGAGGAGATGAGCTGAAATCTCACAGTGCTGATGTTTTACAGCCCCCTGTGGAATGTCAAAAGTTCCATAAGTTGACTTATAACTTCATACCCCAGAGTTTGCATGGGTTATAACTCGCTGTTTGTGTTTCTGTCAAAGCCACTGCTTTCAACCCTGCTCACCGTTGGGCATTTCAACAAACTCACCCAGTGATGGGTGTTAATTTTGTGGCAATCAGCATTTAATTTGTCAAGTTTATGATCTGCTTTCCCAGCTTCATCCATCACACTTGGTCCTGATTTCAAATTTAATGAATTAAATGAGGAAAGAATTTAATGACTGACAAAGCGAAAGTTGATTTATATTTCCTTTGTCAGATTATATTTAATATTACTGTTAAATTGGGCGGCACAGTAGCTTAGTGGTTAGCACTGTCGCCTTGCGCCTCCAGGGTCCGGGTTCGATTCCTGCCTTGGGGTCTGTGTGCATGGGGTTTGCATGTTCTTGGTGGGTTTCCTCTGGGTTCTCTGGTTTCCTTTCACAGTCCAAAGTTGCCCATTCCCAAATTGCCCGTAGTGTGTGAATGAGTGTGTGAACCTCATTCAACGGTTGTAAAAAATGGGAAAGAATACAAGGGTGACCCTTTGGTCTCCACGGTCCCCAGTTGGACTACAGAGGTTCCTAGATTGATGAATGGATACTATTAAATTGTGCATATACTCCAGATACTAGCTAACCAAATAGCTAGCAGGAATATCCTAAAACTTCCATAGCATAGCAATTAGCGTTTAATTAGCTGTATTTCTAACCTGTTTTCTTATCAGTTTTATTCTTCACATATGGCCTTCAACTTTAAATGACATCTACAGGAATCAATGCTGATCTTAGATAGATAGGCGGATAGATATATAGATAAAGATTAAATACTGTATATACAATAGCTAGCTGTTTATCATGTTTGGATGTTAGCAAAAAAAAAAAAAACATTTTTTTCTTCCCACTGTTTATTAGCAGCAGAGAACTTTAAACTTAATGAATGTCTTCAAACAGAAAGAAGTTTAGCAAAGTTATTATACTTAGTACAATAATGATTAGACATTGTAGGAGCTGTTTCCATCTGAGGACATTCAGGTCTCAACAAGTTAAATGTTTGCTAATTAAGCTAATTCTATCAATCCATTTAAATTGTCCTCCTCAAATAGTGAGGCCAGTAATTGAATTCCCGTCACTAGATGACATTCTTTAAACACTTGGTGTGTTGACAATATTATTGAATTCCGGCGCCTCGGTCAAAGACAGTACACAAACCAGAGTTAATACTGCAAACTAGCCTTATAGATTAGTCGTATTTATGGGCCATTTGGCATGTCATAAGGCCCCAGAGAGACGCAGCGAGCGAACTTTAGATCCGCAGCACTCAGCAGGGCGTCTCTGCAGCTCTGACCACCACCAAACCCGAGTCTTCACCACAGAGGCCTCCAGTAAGCCTTGTGCTAAGTGTTGCCCTCCATCACTAAGGGGAGGGGAGACCACACAGCTCCTTAGCACTGAAGCACACCAGGCAACGGCTGAAATGTTGAGGCTAACACTTCCTTTAAAGCTAGTTTTAAACCACTTTTCCAGAAATGCAGAAGTTTTTTTTTTCTTTTTTTTTCATTTGCCTTTCACTGCCTGAGGTTCTCAGAGCTGATTATTACTTGTGTGCATGTAAAGCACCACCAACCATTTATTTTGGTTTACCAAATTAATGCTTGAACTTTATTGATTTCTGATCCTTTTTTTCATCTTTCTTTATTAAAATTAATAAAAAAATATAAATCATTGAAATACGAAAATGGCGGCACAGTGGAGTAGTGGTTAGCACTGTTGCCTTGCACCTCTGCGGTCCGGGTTCGATTCCCGCCTCAGTGTCTGTGTGCGTGGAGTTTGCATGCTCTCTCCGTGCTTGGTGGGTTTCCTCACACAGTCCAAAGACATGTAGATTAGGCTAATTGCATAATGATTGCATTAATAATTATGGAGTTCTTAAATTGCCTGCAGTGTGTGTACATGTGTGTTCTGAGATGATTCGGCACCCTCCCTCGTACCCTATAATATCTTAATAATTTGGACAAAACACTATAACTATAAATTTAAACTTCAATTATAGGTAAACAAAAATATAGTATGGTATATATATATATATATATATATATATACACACACACACACACACACCAGTGACCCCAGAATAATTTTTTTTAAATATAATTTTTATTCTGGGGTCACTGATGTGTCTCATTCAGTTGCTGTATGAATGAAGTAAGTGTAATGTGATCCACTTCACACCTTGGCAGTGCAGCTGCAGTGATTTAACCACTTATTCTCAGTGAAATGTCCGGGTTAGCTCAATACCACCACCTGCTGGAGGAATGTTGAAAAAGACTCCAAGAATCCTGAAATATTTCTTGTCCCAGAATATTATAGAATATAGTTTTATATGTACCAGACACAATCATGTTTAAACATGATCTTGGAGTTTTGTTGTTTTATCCGTTTACAGTATTGTGCTTGTAAATGTTGCTTATTTAATATAAAAATATATTGCAAAATATAACAATTAAATTATTCAACATGAACTATAGTAACAAAAGTATTGGGCAAATTACTGAATTCAATTTTTCCAATCAGGCCCCTTATCCTCAGCGAAGACACGGCAATCTTAATGCTTCAGCATACCAAGACATCTTTATACAATGCTATGCCTCCTGCTATGCACTTTGTGTCAGCAGTTTGGGGAAGACCCCTTTCTATTCGAACATGACTGAGCCCCAGCACACAAAGCAAGGCATGGTTTGATGAGTTCGTTGTGGAAGAACTTGACCTCAACCCCAATCGAGCGCCTTTGGGATGAACTGGAACGGAGATCGCGAGCCAGGCCTTCTTGTCCAACATCACTGCTCTACAGAATGAATGGGCACGAATTCCCACAGAAACACTCCAAAATCTTGTGGAGAGCCTTCCAAGAAGAGTGGAAGCTCTTATAGCTGCAAAAGGGGGACCAACCCCATATTGAAGTCTATGTATTTAGATCAAATGTCATTGCAGATTTGGCCAGATTCGTCTGTCCATACAGTGCAGATTGGATCTCTGTATGGTAATGGCACTATGCTCTTGATAATGTTTGCTAGAGGTACACACCACAAACCTATTTAACAGCTCTGGGCTGGTGTGTTTTCTCTAGGTCTGACATGTTCCTGTTTGCCGGTGCTTGTGTGAGGCCAGCTGCTGAAAGGTAAGAGCAGTAGAGCTGGAGCTGCTCCACACACCACAGAGACCACAGAGCAGAGGAGGCCACGCTCCCCTGGGGTGCTCAACACCTAGCAGCACTCCACTGCTCACTCTCACTTCACAGTTCAGTCCACTATTCACAGCCTACTGTAGCTCTAACAACTGACCTGTAAACCACCGTTTATTTCTCAGTGTGGGAAAAGTTTCCTACCTGTAGGACAGGTTCATTTGTGTGGCATGAGAAGGTACATAAACACTATGTCTAAACTGGTGCAGATTTATAAGAATACAAAAGGTATAGATAAAAATCCTGCATCTTATTTACTGTATGTTGCAGCTTGTTTGTTACTTTCCGTACGACATTTGCTCTCCCCAAAGACACAATAAATAACATCGTCTCTTAGTTTGATAGAAATTGAACACGACAAAAAAATAAAACCTTGACATGAAACTGAATGATTATGGCATTTTAATAAATGGTTATAAATCTCAATATAAGTAGAAAATTCGATTACTTTTGATAGACGTTTATTAAAGAGTAAAACATGTAAAATATTAAACATGTATCATTGTGCATCCTGTTAATCAGCTTAATGCTAATTTTTCATCTGATGAAAGATATAAAAAACTAAATGGGTCACCACTTTTCCTAAATGGTTTTAGCATGATGGAGCGACTCAGAATAATTTGATTGCAATATAATAATGTGAGTTTAGCAAGGTCTAGACGAACAGACATTCCTAAGAAAATGACATTCACATAAAAGAAATCGTGTCCTCAGTTAAATTAGTTTATGTTTGGATCTTACATTATGTTTGAACAGGCAAACATCTGACAAACCATATGTGCTCTAAAAGACATAATGCAAGTGTTTCATTCCCCAAAGTCTTCAACACCCGGCAGCTCTGTACAGTATGTGCACTTCTTAGACACCAAATTACACTACAGTTTAACCTTACCCATGAAGCCCGAGTGAAATCACATGTCTGATGTCTGTCACTTTTCATCTGATAGGCAAATCTCTCTTTTGGCACTGAATGGCAGGACACACACACACACACACACACACACACACACACACACACACACACACACAAAGTCCTGCTAATGTTCCCTGAGATAAATTTGGAAGTTGGCCCTGGAGCAGCAAGAAGGCCTTTAAATCTACTCCCTTGCCCTGTAAATTACAACCCAGCATTTTTAATCGCGTTTCCGTATCCAAGGTTATTCATAGGCATCCAAAGCAAACACGAGCCATGCCGTCTGAACAGCTCGTGAGAACAAATTGTCCCTTTTAAAAGCTTAACCTGTCCGTGACATAATATAGATCACTAATTCCCAAGGGCCTGCCCAGGTAGACATGCTGCCAAAACCAGGAGAAAAATCGAGAGGACTTCAACAAAGACTCTCGTGAAATGAAACAAGAAAACAGTTTTTTTTTTTTAAAGCCCCTCAGCCGAGCACCTTTCGCTGAACTCTCTCAAAGAAAAGATGTTTTTCCACTTATCATGTATTTTAATACTGTAACATTAAAAGCATCTCTCTGTTCTCGAAAGAGAGTTGAAGAAAAAAAAAAAAAAATTCTGCACGGCTCAGTCACAGCGAGGTCATGTTGGGTGAACGGAATACTGAAATCATTAAAAACATCTTGCATAATTCACCATGACTCCGTTTGTAATTACCAATGCTCAGATTCAATTCCAACAGACGGGCCTGAATTTGACAAAAGATTTCCAACCAGTGCAGTTTAGCTGCATATAAAGCGGGACTCGTGTTTGATTTGTAACCGAATCCCCTCTCCCTCGGGGGTTTCCAATTCTGACTATAATAACAGGCTAACACACTGGAGACCTCCCTTTGCCCTTGTGCATTATTATAATTGCCACCGAGTCCGTCACACTCATGTAAACAGGTCAAGAGTGGAGCTGTAAAGAACACAATCTACACTGTTGGCCAGAAGAAAGGCAGCAGAAGCCCTTGATGTGAAAGTCAAAACAGAAGGTTGGTCTGACGGCTTCTCGCTGTCACTGGGCGAAATCTGTTTAAATTTAGCTTCTGAAGACAGCTCCGATTTACAATCGAACCACAGACCATGGGGGTATAGATTATTATTATGCTTGGAAGTATTTCGGATTTGATTCGAGAGAACAATGCTGACCTTTGCTTTATTGTCAGTTCAACCAGGGAGAGCACGGCCAATGCTCGGAGCCAGACTTGGCTAGACAACAGGAGTTTTTCGAACGCGAAGACATGCCGCTTTTTTTTTGTTCTATTCTTCTCCGCTGTTATTTCTTCTCCAACACAGAAAGGAAACATGTCTAATTCGGTGTCAGCCTGAATAACACATAGCGTGTTGTTGCACTGGCAATTGGATGCATAATCTGCCCGTTCCCCCATCACTGAAGGCTTTGTTCTTGTTTTTCGATGACTGTTCGTGTCCTTTGATGTTGTGTTTTCTCATTCTTCCCTCTCTTCTCCTTCCATCTCTTTCCCCGTCCTCAGACTGACAATGTGCTCGCTTTCAAAACGCACACAGTCCAGGGCGTTCTCAGGGAAAAAGGTGAAATCTCGGGATGAAGACGGCAGCGAAGGGGCCGCAAGAGTGAATCTCTGCGCTTTCCTGTTTCGCTAGATTTAGGATGTGTTTTATGGTTGTTTACGTGGCTGCAGGACGTTTTCATTAGCACGGCACAGTGGGTGTACTTTGCCACTTTTTGCCCTCACATGTTTGCGCTTGTGTCCTGAGAGTCTGCATCCTGTTTACACTGAGTGTGTGAGAAGAAAAATGGGATGGTTAGAGGAGACTCGGTGGTAATTAAGCTATCATGATGCTCAACATCCTGCCATTGGCTTGTTTTGCCATAAGGAACGTCACAATGAAGTAAAGGTTTTCTTCTCTCTTATCATCTTGTTCTTATCGCAATCTGGTTTCACCAATGCACACGTGTTTGGGAAATGGGAGGAAACTGGAGAATCTGGCGGAGCCCGACGTAAACACAAGAAGAAACGCCATGTGAAGCTCCACAGGAGCTCAGAACCAAACCATCAACCCTGCAGCTAGAAGGAACATAAAATCAACCCACTGTGGTGGTTTTCAGCATGGCTTTATTACAACTAATCAGAATAAAAGTGAAAGACAGCATGACCACCATCTCCTGTTGTCTGGTCACAGAATAAAGCAGTACATCCACGATCAGTCATCTCCTAGACCTCCCTGCTAGCAAGGGAAAAGCATGGACCAGACACTAAAGAGAGAAAGTGATGTCCCTTCCTTCAGGATAACAAAAAAAAATAGGTGCGTATAATTTTCCCAATCACTTCATTTCTTTCCTAAATGAGCGACCCACTCGCATACATAGGATTGCTATTAGATTAGCAAACTAGAGGAGGGATTACCCATGTCTGCTAGAAGACCAGAGGGAAGTGGAAGAGGCAGAATGAGAGCAGAGCAGCTGATTTCAGAGGACACAGTGGAATAGTAAAAAGCTCACTTGCTCCACCCATTGCTAGAAAGGGTTTTTGTAAAAGATGATTTTTTAATTTTTTTTTTATAAAGAAAGTAGAAATGAGTTATCAGGAAAATATGCTCCAGAAATGTTTAACACTAGGGGGAAAAAAAACAACGGTTTTGTTTATTTCTGTATGTTTCTTTTTTTATTATTGGAAAAATTTCTACAGCTTCTTTATATTAAGTCAGAAGGCTATGTACTCTTCATATGAACAGTGCTTCTTATTGTTGTGCTTCCACCAAATACCAAATGTATCTCGACAAACCCCTATAATGGCCTGTCCTTGCACCTCATACCACAAGAGAACAATAACAGGATCCAGATGGAACTTCTATATGGATACAGATCTGTTATAACACCACCACCACCGCTAGTTGTATTGATTATCAATTGGTAAACTTTTGACAGGATCATTGGCACCCTATGCTCACACACATGCTCGTGGGGACTGAAGGCTGGACCGTCTGGTCCGATCCTACAGAAAAGCCAATGCAGCATGAATGGCCATGATAGCAAGGGATCAGAACACCCAGTCACCCAGTGCACCACAGCCCACCACTCATGAAGCCCAGCAGGCGAAGAGCCCAAGGCTGTTGAACTTCTAAAATCCCAATCTGATTGAGAACCCATGGGATGTCCCAAACAATCAAGTCAGACCCCCAGAGGCCCCACCCTGCAACCAAACATGCAGTAAATTGGTGCCAGACACCACAGCACACCCCGGGGTTCTCAAAGGGAACCCAAAACCTAAGTGGCTTTAATGTTATGACTGATCAGTGTATAGAATAATTTTTTATCTATCTCATGACTTAATTATCTGTGTACGTATGAGACAAATACACATTTTCTTTACAAGGCAAGAGCCAGTCTGACCTAATATAGACTCAATTATGTTGCAAAATTTTACATCTATAGCACTTGCAAAGTCCTCTAAATCCTTTCTTAGACGTCTGTCTTGCGCATCTTTATACTACACCTAGATCAGTACAACTCGGTACATATGTCACTCTGGTGAAAGCTGATAGTGTTGTGCTACAGCCAGTAACACCTGGTGTTAATAACACAGCTCTCAAAATCCCAGACTGTAAAAAGCCACACAGAATTCCACTGATACAAAGACTGAGAAGCCACGTATCTCATGAAAGAAATCTTTTCACACCACTAAAATAAATTCACAGCCAAATATGGTAATGGCCATCAGTCTGACATGTTTTTGAACATGATTTACACCATCTTAAAATGGCCATTAAATTATCGCTAAAACAGTGTGCTTGTGATCATTGCTCCTAAATTATCATTAGAGAGAAAGTTAGCCTTACTGTTTGATCAGATTTCTGTTATATCACTTCTGAGTCTATGTGCACTGACAAACGGCCCATTGTAGCATGAGCCCTGTCTCTGGCCCACATCCAAGCCTTATGCACTTAGTCAGTCATGCATTAATGGATTTACAAATAATCACTTCCTTCTCTCGTGCTCAAAGACAAGCGATGCCACTCACCCTGTCGTACTTGATTCATCACATCAGCCAAATAATTAAAGGTCCATGAATAAACTTGCAGCAGACTGGCAAAGGGAACACTGAAGAGCATTGACAGCCTTTAAAACCACATCCGCTCTTCTCAATAAGCTTAAATGCAAAAACTATCCTTTTTTTTTTTTTTTTGCAGTAAAAGAACTGACATGGTATAGCTACATTTGAAAATAACTGGTGATTTCTAATAACGTTCTAAGACAATTTCCATCATCTTGCCAGACTCTATTAAATCCATGAATGAGGTAAAAAAATGTCAAATGCAAAGCGTACAGTACGACATGAGTGTGGCATACAAAAAGAAACGAAAAACCTTCTAGTAATCCGTTTTCATTCAATTGGGGGTGTGGACAGGTTTATTTTGGAGAATTGGTACTACTTTGGAGGACATTTCTCAATTAATTTCTCAATTATGAAAATATGCTAGATAAAATGTAAATCTTTGAAAAAGATAATTTCTGACACTTGAGTAACAATGTGAGCTCAAAGCCTTTTTTTTGTCGTGTTCTTTAAAATACATTGAGGAATAAGATATTTCATTTCACTACAATATGGGACTGTGTGCTTTATGTTACACTTGAGGATACCAGTGGCTCTGCCTGTGTGCAGATGCTATCATTACCTGCAAATGGAGTGTATGGCGTCCGTCCGCTACATTGGGCCAACAGAATTTATACAAGTTTTATATACAAAGATTCATGCATGAATAGAATGTCTTTAGCAACACTTGGAGAAACACAACAAGATACGTGATATTTAGCATTTTTGGTTGGTGTGTAATCATTCATACTGTTGAGCTTACTTCCACTAAATGTATTTTTAATATGGGTATTAACCAAAGAATCTAGAAAAGGCATACGACTACAAAAGGTAATGTGTAAGGTAAAACGCCAACACAAGGGTTTGAAGCTAATGATTTATTGCGTAAATAACCAGTACTCGCAAAGCTTATGCAATTCCCTGCACAATGACGGAGCAATAAAAAGGTGCATGACCTCATTATGCTGAATCCTGACTCTGGAATAAAGAACATCCTGTGTGACATTTTATTTACAAGTCAAGTCACATTTTCACAATTAAAAAAAAAAAAAAAACCTCAACAAATGAGTCATCCTTGAAATCTCAAGGACCAGCTAAACTGCATCTGAGCATGAGAAATATGAACCAAATGACTGCTGCTGAATCCAAAGGTACAGCAGCAAACATGGTATGTCGACAATGCTGAACAAGTAAAACAACTCCAAAGCCTTAACTGTCCTTTTTTTTTTTTTTTTTTTTAACAGATTACAGTGCAGATACAGCCACAGTGGAGTTTTACAGTCCAATATTACATTCAGAACTTCTCTGAAAGCAAACTTTCCTTCTCAAGGAGAAGATCAGCAAATCTCTGCTGAAGCTCCTTCTCTCTGTCCTGTTGCCTTTGCACATCTTCTCTCAAAGCCTTAAAAGAAATACAAGCACGGTGTCAGTCTACTTGTATTCTATTAATATATAATAAAAACAGCACCAAAAGCTTTTTATTTATATATATAAATTTTTTTTATTATTATTATTTTTTCTACATTAAAGTATCATTAGCACAATGATACACTGATATCTGGTCCGAGTTACCTCCTGTCTGCGTGGGATGGCATGGTCCTCCTGCTTCTTCAGCTCCTGGAAGGTGTGTAACTCCATGTTGGCCTGCTCCACCTGGTCCCACAGGTCACTGAGCTGCTTGATCAGACCCATGGCCCGAGACTGGTATCCCCCCAAAAGAATCTTCATCTTCTTCTCCATCTTAGCTGCCCGTTTGGCTTCTGTGGTCATGTGTCCTCTGTTTACCTGGATCGGATTAAATAATGGCAGAGCAATGAATTGACTTCAAATTAGCTGTCAATCTTGCATATCAATTAGTGAATCCTCTAACATTTGATATACTACCTGATGTAAATCCATTAGATATTACACCTACACATTTTTTAGACAGCATAGCCAAAATATCTCAAAGTCCAGTTTTACGTTTCTGTTATCAGCAAATGCACAAATCCTTACAAGACGTAATACGAGTTGTGATCTTCACAATATGAATGTAGACTATTTGAATGAGCAAACTGGTCTACTACACTTCATTTATGACACTATACGATAGTTTGATGGTATACAGTAAAAATATTAGCACCTAAATTAGCTAATTAAATACTTATAAACACCGAATACCGCTTAGAATACCGCTTCAGTATGTAATACTGTATGATGTTTTTGAATATTGATGATCATAAAAATAATATACACATGAATAAATAAGCTTGGAAAGAGTAACTTTAAAGTTTGAGAGCACGCATTTAGCTAGCCGATGGCCGTGTTAAAGGAAACATTTTATACTTCTGGACAGTATAGCTTTATCAAAGCGTTCAAGTAAAATAAATGGTCAGAAGGCAAGCAAATAAATCTCCAGGAATGAGCTTGGTAATCCTGTCTCATAGGCATGTTTCAGAAACAAAATGTATAGCTACTACACACCCACACTGTCA
Source organism: Clarias platycephalus (assembly GCA_030068275.1). Lineage (NCBI taxonomy): Eukaryota > Metazoa > Chordata > Actinopteri > Siluriformes > Clariidae > Clarias > Clarias platycephalus. The sequence continues at coordinate 12,240,536 of JAQQZT010000005.1, read as the reverse complement.
TTTGATATTTAACAGTATATTTGAGTTTATAACCACGTGTCCTGTGGTCAAGTTAATTAGATCGGAGTTTGTAAGGCAATCCTTAAACTCTGACAGCCCCACCCACAATCTTACTACACAGTGGCTAAATTTATGTAGGCAACACAACTGAGTTTTTAATTTACAGTCCTCTCTTTTTATTTGCATAAATATTAAAAGCACATTAAGAAGACAGCTACATGACTAGGGTTGGGTATCGTTTGGGTTTTTTTCGATACAGGTGCCAAATCGATACTTTTAAAACGGTACCGGTGCCAAAACGGTGCCTGAACCGATACTTTACAAAAGCCACAAAA
>JAQQZT010000005.1:12219898-12237718 GCA_030068275.1 Clarias platycephalus | reverse complement strand
ACGAATATCTATTACCTGTTTATTTTTAGTATGATCATTACATATTAAAAAAAAAAAAAATAGGCAATAATAATAATTTAAAAATGCATTTCTCTAGGGAAATGTTATATCGCAAGAAATATCGTTATCGCAATATTCAACAACATATCGCATATTTTCCTAATATCGTGCAGCCCTACTACCAATTTCCTACTCACATTCTTGCTACTGTTTTTACTTCAGGTAATGTATATGCACTTACACATTGTAGGGCAGTGTTCAATACCCAATTCCCTTCAAGTTTTTAAAAAATACATAAATTCAACAATAAATTCTCAAACTGTGCCATTTAAGCACAATTTTATTTTCCTTGACATTTATGTACAGGCAGTAAAGCCATCTTCAGCTAAACATTCCAGGCAAGCTGACCCTTGTGCTAAAAAAGTTTAGATGAATTTATTTAAGGCATTTGTTATTTTGACACTACTGAAAACAGCTCTCAAATCCAGCCTGAAGTGGGGAGGGGGTCGACAAAACCAAACCATCTATTCAATCAAGCAAACAATGCAATCTACTCATGGCAATATTGTCAATCACACTTCAGGGTATTTTTAAACTTTTATGCTTTTGTAGGTCTAGAAACCCTTAACCAATAAAAATAGAACTGTTTGACTTCAGTAATAAGATTTTTAAATAAACCACAATTGGTAGTGGAAGTGAAATGCCTGACCTGTTTACGGAACTCAATGTCAGATGCGTCCTCCACAAAGCTCTCATCCACCTCTGGTTCCTCCATCTCCTTTTCAGCGTTCTCAGGCAGCACAATTTCAAAATCGTTCTTGGGCATGGGAAGAGACAACAGCCCCAACTTCAGGTGCTCTCGAGACTCCCGTTGCTGGGGGGAAAAAAAACATATATACATATTTTAACACACTGCAGGAAGATAATGAAGAAAGAGAGGATTATTCTAATGTAGATTATTCTACACACCAGGTGCTTGGCATAAGCTGGGTCTGTGTAATCCACCACACCATCTTCAGTATTGATGTTGAGTTTGTCCCGCAGCGGCGTGCGACCCGGGGTCACACCGATTGAGGGCTTCGGGGTCATGCCACTGTGAGGGGTCAAACCTTCTGCTCCATGACTTGGGGTTCTATTAAAATATTAAACATTTTAAAATCAAGTTTTTAAGCATTTTATTGATTTGCTATTTTTGTACACATAATAAAATAAGCTTAACATTCACGTTTGACACTACCTGAAAGGTGTAGAGAGCACAGTGTTAGGGGTCTGGATCACCTGCCTCTGTGGAGTGACTCCAGAGAAGTCACTCTCATGCAAAGGTGTGTTTAGACCACCTTTCAGAGGAGTGTCCACATTAGTAAGTGCCATCAGATTCTGGGCTTCCTGGATTGAATGTAAAAGAAATACCATTTTAGATCAGAGAGTCAGTGAGAATTAATTTTTTTAACATGACAATGTTTTGATTTGAAACACTGTGATACCTGTAGAATCTTGTCCTGTGCTGCAGGAGTCTGTGGTGTACGCAAGGCCATGCTGTTATTGGTGACATTGTACTCAGAAAGCAGAGCGCTGGAAGCCGAGTTTGTGATGCCAGACTCTTCGGCAGTTTGGCGAGCGATTTCACTGGCCTGGCCGAGTTTCACCACCTCCTCCAGTTCAGCATCTGATATCTGACCGAGAGAGCATCTAAATCAGTACAACTACACATATGCACAAACCATGTTTCACAGTAGAATATGTGAATGGTTACCTGAGGTGCAGGCAGCACTAACTTGCTTCTTTTTTTAGTGAACTCGGACACCCCACTAGTCTGCAAGATGGCAGAGGGGAGATCGGACTCCTTCTTCTTCTTGATCTTCTGTTTATCCTTTTTACGCTCACGCTCTTCTTTCTCACTATGGTAATCCATAAAATGCAATTCGATCAAAGCAGGACAAACTAAGTCAGTAATCAAGATTTATGCAAGACTCAAGTACTTATCTTGTACATTTTAATTCAATATGAATGTTCTGAAAAAGGTCCCTTTTTGCAGTGTGTTAGTCAATCTATCAGTTAATCAATTTTAAAGTTGAAAAAATGTGTTATACTTTAAATGATGTCTTTTAAACATAAAATTTAAACATGTGGGAAATTTAAGCATATAGTATTAAATAAGCTGATTTGTATACAAGTATGGAATTTATTTTAAATCACATCAAAATATATCACAATGCCTCTGATAAGTCTATTGTGGCAAAATTTTACTGATATATTGTGGAGCCCCACAAAGAACTTTCATTCATGTATCATCTGTGTACATGAGTGTGTGTCACTCACTTTCGCAGCTCTCCATCAAGATGCTGCTGGCGAAGTCTTTTGAAGTCAGGCTCGAGTGGATCGTATTGCTCCATAGATGTATCATAAAAACCTGGTGCAGGCTTTTTTTCAAAGGGAATTTCTGCATTGTAGTCTACACCTCGCTTTTTCTTACGCTTCTTCTGGATATCGATGCCTGCAGCACGCAGCTCTCTGCGCTTTTGCAGGGCTGCCAAGCGCCTGAGGGCGGGGGAAAAAAGAGGATTAATGCTTAGCAAACTAACAGTAGCTGTTCAGCTAAAATTTTATTCACACTAGATAAAATCCACTGAGTAAATGTTTACCAAAAAAAAAAAAAAAAGCTCAGTACAATTATCTTCACTGCATTTTTTTTTTTTTTTTAGTTTTCCAATCGTGTGTTTTGTAATCAGTACATAAATATCCTCGCCCATCCACCATCAGTCATCTTACCTCGCCTCTTCTAGCTGCTTCTCCCTGGCTTTCCGCTTGGCCTTTTTTCCTTGTGTATTTGCTAAACGAGCTCTGGCCTCAGACAACATCTCCAACTCATCTGCAAAAGTAATACAAGCACTTGAATAGCACTTTCAGCAAAGCAAAAGACTGTATTGTATTTAACGTCAGCCAAAGAAAGAATCTTCAGGGAAGTATGGAAACCTTCATCCATGTCCACAGGGTCTGGCCTGGCTGGCTTGGTTTCAGGGTTTGGATCGATCTCCCCTGGCTTAAGCTTGCGAGGATCATCAGTTGTGTCTTCTTCATTGTCTCTTTGAGCAGCTTTGTCGCTGGGGTCAAAAATAAACCATGGATTTTTATTACATGTAATTAATTAGTAAAATGTACTAATAACACACAGGCACAATTAGGACACATGCTTACAGAAGATACTCGTAGTGCTCTAGGCACTGTGCTGCAGTTCTGCCAATGATGGGAGCTATCGTTCTCCACTGGGTGGGCATCAGTTTGGCCAAATGTAGGAGTTTTTCCTCTTCCTCACGTGACCATTCTGTTTTCTTGATACTGGGATCCAGCCATTCATACCTAGTTGAGGTTAACCAAAGCAGAGTCGTTATTTGAGGCATTACAAAGCCAAACAATGTTTTATCCTGTAACAATGAAAATCACGTTAAAACATTATCGGGGGTAGAAACCGGTCTATTTGGCTGGCCAAGTAATAAGTTTACTCTGAAGGAAAAGAATTTAAAAATTACCATGCCTATAAATAATGTATACTCAGGCCCTGACAAGCTTCACAGAAATATGTTCTATCATGGTACAGCTAGTTACAACAAACAGCCAAAAACATATTGTATACATGAGACCAATATGTGAGTAGTTGGATTGGAATAATTAAAATTAATATTACATTTAAATAAAAGATAATAGGCTCACCATCTAGCTTTACACTGTTTGGCCGACTTTCTGTGCAGCAGAGAGGCAATACGAGACCACTGATTTTTGCCATATTTCATCACAGCTGCTTTAAGGATCTCATCCTGTAGCGAGACAATAATGGGAAAAATGGGAGTTTAACATTAAACTTAAACATCATCAACAGCCCCACCTTAACAAAAATAGCAGATAATTATTAAAAAGTTTACAATTAGCTCTGTTTACTAGTTTTTTTTTTTTGCCATATGTCCTCGCAGACGCCTTAAAACCCTGGCAGTATAATTCGTTAATGACGGCCTAGGCCCTGGTGTCAAACTATCGATGCAAAATGCCATGAATGTAATGCACAAGTTGAATGGTTTCGACATTTTCGGGGATTGAGTTTGTTGAAGGTCTTCCAGATCTCTCATTATCTTTCAGTCATGTCCTTCTGCTCAGGAAGTGCACAGGCCACGCAGAACAACTTTAACAACTCATTGCAGCATTGCCGTGAACTTGTCGCATCATGTGAAACCTCTCTGTGGCAGATTTGCAGTTTTACGTTTGCTCTTTGTTCTTATTTGATGTCTAAGACGAAATAGCAGCCGTGGTAATGCACATGGTCAGAATAGCACCTTATGCACAGCTCCCGATGTACATAAGACAATGTCTTTTGGCACACTGACTCATGAAGGTCTGTGCTTCATGTGACGGCATGTGCAGCCTTGTGCTGCCATCTGTTGGCGTGTTACAGAACTAGTCTTGAAACTTTTTGATACCAACTCGGATATATAAAAATGCAATAATGTGCAAGAGATCAAACTAAATATTGAATACTATATCACCCAGATCCATAAACACTTCACGCATGTAAACACACACAGATATTACATGCATTTACCTATCCACACAGCTTGCTATGGCTATACAGACCTTAGAGCAGGGTCTGAGGCACTCGTGTGTTCATGAAGCACAACAAAATACTCAAGTGATTCTTTAAATGGCCTTTAAAAGTGAAATTCATGATCATGATTTTTACTAGCTGATATAATTGGTTAAACCTGCAGGTTAATTACTTAAAAACAATCTCTATCACACAAACACACAAAGTCTTGCACTTAAATGTGTGTGGATTTGGGTCAGCGGGGGAAAAGTTGAAGCTCCAGTAGAAACTTAAATGCAATACGCCGTTTCCATGAAGCGTGTATTTAACAGCATTTAATGTGTATTCAACTGCACACCAATTAAACCCACTAGAACTATAAAACAATACTTGCTCCACATTAACTATTGAAACCATACTAAAAGCTTGAAGTCTTGTAGGTAGCCAAGTAGCTAGCTTATCAGGCTAGTTACAAAGCTAGCATGGCGCGTGTGCTATAAAGCCGTTGAAAATGTATATTTAAAACACCTTCCTAGCTAATGTTCATATCTGCTAGTAAGCAAACGATTAACTACATATCAGCTTACACTTAACATTAAAATCTATCCGTCAGTGTTAGCCGTGCTATCTAGCTATTTTGTTCGGTTATGCTAACCAGCTAGCTAGGTGTTTAACAACGTACCTCAGTGTTGCGCCAAACGCCACCTTTAATCATAATTCGCGGCATCTTGGCGCGTTAGTTCTCACACACGTCCTTAGAAAATGAATAAAAAATTATAACTGAACAAACTTTGTAGTACTATGTTACGGTTTGCCTCTCGGAAAGAAAATCATGCGAACACGGCACCAGTTTACAGCGCGCTGCTGGAGAGACTATGGCGTCTGGAGTGGGTTGCCAGATACTGAACAAATACCCTCGCACAAGGGCTCTTATGCAAAACATTCATTCACCTAATGTACTGCTTATTCTGTAAAGGGTCGCAGGGGGCCTGGAGCCTATTCCAGTGCCATCTATCACACGGCACACATGTACACACCGCATTCTTATACATTACGGGCAATTTGGGAACCCCGATTAGCCTAATCCCCATGTCTTTGGACTGTGGGAGGAAACTGGAGTACCTGGAGGAAACCCACCAAGCATGGCGAGAACATGCAAACTCCAAATCCTGAGGCGGAAATCAAACCCATGCCTTAAACGTTCTTAAGGTGCAACGCCACAGTCCTATTTTATTAAATATTGTTTATTCAAAGCAATAAATCCTACATACAGTCAAATGCAGACATACTGTATACCTGCAACTCTGTTCATAACCTGACTACAACTGAACAAATTGTTAAAGTGATAATAAGGGAATAAAACACAAAGTTTGAACAGGGCACTGGTTTCCCTCCCACAGTCCAAAGACATGCAGATTAGGCTAATTGGTGTTACCAAATTATCCTTAGTATGTAAATGAGTGTGTGTGAGTGTGTCCTGCTATGGATTGGCACCCCATCCAGGGTGAACCCCGCTTCATGCCCTCAGTCTACTGGGATAGGCTCCAGGCCTTCGCCACCCCGCATACAGGATAAAGCAGTATAGACGATGAGTGAATGAGTTTGAGGAGGTGGTGGTTTAATATTTCAGGAAATTCTTAACAACATGAAGTCAGAAGAGGATCATGTGTTGTTCCTGTAAGAACACACCATTAAATGTTTTCTTATGTATAAAAACCATTTAAAAAAAATGAAAGAAACCTTTTAAATTTAAGATTTTAATCATGCTATAGTACATCATAATTATTATCTGTTTATATTGCAGTATAACTTTATTATTCATTCACTTTCTCTTACTATTTAATGATTATTTTAGTTTTTTATTGCTTATCGTGCCATTTTTTCTACACGTTTAACAAATCCTCCACAAGTTAGTGGCTTAATTGCAATCTGGCAACACAACATCTCTCTTATTCCACGTGTATAAGTCTACAACGTGCCTGGGATTAACATCGCCATCTAGTGATTCCTCTTACAACAACTGCATGAAAAAGAAATTGATGTCAACATAATCACATTGCCCTCAACAGTGCAGCTCACAACATGACAAATCTGACTGATCACTGACTATAAGCTGAGGATGATTTGCAGACTAGGAGATAAAGTTCATTTGGGATATCTATGAGCTGAATTTCAGTGGCTCATAACATATTTGTGCGATTTGTGTTATAATGTATTTCCTTTTCAAAGAATGCGCTATCTATTATTGCTTGCAGTCTATAAAATATAGATAAACCGTTTGGAGGTTTCTTTTATGGGAGTCGCTGTTTGCTCCAGCACAGCAAGAGCTATTAATAATGAATTAGAGTCAGAAATAAAGCCACCCACTCCTCTGGGCCTCGTGATATAGCGACTGATGGGGCTGATTACTTGGTTGGCCATGAAGCACAGATTGTGAGTGTGGCTTCCTCGGGATCTGTTTCCCCTGGCAGAGCAAAAAAATAAACAGAACATTTGGACATATTGTATCCAAAATGTCACTTACTTTTATTAATTTCTTGTTTATAGAACTGTTGTGTGAAAGCAATATTTCACTCACGATTGCGCAATATACTGCAAAGTTTGTGCCGACGGCTAATTCACTGCTGTGCTCATACTCCTGCTTGTGTGATATTGCTCAAATATAAAAAAGATACAAATCCCCAGGGTTCCCAGTTCAATCCTGAGGTCAAGCTTCACTTAAGCTCATCTCTCTTCATGGCTGCATGGGGTTCTCTCAGAGTTCTTCAGTCTCCTACACTCTAAATTGTAGATGAGAATAGGTGTATGCACTACTGTATGTTTGACTGACATCCTATTCAGGATGGAGTCACACCTTGTGCTCAGTGCAGATGAACTCCACCGCCACCACCGTGGCCCTGAACTAAATAAGGTTAATACTGAACTGGGACCTGGAGATTGAGTTATAGTAGATAACGAACAGACCAGAAGATTGTGGAGGTCAATTTGTCTGGAGCAATCCTAAATACTGGATACTAAAGTAGAGTAGAAGAGGTACTTTGGCATGTGTTCAGGGAAACCTGCAGTCAAAAAGAGTTCTGAGAAAGGATTTTTTGATAATGCACATTAATAAAAGAGCTATAGCGATTAAAAAACAAACAAACAAAAAAACAAACTGTGGTTCAATGGTTGGCACTGATGCCTCACACCTCCAGGGTTGGAGATTCAAATCTGGCTTCCTGTTTCTGCCAGGTTCGCTGGTTTCCCGCACAGTCCAAAGACATGTGTAGGGCAATATATGTTTCTAAATTGCCCGTACTGTGTGATTGTGTGTGTGTGTGTGATTGTGTGTGTGTGTGTGTGTGTGTGTGTGTGCATGCATGCATGATGGATTGGCATCGACCCAGGCGGTTCCCTGCCTTGTGTCCTGAACTTCCTGGGATAGGCTCCAGCCCCCCTGCGCCACTACACAGGACAAGCCATATGGAAAATGAATGAACGAATGACCTAAATTGAATTGAGGTGTGATCATGGCTTCAGGCTGGTCACTCGGTACATTAATCAGCCTGGAGAGAGACAATTCTACGACGAGGGAAAGGTGTTGTTTGGATACACTGATATTTGCCTCGAGTCAGTTTGCTAAAGTATTAGTGCGCTATTATATTGCCTGTCCATTATATTAGACTTGTATCGGAAAGGAAGTTGCACCTGAGCTCCGCCTCTCAGAGGTTCAGCTGCATGTTGGCGGTGAAATTCATGAGGAATGTCATGCAGAATAAGCTGCTCTTTCAAGCTAGCATGTCACCTCTGTGCTATTAAATCCCGAGAACATGCTCAAGGGGTCTGTGAGCTGCTATTTAAGAACTACAATTAGATGCACTAATTGGACCGAATGCTGACACTAATTTAGATGTTTAATTTTCTAACAAGAACAGCCACGATTTTTAAACCTCACCACATGAGCACTGTCATTTTTAGGCATGAATAGATGAAACGACAGTGACTTATAACCGGAAATACTGGCACCATTCAGAAAAAAGAACATATTTTACATACAGTATATTCTCCTCCTCAAAACAGTATTCTGTACAGGCAGTGTCAAAGACTTAACATAATATCCATGCTCATCCATCTACCCACTAGCTAGGATTGAGTGCAATGTCTGTTGCTTTCATCAGTGGCAGGTGAGCTCTGATTTTTTTTTGTTTTTTTTTTTTGTGCTGTTTGATACCATAATTCTGTGCAGTTATCAGGGCTGCTCAAGTCTCTATGCAGTGTTGTGCGTTTCTGATGTGGTGTAGGGATGTGAGTAAATATGAATATGTGACTGTTAGTGATTTGCTTCAGGCCCCTGACCTAAAGTCTGCCTTACTAGGCTCAGTAATAAAACCACATTTCTAACATATTTCTGTGCAAAATTCATAAAAGAAATATGCTTCGTGGAAGCTGTTTATAGCTCACACAGTCCATGCACTGTGCACCGGGCAGCAGGTCTCTGCTGGCGCTCCCAAAATAATAATTGTAATATTATTTTAATATTCTAATAATATTATTCTAATAATAATAATAATATGAATGTTTATTACTGTACATGTTTTCTTGTTAACTTTAGTTAATGCATATTCTTCATGAATATTAAAGAAAATGTATGCTCATTATTATTATTATTGAATTATTATTGTGAATTTCCCCAGGGGGATGAATAAAGCATCTATCTATCTATCTATCTATCTATCTATCTATCTATCTATCTATCTATCTATCTATCTATCTATCTATCATAATAATAATAATAAATTAATTCATTTAGAAAATCATTCATTTGTTTTCTATACTGCTTACAGAAGTACAGAGTCTTAGGGGCCGAGAGCCTATCCCAGGAGACTTTGGGCACGGTCGGAGTGCCAATCCATCTCCGTATAATAATAATAATAATAATAATAATAATAATAATAATAATGGTCCAGCTAATGTTTCAGATTTTTCCTGTAACAAACCTAAAAGTAAAAATATTAAAGTTGGATATTTTTTTGTCAGTTATAATCAGTTAAATACAGCTCCTTGTTTCCTTCAAATCTATACCATGCTCACTTTCTATTTTAATCTGAATCCAGATACAGAAAGCGACATTTAGTTACTCCCTTACTATACCTGCATTTAAAAAGGGTGCGTAGGAGCTTCTGAGCTCCCCAGTGCGGTTGGCACAGAGCTGCTTTATAGAGATATAGAACTGCTTTGTGTAGGGTACAATCACAAGAGGCTAACAGGAGAGCAGGAGCTGAGGTGAGGCGTCAGCTAGCACAGGTCATATAACACCCTGTCTCAGGGTTCACACATTGCAGCAAATATACAAGACAACATTTTGGGGCATCTTTCTTCTGTGCAACCTCTGATAAGATGGTGTTTGATACCGTGAAATATTTACCTGCAGCTCTTTATGGCCTTCACCCTCATTGGTTTTCAATTTCTTTTCAGCGAAAAGCAGGATTTCATGTTGCAACTGTTTTACAATAATGCAAACATAAAACAAAATTATGAATAATCATTAGATGGCTATCCGAAGGCATAATGAGGGTTTATAATAGGATATTTCCCTATTTTCTGGTCTTTAACAGGAGCAATTGCCTGAGACAGAAAGCTTATGTTCTACTGCAAAATTAGAGACTTTGTCAGGCTTTCATTTTCAGGAATTTCCTCACTGAGGTTAAAATAATATTTTGGACTAGCCTTGGTACCCATCGTTGACGGCTAAAGAATTTTTAGTTAAATAGTTAAAAGGCTAAAGCTAAAATAAGCTAATCAGCTTTAATGTAATAAGTGATTTATTATTTTATTTAATATTAATACAAATAAATAAAATTTTTGTAAGGTTGAGTTTCTTATGTCTTGTTTTACGCTAAGTTGTACTTCTTTTATCGTCAGCCAAATACACTCCCTGTTTAAAGTAGAAGTGTATTTATTAAATCCATCGCAATCATCAATTTTACTCAACATTTAGATTTTAGCGCAGAACAGTGTACTCTCAGTTCGTGTACTCTCAGTTTCACGTTAGTGCATTCAGAACATAAGAGACAAACTGATTTTAAACTTCCCGCAGGAAGAATAAATATGCATCGATCTGTTCATTCATCTTTGAAGATTCCGTTTTCATAGTCTACTTACCTTTTTTGGAGTAAACCATTTGTGTTTGTGTTTCTTGACGCGTTGTAGATGCATTATGGTAGTTTCTGTGTCTTCCGCATACTCTGTGTACTCAGTAAATTGTTACATTGATTGGCTCTGTTGAGTGACGTGCTTACTACGCCCACATCCAGGGAAAAAGTGCTATATTTGTCCAAAAAAAAAAAAGCGCTGGATGGTGTTCTGGCACATAACTGCTCATAACGTGACTTCTACTAAACAATTTTACTTCATTTATGTCGCCGATTTAACTTCAGACAAATACTGAAGGACTGGCAAAGTTTCATTTAATTAAAATTTTGCAGGATGCTGTGACCAAATCAGGCTGGACAGACATACAGACAGATAAAATTTTCTGGGACTTGTTTTGGGATCTTCCAATGTATGAAGCGTAACAGGTATCATTGAGTTCTGACCAATGTACAGACAAAACGTTTCTTTTATTTATATACATGATATATGCATGCACTATGCTAGCTCATTTTATATTATACACATCCTATACAACTTTTTTAAAATGACAATTATTTAGTAATTGATAAAACCATAACTCGACAAACGGCTAATAATTATGTGTGTGGCAAGAAACAGCATGGAAAGCAGGAGGAAAGATGGAATTTAGAGGTTTAAGCCATAATCAGCTTAGTGACATTGTGTTTTCTTGGCTGGAACAGAGCTAACTCATTAAAAACAAGAAACTATACAGGCTGAAGGAGAAGCATGAATATTAAGTAGAGTTAAATAATAAATAATAGTAAATAGCATGTTTCATAAACCATAATGAAACTTCTAACCAACACAAACAATCAAATATTCAAAGTTATTTATCCCAAAGTTATTTATCCCTCCAACAATAAAAGAAAAAAAAAAATGTGTGATCGGGTTTGTGAAGTAATTGCAAAACTACCAAACAAGAAAAAATGGTAATATTTTATTCCCCAACTTACAATGTGTGCTTAGAGCTCTTTTTTAATTTCTGGATTTCATCCATGAATATGAGAACAGAATGTGAAACAACAATCTGAAATGTTCCTCTACTGTGACACAGCTGTTAGCAGAAGACAGTTGAACATCTGCTTTCATAAACAAACAAAAAACACCATACTAAATAATACTTTTATGATGTGTATTCCTAATATTTGCTGATTAAATACAATATAATGTGCTATCTATTGATAATATGAAATAAAAATTTCCACTTGGTTTTTTCTTGTTTTCAAAAAACTGGCCAAAAACATGCACAGGTAATGTTAAACTGCCCCGAGGTGGGAATGAGTGTGAATGGTGTTTTGTAATAGATTTGCCATTAATTAACCTTTAGAGACTGTTGTTGGCGAGATTCCCAGAAGATCAATAGTTTCGGAAATAAAAGGACATGCTTTTGGCTTTATTAAAGTCAAGGATCATATCCATATGATCAGGTCACTGCTGTCTTCATTCAGAAGGAACAAAGGATGGATTTAGTGTTCAAGTAAACAGCACTGATGAGCTCATTATATTTAATTAGTTTTAAATGTTGTTAGTTGTTTGATAAAACTAGTGTGTTACCGTTTTGTCCTTGGGTTCTGTAAGGTGCTTTTTAAAATTTGTTTGGTGGTTTAGTATGTGGTGTTTTGGGGGTCCTCTGAATCCAAGATCCTTCCTTTTTCAGGTTCATCTAGTTTTTGTATGTAGTATAACATGTAGTATGTATTCACATGCATGGTTATCGTGGGACACTGTTACCTTAGTGGCAGTTTCAAAAAGTGACATTTTTAAAAAATTACTTAAACTTAGCTATCAGCACAACTATATTGCCTAAATATTGCCTATATGTTTTTGTTTTTTGATTCTCTTGCATTACATATGCTTTACTTATGATTGAATCTTGAAGCATTTCCAGAAATGTATATGAAGTTCTATAGGATTATACAGATATCCTTTGCCTAAATTTGAGGGAAAATAAGGGGCATGTTTTTCTATTTAATTCTTTAATTGTTTAATAATATTTAATTGGGCTGCATGGTGGTATAGTGGAAAACACAGTCGCCTTGTACCTCCAGGGTCTGGTTTCGATTCCCGGCCAGGCTTGATTCCCATCTCTGTGTGCATGGAGTTTGCATGTTCTCTCTGTGCTTGGTGGGTTTCCTCCGGGTACTCCGGTTTCCTCCCACAGTCCAAAAACATGTAGGTTAGGCTAATTGGTTGCGATAGATTGGCACCCTGTCCAGGGTGTACCCTGCCTCGTGCCCCAAGTCTCCTGGGATAGGCTCCAGGCCCCCCGCGACCCTGAATACAGGATAAAGCGGTATAGATGATGAGTAAGTGAATGAGAATAATATTGAATTCTTTTGAAGAACTCACTTATTTGATGTTCACTGAAGGCCAAAATCTGAAATGCACAGTCTGCTAATGGTCAAAAGATGTATCCTGTTGTTGTATAAAGAATGTTTCTTTGTATCAGAAGGGTTAAATTATTGATGAAAGTAAGAGCACAAGATTGGGATTTAACTCCAGCTACAAGAAAATCGTTGTTAGTGAGGCTTATTTAAATTGGGCTTTAGTCCAAAGGAAAAAGGTCATGCAGTCTGATGAGTCCAGATTTTCCCTATTCCAGAACAATGGCTGTGTCAGCTTAGAGGGTGAAGCACAAAAAGTGGTGCACCTACAATATCATGCACATTTCCCACTCTACAACCATCTGAAAGCAACATTCAATTAAATCTAATAAAATTTTATTTTGCTAGCACTTTTAACAACGAACAATGTCACAATGCAGCTTAACAGGAATAAAACTTCTGGATGTCATTCAAAAATGTTGTCCCTAATGAGCAAGCCAGAGGTGAAGTGGGAGGAAAAACTTCCCTGAAATTACACAAGGAAGAATTCTTGAGAGGAACCAGACTCAAAAGGGAACATCCTTAGTTGGTGTGACCATAAATAAATCCCTTCTATAACTATGTGCACTATGTACACTCAATGTGTTTTAGTTGATATGAAGTCCACTTTGTTGAGGTTACCAACTGTTTACTAATGGGAACATTGGTATAAAATTATTTGTGGTCATTTCAGTCCTTAAACTATTTAAGCAATTGCTGTCATAGATAACCATTTGAATCAATGCAATTCTTTGTGAATGAATATTTAAATAGACCACTTTTATGATCTGGTGTTGCTACAATTAGTCAGGTCTAGATATAGGCAATAAATGAAGTCAGCTGACTACCTAAATGTACCAGATCATTCCCTCAAAGGATTTTGTCCTCTCTGATGCATTCCAGGACAACAACCGCAAGATTCATTTTGCTCAAATTCTGAAAGAGCAATTCTGGGAGCATGAAGATGTAAAGCCGCGGGCAGGTACGCGTAGAGATCCAGGCAGGCAGATCCATGGGCTGCTACACCATGAATATCCGGGCAGGCAACTGTGGTTGCTAGGTGATGCTGTTGTAGAGGCAATTAGGTGAAGCGTGACACCTGGGCACACTGCACTCAGCATGCAGACATTAGTTCAACACTCAGTATGAGAGTGGACCTATGTCACTCCGGTATAAGAGAAAAGTGAAAAGTTAAAGGAATAAAGAGACACTATGTTTTTTTTTTTTTAAAGAGAAACTTATTGTTTAAAAAGGTAATTCTTTATGATGCTTTAAATTTGTGAATAAAAATCATATTTGTGTCCAAGAGATTTGATTTCTTTATCCACACAAGCATTCCCGCTTCTCCCTACCACAACATACCATCCCAGCCGAACCTGCCTTGAGCTCCTCATACACGTCCTTCAGTGATCTTGCCCTGCTCAACATAACAAAAGGATTATTAATCAAATTAATGCTACTCTGGTAATAAATTAGATGTTACATATAGTTTTCAAAACAATGCCATGGCATAAATGCGCTATAATCAAAAGACCTTAATTAAAGCTGAAAGCTTTTAGTGGTGTAGTGATTAGCACTGTCTCCTTGCACCTCCAGGGTCCGGGTTTGATTCTCGGCCAGGCTCGATTCCCGTCTCTGTGTGCACGAGTTGCATGTTCTTCCCTTGCTTGGTGGGTTTCCTCCGTGTACTTCGGTTTCCACCAACAATCCAAAGACATGCAGATTAGGCTAATTGGTGTTCCCAAATTGCCTGTAGTGTGTGAATGAGTGACTGTGTGTGTGTGTGTGTGTGTGCCCGGCGATGGATTGGCACCCTGTCCAGTGTGTACAAAAACAAACAAACAAAAAAAAACCCTCTTCCCAGTTGTTTTTGACTAATGGCACTTAGTTATTAACCGAGTTAACCCAGAGTAAGTATGTATCCAGTGATGTAAACTTTAAAGCACTCTTTGTAAGTCGCTCTGAATAAGAACATCTGCCAAATGCCTAAATGTCTCGCATTGTGCCCTAAACCTCCTGCGATAGGCTCCAGGCCCCCCGCGACCCTGAATACAGGATAAAGTGGTATAGATGATGAGTGAGTAAGTGAGTCTGTACGTCAATCACATATTGGCACAGAGGGACAAACTAAGCCACTCTCCAAATACTTCCGAACCTGACTGTATTAAACAATAATCTGAATCAAGACACAACAATCAAAAAACACACAGTTCGCTTCCTGTCACTCTTTACTTTCAGCCCATTGTACAGTTTTGCGGACTAGTTCAATAGTCTGTGTCTGGGTGTTGATTATGAAAGAGGAAAATGAAAAACTCCCAACACAGCATGTAACAAAAGAAATCTAATAGGCATGTGGTGCTGTGATAGTGCAGTCTGTGAGTGGGATCAATAGTTTCTCAGCTTGCGCTGGATCTTCTCTGTTCTTCAGAGGTCAATTGGCTGGAGGCTCCACATTGATCAAAGCGGATCTCTGAGTGGCCCGTCTCTCTCACAGGTGAACAGAGAAGAACCCCAGGACAAGAAGGTGTTCCAACATATTGGTACATTTGTAAATTCCAATTCATGTAGATGCATTGATGTTATATCTGTAAAAAATACATGTGTACATTAGTATATGTACGTACACATGTACTGTATTACAAAAAAAAAGAAGATGCATTCGTGTTTAATATTTATGGTCTACTGGGAAACAACTGAAATGGCCAACCTTATATTTTCCAAGCATTGATGAAATGATTTGGTTTATGGCTGTCAAAATCCATTATTTGCAGTTACAGTACCGTTACAGAAGTTATGTTTTTTAACATATACAGTATACACACTCCAAGATTTCATTCAGTCACCTTTACCTTTGATTACTCCTCATACTTCCAGACTTTGCACAATTTCCATCCTGGGATATGGTCATGCTATCAGGGAAGAAAAACTCCATTGATGGGATAAACTGGTCATTCACCATTCAACTCATCAGCTGCCTTCATTTTATTGCCACATAATGTTGCTGAGTCTAGACCAGACCAATTGAAACAATTCATAACACTGCCTCCAGAGACCTGTACAGTGGCCACTGTGCATGATGGGTGCATCACTTCATGAGCTCCCCTTCTTACCCTGATGCAGACCATATGACCTTTTTTCATTGCTCCAATCTTCATGCTTCCTGGCAAATTCAAGTCCCCCCCTGATTGTCTTACTAACAAGACAAGTGGTTAGCTCTGATCACATTGTAAATATGGAAGTGCTCTTACTTTATTAAACAGCTTTGGTTTTTAACGGTTCATTTTTTTTACCATAGTCTTTCACCAAGTTTTAAACTATCTCCATTCATGATTTTTTTCCCGACTACATGTCTTCCAAAAAATTTACCACTATCCTTCCAGATTCTGATAATGTGTTCAAGAATTCTTAATTCAGTTCCAGTCAATTCAAATCTACTTAGTTGTTTTCTTTGCCCAATAATTGAACCCTTCTGAAATGTCATTATACTTTTGGGCCAGGCAGTATATATCAACATGGTGGCTGAACCAACATCACTGCTCACCTTATTAATTGAATATATGTAATCCAAACCTCTCTCTCATGGTCTATACTGCTTTATCCTCTACACAGGGTCACAGATGGCCTGGAGCCTATCCCAGGAAACACGAGGTGCAGAGGAAACTCAGGGCACTTAGGACATAATGCCAATCCATCTCAGGGCACACACACATACACACACTCACATACTCATTCACACACACTACAGGGCAATTTGGGAACGCCAATTAGCCTAATCTGCATGTCTTTGGACTGTGGAAGGAAACCAGAGCACCCGGAGGAAACCCACCAAGCATGGGGAGAACATGCAAACTCCATGCACACAGACACCGAGGCGAGAATTGAACCTGGACCCTGGAGGTGCATGGCGCTAACCACTAAGACACACTGTGCTGCATTAATTCCAACCTCAGTAACCTAAAAACACTACAGAAATATCAAGAAACCGACATTTCTGACATTTGCTAACAAAAACATTTGCAAAAGGATTCAGCTGGATAGAGTGTTGCATGTTGCCAAATGAACCACAGATGGACTGAGAGCCTGTAGTAAATGTAGTAAATGTAGTAGTTAATGTAACAAAAAAGTGCTATGACTGGAATTTTATGTAGTAAATAAAGATTGAGTTATATAAAGAGTGAAATGTACCAGTGCTTTTAAAATAATTAGCATCATGCAATGCTACTTGTCCTATCAAATTGGTGGAATTCAACTATGTACTCTATAAATGGACAAAATATTATTGCACCTGTAAATAATGTTCATTAATTAAAAGTGTATTGATGTGGTCTATGGAATTTATTGTACAGTTACTTAGGCATCTGTGAAGCCAGATCTATTTTGAATGAAATCCAGAGAAAATGTGCTTGCAGTCTGTTTTATACGCAGAGCCAGTCTCCATGCCTCTATACCATCCAGGCAGCATGAACCGGTCAAAAAAAATTAGCTTCCTCTGAGTGTACATCTGGATGGCTGGGTGTCCATCTGGATAGCAAACTGGACTCGGCAAATCTGAGGGACTGTACAGAAAGGGTCAGTGTAGACTGCATTCAGAAGATGCAGATGTTATAGCATATATACTCAGCAAAAAAAGAAACGTCCTCTGACTTTCAACTGTTTTTACTTTCAGTAAATTTAATGTGTAAATATTTGTATGAACACTAAAAGAGTCAACACCATAAGACATAAACTAAAAAT
>JAQQZT010000005.1:12198351-12209946 GCA_030068275.1 Clarias platycephalus | reverse complement strand
TTTCATTCTCGCTGATACTCTTTCATCACACAACACACCTGACACTTTTCTCCACCCATTCCAACCTGCCTGTACCCACCTCTTCACCTCCTTTGAACACTCTCCGTTGCTCTGGACTGCTTTAAAGCATTAAAATGACATAATGCAATTTACTATATGATTACTTACCAAAAGTAAATACAGTATACATGTTAGAGCTTTATTAGGCATTATTAGAGTTTATACAAAATGCTTAGATGAATTCATGAGCACCTTGGAAAGAATTTTAAGAACTTTAAGAAATTATAATGATTTATACTGTATTACGAGCTTTACAGATAGAAATATGTTTAGCTTTGTGCACTTTGGTTTGATTGGCATGTTTTGCACTGCATAAATCTATGTATGCAGCTTTGCTCTATGTCTGTATCCTGTGTGCAGTGTGTATATCTGCCAATTTGTTTAGCTGTGTATACAGATTTTCATGGCTTTGCCCATGGAGCAGATTATCTTCTGTGGGCAGGATGCCACAGCACACTGACCACAACCCCAAGAGCAGGTGGAAAGTTAGCCCAAGGACACTAGAGACTTATTTAGAAACAAAGAGTTATGGTGCAGGCCTGTGAGATTAGTGCTTTCGGTACACATCACTGTTAGCTACAGACTGGGAGAAGTGTAATTGTTGGAGCAGGTGCTTCCCTGTTAAAAATGCTGATAATTGTATTTTTTTTTTTTTTGTCATTTAGTTAGCTTTCATATTATTATCCATATTCTTAAAGAAAACAGGCGACTTTTAATATAAAAATATCTAAATAGTTTTTTTTTTTTTTTTTTTTTACATAACTGCAATTAAAAAATTATATTACTGGTTCATTTAAATTTTTATTCTGAACCCAGTCATTGCATTGCTTATGTTCCTATACAAAGGCTGTGTTTCAATAGAAATATTACAGCATGCACATTAATGAATTCATTAATTCATCAGCCGTAACTGCTTTATCTTTGTTCAGGTCACATCGACTCCAGAGCTTATTCACAGAACATTGGGCATTAGGAAGAAATACACATGGACGGAACACCAGTCCATTACAAATCAACACACACTTACACACACAATTATGTACACCTTGGGGACAATTTAGCATATTTAATCCACCTACTGGTATGTTTTTTTCGAGATGAGAAGGCATAAGAATATAATATACAGTGCTGTTTAAAGATCTTTGGCGTCTGTAGCAAGATGTTGTAAAACATAGATGCCTTCAAAAATCATGCAATAGCAATTCTATCTTTTCTACATGAAAACGCTTCTTTAAAGAGAAATAAACAGAATCTATCTAAAGAATTTTTTTTTTTGAAGATTATGGATAATCTGCACTGTACTGACTAAGTTTTTAGACTGATTGTAATCTTTGTGGTGGTATGGTGGTGGAGTGGGTAGCACTGTGGCCTGTTTCAGGTCTGTGGCATGGAGTTTGTATGCCCTTCTTGTGCTTGATGGGTTTCCTCCAGGCACTCCAGTTTCCTCCCGAAACCCAAAGAGATATGGCTAATTGGCAGATAAGGCTAATTGGCATTCCCAAAGTGCCTGTAGTGTGTGAGTCAGTGTGAGAGTGTGAAGGATTGACGCCCTGTCCAGTGTGTATCCTGCCCAATGCCCCGGGTCTCCCTACACAAGATAAGCGGATTAGAAGATGAGTATGAATGTACTCTTCGTCCCTGACTTAGTGAACTAGCATAAGGATGTGTTTATATAGAATTACTACAAAACTTGTGTTAGTTGCTCTGGTAAATGCTTGCTTCTAGTTTTCTTTACATAAACTTTTTTTTTTTTTATAACGGCGGCACAGGGGTGTAGTGGTTAGCACTGTCGCCTTGCACCTCCAGGGTCCGGGTTCGATTCCCGTCTCTCTGTGCATGGAGTTTGCATGTTCTCCCCGTGCTTGGTGGGTTTCCTCTGGGTACCCCGGTTTCCTCCCACAGTCCAAAGATATGCAGGTTAGCGTACAGTATGTGTGTGTGCCCTGCAATGGATTGGCACCCTGTCCAGGGTGTACCCTGCCTCATCCCCGTGACCCTAAATACAGGATAAAGCGGTATAAAAGGTGAGTGAGTGAGAGTGACACAGGTTATAATCTTTGTCCATGTGAAGGGCTATATAACAGAACTATATAATTGAAAATCAACAAAGATCAATTTTTAACCTAATGGGCTCTGCTCAATTTAAACTTTTACTTGCGGATGAGAATACAGGAGAGCGGAGATTAATGAAGTAATGAGCTACACTGATGAGTTTGTGCTCATGCCTAGAGCAACATTAACTGACTCGTTGGTTTCTTGCTTCTCGCAGTGTGTTCAGAAACTGGCTTTTTTTTTTTTCTCCGAGTCCGCAGAGAGGCTGCTGCTGACCGTGTGCCCTTTTCCCTCCCTCTCACTCTCCCCTGTGCTCTGGCCTCGGCGCTGTGCTACCTAAGGGATCTGTAAATGAAGTCTTGGTTCTGTTGCGCCAAGCCCAGCACTGCCCATTAACCACTGTGAAACTGTCCTCTGTCTAACCCCTAGAGCAATTCAACTGGCCAAACACTGGGTCAAAACATAGTGGCACTCATGTAGGAAGTAACTGCATGGTGACCTTCCAATTATTAGTATTCAGGTTAAGATAAAGTTATTTTCAGTAACTGAGGACAAAAAACAAAGTGTAAAACTGTTTTGACATTATCATTAGAAATGCACCATGATTATTATTCACGTACATAATGCAATGGTAAAATCGAAATTTTTGCAAGTTATATTCATAAAATATAGTATACTACAAACAATGGCTTTTTTCCTTCAACAGCATCAGTACTTTTTAAATTGTACCCTACCACAAGGTGGCGTATCTGTAAATCTTCTGCCTCTCCTTCTGTCAGTGTGTGAATATGCATTCATGTAAATGCTTATGTACTGTATATATGACACACAGGGACCTTCAGGGTTGAGGATTTGAATTTCGCCTCCAGTCTATGGCATGCTCTGTCTCTACATTGTGAGTTTACTCCGGTTTAATTCTGATTACACACAAGAGGCACATCATAAATCAAATTGCATGTCATATATTATAGAGTGTGTGTGCTTGTGCCCTGTATTGGATTGGTCCCTTGCCGTGTGCCGTGAGCTCCCAGGGATAGGCTTTAAGCCCCTTGACACTACACAGGATGGGGGTATGGAAAATGGATGAATGGATGAATGAATGAATGAATGAATGAATGAATGAATGAATGAATGCATGCATGAGAAAATTAATGTGCTAAAGGAATATGCTTGATGAGTGAATCTGATGAAAAGCTTAGGAGGAAGAGACCTGTGCAGAGATTAAAAATTCAGACTCTTTAGGAAAAAGAAAGATGTCCTTAAGCTGTTTAAATCAAACAAGATCAAGCATCGATTCAGATAAAACCCGACTCACCAGGCCACTGCTTGCCTTTAAGGCTTAAGATCTTTGTAGAAAGGGAGGTTTTGATTGTGTCATTTGATCTGTAGCCTGGTATTAATTGTTTAAAAGGGTCTCTCTGAGCTGGAAAAAAAAAAACTGCAGAAAATTTCCTTAGCTGTTTCACAGTGTAGTTGTAGGTCTCTCTCTAGCACAATATATCATCACTAGCTGGCTTTTTGTGAGTGGAGCCCATTCCCACTTGATTTAGAACTATTTATAATGATTTAGGGCCTACATTATCAAGCACCTCGGAGTTGTTGGTGAAGAATGCTAAATTCACATCTGTTCTGTAACCCGGAGATAGCAAATGAAACGGCTATAACAAAAATGTACAAACAAAAAATACAGATGGTCATCAGTTACATGCAGTATTGTTCCATCTATCTTTTAAAATATCTAACTATACACTAACCATTTTCAGAGCAGGAAGAAAAACCCCACATACCCTTAAAGCAGGGAATTCCTCTTCTTCTTCTTCTTCTTCTTCTTATTATTTAATCAAATGTTTATTTTCAGTTAATTAATTTCCGAAGACTGAAAAATCCTTTCTTTGGAAAAATAAAGTGCCTGGACATTTTAGTATCATTTAGTTCATATAAAAGACAAAAATGTGTACACCTCTACACTTCTAACCTCACATAACTCAAATACTACCACTTGATCATTTACACTTATAGGTTAGGTTAGTATGTTTAATATGTTTTCGTGTGCTTGGCTTTTAATTCAATATGTCCTGGGGAGAAGTGTGACTTAGTGGCCCTCTGACTGAGGACAGATTTAATGGAATAGCTGTGACCTGCAGAGCGGATCAAGCACCCTCCACTGGACATAAACCCCATTCCACTTTGCGCCTTGTTCTTCTTTCTCCTCCTGTTAATACAATCTCTTTTAAGCCTGACCAGGGAATGATTGTTCCATCCTTCAGCCAACCGGCTCCTGGATAGATTAGGGCATGTTTCCACACCATTAATGGTTTCTACAGCACCGATGTGAAAATGTTCTAAATTATTGTGGCTCTTAAAAATTTAAAACAACAAGTAATAACAAGTAACAAGTCTCAAAGTCATATCCCAAGACATCTCCTATGAAATTTTACAACTCCTGGCCCTTCCAAATGTATTTAATACTTCAGTAGATGTTAAAACAGCGTGCTGCTTTAATATGCATTAAAATATGCAAAACATGCTTACTTAATTTAATTAAGTTAAATTCCTTCCTTATGTTAAAAATATTTACCTCCAAATCCACAGCAGATGGGTTTGGGATAATTGCGTCCTGTCTAGCACTCAGAGTGTGACATACACTAAATGTGTGGCATACACTGTGACCGTATCCCACAAGCTTGACATTCATGCCACAAAATGTCCCATCTCTCAGTGGCTCCAGATGCCAGGAGTCAGTTTAACACTGATAATTAGAAACTGGAGACCACGACACGGGGTAGCTTGTGACAAGTAGTGTAGACTCAAGCATACAACAGGGAATATGATGATAAAAATAGACAATCTGACACATACAAAGAGCACCCAGGATGGCTATGTTTGGCTGGAGGTGCTGACGGCCAGCACTTGCTCTTCTCTGTCCAGGGATCACTTGCCTCAGCACATGGCTTTGATTAACAGCAGATGAGCTCAGATTTCTCCCCTGCATTATGACTATTCTAGGCCAAGATGATAATATACAATTCTCTGGTGCATATTAAATGACCTACAGCACTGTGTGAGTAGAGATATTAAGATTAACACCACCTTTTCGTCCTGTTTTCTCATTTAAAATGAAAAATCTGTAGAGCGGCAAAGCTACATTCCCTTGTATGCAGCCCTAAATCTTCAAACAATTAGCAAACCTAAACCAGATGATATAGTCTAGATGAATGCATAAATGAATTGAAGTTATCTGTAAATGGTCTAGCTGCATGTTTTGATAAAAACAGAGTAAATATCTCATCTTGTATAAATCTCTTAGTAACTTGTAACTCATAAATGTCTCAGCAGTGTCAAGTCATGTAAGTCAAATTCAAGATATACTGTAGGATATTTTGACAGCTTTACACTGGTTTGATTGTGACGGCTAGAAAATTCTATAAAAATAATAGCTACAGTACCAGTATCCA
This sequence comes from Clarias platycephalus, assembly GCA_030068275.1. Lineage (NCBI taxonomy): Eukaryota > Metazoa > Chordata > Actinopteri > Siluriformes > Clariidae > Clarias > Clarias platycephalus. The sequence continues at coordinate 12,204,379 of JAQQZT010000005.1, read as the reverse complement.
TGCGTTACAGTTACAATGTATTACACCCATTTATTATTGAGTAGGGCCCTCTTGTGCCATGAGCTCATGAGAAGAACCGCTTAATTCTGTTTCCTATGTACTGTAACGCACTGCATATCATCTATGGGAGTCATGTGACAAAAGAACGAACAATTTGGACCAGAAGATATGATGGTGAGCTGCTCATTCTGTTTACCATAATATGTCCTTAGCTGCATTGTAATATTTTAATTACTGGAACTATAGCCAAAATCTGTTGGGGGTCTGTTTATTGAAAATGGAAACATTTTATTTTATTTCTAATCAAAAGAATTAAATGAACTAAATGACTCAAAAAAAAAAAAGATTTGTTCATTTTGATGAGGGAGATTCAAAGAACCGAGTCACTAAAATGATCCAAACTTCCCATCACTAGTTCCTACAGTAGGATGCAGTGGTCAGGATGTACCAGAAGTGCGGCCAAGGCTTATTGATGCACATGGGGAGTGAAGCCTTCTGAGGTATTCTGATTCAATCCAAGCTGCTGTAGCTCTAACTGCTGAAAAGGTTAATGCTGGTTTCCTTAGAAAGGTGTCAGAACACACGGCATTACTAATTGTACAGTTATCCCATTGTTCCTTCCTATTATATGTAAATTACTGAGACAGTGTTTGGATTTACTTCAATTTTCTCCTAAAAGAATTACATTTACAAACTGTTTCACTGTGGTGAACACCTTGACATAGCTACAGTATGACAAAGCTGCAGGCTGCATGAATCTGGGATAGAGAGGCATCAGCCCCAGCCTACTGTACTGTATGTCATACTGTTCTGTGTCAGCCTAATCACCAGTGGTGGTGCTGTTGTTTTTCATTTTACAAACAAACAAAAAAAATCTTCACACAATTTGTTTACAGCAAATACTATACTAAAATCTTTACCAAAAAATTGTACGCATGTATATATTTTTTCCTTGAAAGAGAATAGATTCTAGTTCTGCTAGCTAATTTTATCCAGCCAGTCTTCTTTTTTTCCCCACATCAGTTATTCAATACACACTGACATATCTTTTAGACATGTCTCCAATTCTCCAATTAACATATCTGTTGACATTTCCAGCAGAAGAGATGTCATTTCAAACCGCAGACAGTCAGGCTGCTTTCCGAAGTTAGATTTTGAATAAGAGGAGAAAAAAAGAAATACAGCACAGCATAATGATGGTCTATCAAAAAGTGAATAAGTCATTATGGATAAGAAAATGGTTCTCGTGTGATCTGAGATATTGTTTTTATTCGCAGCTTGAAAAGCTGAGAGCATGTTACTGACAGTAATGACTTTTATCAACTCTTTTTAATACTGTCCTAATAATCACATCCCGATCACTTGACTGCTTGTTTCGCATCAAACATATTCTTTCTTCGAACACCATTTATAAAGATGAATAACCGATTTTTATTTCTCCGTGACTGTTTGGCTGTTTTATTTTAATTTAACTATCGGATAGTTGAGACACAGACTGTGTGTGATCTAAACATACTGCAAAACACGACCAAACCCATAGTGTGTTTCAGCATGCTTCTTAATTTGTACTGTGTGCACGGCATAATGTGCTGTAAATATCTTCTGTTGCTGTACTTGAGAAGCCAGGGATTAAACCAAATAAGCACTTTCCTGATGAATCTGATGAATAGGTGAACTCCATGTGGGCATTTCACTGATTGCTCTCTGAACACACTTTGCTTTTCATCAGTGAAACCGGTCCTCTGATAAAGAGATTGCGTTTACACCTTTAAATAGTCACTTCCTGAACGCTAGTATTCAGCTCAAATCTGTGCCAAATTATGTAGTTAATTTCCAGTCAACAACCTAGCCTCTTCTGCAAATGTCATTATTATTATTATTGTTTTTCAATGTTTTGCTGGTGTACTGCGAGAAAAAAAATATGTACATGTGACATGATTTTTTTTTGTTCCATAGGTGATAATGTAGAGCTTCCTCTTTAGCCTTTTCCTTTTGTCGACTAGACATGTGTGATTTATCTGTTTTTTTGCCAAGTGACACATGTTGACACAGAACCGCAGTCATCAAATCATGAGCTGCAGTCAATAGAGGGAAACTAACAACATGGTGTGGGGATTTTATAGATCGACAGACATGCCTGTGCAATTTACAGAGCGAAATGTGACAGTGTGAAATCAATCCTGTCTTTTAAGTATTTTATGTCTTTCTACCTGACCTGTTCATTTCATCTATTTGACTTCAGACAACAGACGGTCCTGCAATATCATCTCTTACACAAAGTGTTTCAAGACAAAAAACATGCATGGTAGCCAAGTCGGGACAGGTTTATAGGTTTATATAAATTTATTCTTTGTGGTTTCTCCACAAGTCTTTTACAGAGTTTTCTAAATTCTGTTTATTCACCCTTTTTTTTTTCCTTCCAGAGGGCAGCACACAAACTCTCAGTTTACCACAGTAAACAGTTTTCTTTTCTGTCTTGTCAGCCTTTCACTGCTGACACATATGCACGAAAGAACTGCATAAAAGCAAAGTGAATTATCATTCTGAATTCCAACTCATAACAGAAATGATGGCTGGCGGAGGTTCGGCAGAAATTGTAAATGCGCTTCCCTTCAAATCTGACCCTTCCACTGCAAAGGACACAGATTACAAGTGCTCTATTTCCTCATGCTTGTGCTGCCAGCATTGTTGTCGCGTTTTTCTCTCTTTTTTCTATTTTTTGCCCGAGATAACAAAAAGAAGGTGAAGGTTTTTTTTTTTCACCGTTAGATTTCACCATTAGATCCTGTTGCTCCTCTAATTAACCTCAACAAATTAGTGTTTTGTTGAATGTTGCTGTATTGCTGTTGTTTACATTCATTCATTAAGTGGAGGGTTTTTATCCAAATGGACTGAGTGAGGCAAATATAATTAAATTCTTAAGAGTTTATGGCGAAGAGTCTTGCCCGGGGGCCCAAGAGGAGCTATCTAACAAACGTTAGCGTTATAGGAAAAATCCACCCCGAACAACTTACAAATTAATCTTTATAATTAGCATGTGATCTTCAGTGTAATAAAGTTGCAATGGGCTGACTTTTTCGTTTTAGCTTAAACCTCTTTCATTCACATACCGTCCTGTTTTCTCTTTGGTGAACAGTTTTCTTTATTACCCACAATGCAGTCTGACTACTTGACATGATATTGACACCAGTGGGAATTACGCCTCACTTCATCTTTATCAAAGAGCTTTAGTCCTTTAGTCTGTCCTGCTTTCTCTCCTCCTCATCCGTATATTCTGCTCAACCAGACCAGGTTCCAAGGCTTTAACCTTCATATTAACACCATCATGTTTGCCATCTGCTGTATCTCACTGCAGCTATTTTGTATTGATTCCAGCATTTTCTGTCTTCACCATTTCTGTTTTTATGTTGGGCTAGTGTTAGTACCCGTCGTTGATCGGAAAGAGAGTTTGTAGAAATAGTAGTTAAAAATAAGCTGATCAGCTTTAATGTAATCAGTGATATTATTTTAGGTTGAAGCCCATGTTCATGTCTGCCTGTCTTCAGAGGTGGGTAGTAACGAGTTACATTTACTCCTGTACATTTACTTGAGTAACTTTTGTTTACTCAAAAAATGTATTTCTATGAGTAGTTTTACTGCACCATAATTTTTACTTTTACTTGAGTAGATTTGTGAAGAAGAAACACTACTCTTACTCCGCTACATTTGGCTACACTCGACTCGTTACTTTTCTACCATTTATTCTACACATGCAGCCGGTAGATCTACCGTATTGACTGTTTCACCAATCAGATGCAGCAACAATAATCACATGACTCCGTTTGACCAATCAGCCACAAGAACAATAACCACATGTAGTCAGGCGGCATTGTGGGAAAAAAATCTTCAGCATTAATTTTTTAAAATATATAATTTCTAAAAATAATTAATCTGACATTTACTCAGTACTTGAGTAGACTTTTCACCGAATAAATTTTTAATCTTACTTGTAAATTTTTTGGCATACACACATACACAAACTGTAGTGGCATTATTTTATATCCCTACCCTTGTAACATTTCAGACACATGTATGTACTTATATTTGTGAAATTGTATTCTCTATATTTCATATTATTTTATGTATAAATACCAGAACCACAGGGGCCCAGATAAATCACAGCTAAATCACAGCTTCAGGGTCTGGGATTTCACTTCAGTTACTGCTAATCAGGAGTTTTGCATGTTCTCCCTGTGTTCATGCGGGTATCAGTTGGGGGCTTTGTTTGTCTTCCATCTCTCACTTTTGAATTATGAAGCAAGGAGGTGGTCTCAGCAAACACCCTTTTTCTGCCAGACCCCCCCAAAATTGTCATGTTGTTTATTCTACCAAGACATAGATAAAAATGTCCTAAACACTGGGAAATAATGTGAAAGTACAAATCCAGAAACTAAATGCAACTTTCTGGGAGTTTTAATATAACCTCATGATTTTCAAGTCTTCATGTTGTCAAACAAATGACATGGGTCCTACACCTACATGTGTAGCCCTCTGAGAATTTCGGTATAATTTGAAAACTGTCAGTAACTCATCCATGGAGGGTTGCAGTCATACTTTTTATTATTATTATTATTTTTTTTTTTACATTAGATCAGCTGAGCTTAGGTACACTGCCAATTTTAGAAAAAGGTAACAGACTGAAATAGCATGACCAGTGTTTTTGTCCCTGTCCCTTTCAAAATCATTACTCCCACTGTTCATTATCTTGTAAGTGATACTGATTTTAACATGCACAGATTATCACACTTAAAGTATATTAAGTTCACTCAACAGCGATATCATCATAGCACATTGCTGGATCGCTACTGCTGCCTATAGTCAACTACGGAAGGCTACAAAACGACCAAGGATAGACTTATGGAGTATTCAGTAGACATATGGCAGACCTGTTGGTCTTTCGGCTGCTCCCAGCAAGGGGTCGCCAGAGCAGAATATCCAGTCCGCACAACTACTTGGCACAGGTTTTACGCCGGATGCCCTTCCTGATGCAACCCTCCCATTAATCCGGGCTTGGGACCGGCACTGCGTCCAGTGGCTGGGGGGTTTGGGCACTGGCTGGGAATCGAACCCGGGCCTTCCGCATGGATCATAAAATATGGGTCATAAAATAGATAACTAGAAGAATCCGGTGAAAGCCAACAGAGAACAATGGAATAATACAACAAATATAAGATAAGCAAGAGTGAACAATCCAGAAGCTTAAATAAGGCACAATCAATAAAAAAAATTCTGAATACTGCGGAAAATGTGTGAACATAAGACCTAAACTCAAAACAAGTCCACAAAAAAAGCATCTAGAGGCACACAGCACCTCAGGGAACTGCCGTGAATTATCTTACTGCAAGACTATGCCCTCATCTCATCACTGTTCGCAAATGCAAAGAGATCCATAGCAAATATCAAGGAAGTGGAAACTAGGATTTACTCGGGAGTGTTTTATCATATCCTCGATGAGTGGAGGTGGATGAGGCAGCAATGTAGTAAGACTTTTGTAGCAGCTCAGCCTTTCAAAGCTCTGCAGGATTTGAGCTGGGGCATCACTTCAGCCTGGTTTGATTAGCGACTTGCTGTCTCTTATTGGCCTTCTGACTGTGAGCTTGGCAGCTCCAGCCTCAGTGGGTTTTATTTTAAATGGTCCTACAAACACATTCTGTCTTCATGGTGTGCTGCCCCATCATGCTTGCAAACATTATGCACTCCATTCCTCACTTCCTGCTCCAGTGACCTTCTCTTTAGCTCATGCCACAGGGACACACTGAACACACTATAATCACTCTGTACATTCGGAATACACTAGATCATAGTCACTCTGTACACTTGCACACAACTCAACCTTGTAAACATGTTGCATACTCTGAATTGAATACTCAACTTTACCCTACACACACACACACACACACACACACATTATATATATATATATATATATATATATATATATATATATATATATATATAAACACAGAAACACACACAAACACACACACTC
>JAQQZT010000005.1:12171756-12188773 GCA_030068275.1 Clarias platycephalus | reverse complement strand
CTCCACATCATTGCATTCAGTTTTTATTCACAATTTGTTTAGTGTCCCAACTTTTTTGGAATCCGGTTTGTACATACAGTACATACGTACGTACGTACGTACGTACGTACATACATACATACATACATACAGTGCAGCAAAGTATGCAGATGCAAAAATACTTTTCAAATAAAAAGACAAAAGTTACAATTATACACTAAAATTTGTCACACACTCCAACGGTTTGTTGAATAGATTTAGCTTAGATTACCGCATGGAATGTGGTGTCCATTTCATGTGTGAAAATGATTCCTCTTGCTCCTAGAACCACTCCTTCACAGTCTGAGTCCGGGATCACAATCATTCATGATTTATTTTTTTTCTGACCATAGTTCTTCCGCAAAGTTAATGGTTCAACACTATCCTTCCAGGTTTTAATAATGATCCTTAACACAACTCTAGAAATTTAAATGTTTTCTTTGCTTGATGTTGCAAAATGGTCAGTAGTTTGACACCTCATGTAAGTCACTCTGGATAAGAGCATATGCCTAAATGCATGTAACTGATTAACTACAAATCTGCTTGATTTAACAACAATGGTTTTCAACCCAATATTCAAAAGCTTTGAGAATAACACTTGATCCAGCACATTTTACTAATAACGTTACAGTAATTAGCTTGTGTGTGTGTTTTTGTTACTTACTGTAAAACTGAGGTTTTCATTAAATTGTAAAGTGTGCAGTATGTTACATTTTATTTATTTATTTCCATGTTTTATTTTCTCTTTGAGGTAAGATCAATGTAATAAAATAATGGGATTTTTTTTATTCTGTGCAAGAAAACATGCCCATGGTTTCAAGGATAAGCAAAGTGAGTTCTCATTTCTTATGTTTACAACTCACTTTTACATTCCTATCTTCATCCATAAAATTTCGCCCCTCTAGGAGCAATGTCTCTGGTTAGGACACAGTTGAGTCTGATTATGGTTGGAAAATAACCTTTGGGAACATTTTAAAAGCAGTATTCATTTATTAACAGCCTCATATTTATGCATTTAATATTGGTATTAAATGGAATTTCATGTTTTTTAATGTACACTTCAAAGATTGAAAAAATTGTCCTGACTTACAATTGTAATGTTCTTTACTTGAGCTGATATTGCACAAGAAAAATAAACCTAAGTCTGATAGCAGAATCACACATTATAAAGACAACTCTCTATTTTAGCCAAACATGTGCACAACTCGTGCATAACATTGAAACAGTGCTCAAGTCTGTAGAAGCGACTATATAAGCATGGATTCCACAGTTCACCGAAAACTGAAATGTCAGATTTTATCACATTATTTGATCTGGATATGCTGGTTTTCTTCACACAGTCTACATTTGTACATTTATATATTGCTTTTACTTTAGCTCGAGTGGTCTCGTGTGGGTATTTTGAAGCATTTAGGATGACAACTCATCTGCTTTGCCGGTCTCTTGATTATGTATGGAGGACAATCAGTGCAATGCAATCAATTTCTTAGGTGAAGAAGGAGAAACTGAAAGAGGTGTGCTGATTTGGTTCGAGCACAATGCAGTGACTTTAACCGCTCAATTGACAACGGAAGGGTCAATATGACTGACATGGTCACTGAGCAAGAACATGTGGATTATTAAACACACACATAAACAAACCTGCACATAAAGTGAAGGTGTACTTTGCCACAGTTTATAGTGTATGCTGCAGCCTGTATATGTCAACAGAGATCAAGTGGTGCATGCTGTAAAAATGCATTGGTTGCATTTTTCTTTTAGACACTCACTTCTGTTTGGCTGCCCATTTATTATTTCTTCTTCTGAGTAGATTTGTAATGCTGTTGGAAATACAACGAGGATGTAAAAAGGGATTGCGATGGTAAATGTTATTAGCTGGTTTAATATGCCAGTGGAAATGTTTGGAGAGGTTCGATCTGAAAGCTGAGTATAAAAGTGTCTCAGTACAAGGCATTCATTTACATATCAAACATAAGCTACAGCATCCATTGTATACAACATAGATATATGTATCTAGTAGTGTATTCATTCATTCATCTCAATTCATCCATTCATTTTATGTGAAATATGGTACATACTGTATGTACAGAGAGAAAAAATAGTGTATCAATTAAAATGGCCCTGTGTTTGAATTTCTAGGCATTGTTCTAATTAATTTGCACCTAAACTCTAGGTTATTTATGAACCGTTTTTAAATATGCTCATTTTCTAAGATTGTGCAAATCCAAAATGGCTTTGGAAGCAAAGTAAATTAAATGAGTTTAAAATTGAGACATAGGTGTAGTAGTGGTCTAACCATGCAATTTTTTTTAAGTTTTTAACCTCAGGCATGTTCTGTACTTTTTCAAGTTTCTAATAGCTCTTCTAGGTGAGTGCAATATCTGAATATATTATGTTTAATTGCAGTATGCATTTTTCCCCCCACTTTCCTCTGTCTCACCCCGTTTTCCTTTAATTTTTCTTCCTCCTTCTCAACTGCCTCTTGCTTTGAAACCAGCCCATTAATTTAGCAGTGAGCTTGGTAACATCTGTGACAAGCCTATAGGCATCACTCGGACTTGATTTATGACTGTGAGGCTCAAATCATAAAGCAGCCAGCTGAACACAAGCATAGCACTTGCCATTGATTTCCCTCTGCCAATTTACAACACATTGGTAAATCATAGGCAGCCATGCACTGTAAACTGACTTTGTCTGCCACTTCCTCACTTGCCACAATGAATCACATTATAGTAACGGCAGCAGTGGTACAGGCCTGTTTGTTTTAACCCGAGGTGCCGGAGGATTTCCAGCCATGATTGATGTGCCATTCTGTATGGGGTGATAACAGTTGATTGTAGTGTCAAACAGAAAGGCGCAGAGTAATTCATAAAAACAGTAGCTCCAACTGGCCGTCTCAGTGCTCTGAGCATTAGAATTGAAATGGGAAAAAACTTATGTACCAGCTCCACTGGTTTTGATTAACTTTCCAGAAAATACAAGGAGCAAAAATGAACAAGGGGGAAAAAGAAGGCGATGTAAGGAATAGATTTGGTTTATGGTTACATGGCCTTAATAATGCCAGCAAAATCAAAATAAAAAGATTAGGTTCTGTGAGAGCTCATGAGTTTTGTTTTTGTTATTTAATAAACAATATTTCCCTTACACATCCACTTCGAATGTATATATACACATACTTTTCTACGTGTACTTAGAAAAGCAGATATTCATTATGGTTTAAAAAAAAGAGGTGTTTGGGCATTACAAACTACCAAAAGGTTGCAAAGCCATTATTGGCAATTTTTTACTGTTGGTTACCAGTGTTTGGAGTAACGCGTTACAAAATACTTAAAGTACTTAGAGCGTTAGATTACTTTTTTGATGTAACGAATAATCTAATGCATTAGGTTCGCCATTTAAGTACAGTGGAACCTTGGATTACGAGCATAATTCGTTCTGGAAGCAGGCTCATATTCCAAAACCTAATCAAATTTTCCCATAAGAAATAATGGAAACTCAAATTGTTCGTTCCACAGCCCCAAAAAATACATAAAAATAATTAACACAAAATATAAAGTAAAAATAAATCCAGACAGATAAGTGTTTCCGTTTGTGCACACAGGCATTATTATACCAGTAAGAGACGCACACTAAGACCCAGCAGGGGAGTCGATTACCCACAATTCCGCAGTGCAAGAGAGAGAAAAACCAATGGCTCAGTTGTGATCACGTGACACTCGGCATCAAAATCAGAAGCGCATGCATGATACATGATATTCGGTACTCGTAAACCAAAATTTGTTCGTTTTCCAAGTCAAAATTTATTAAAAATCTTTGCTCGTCTTGCGGAACACTCGTAAACCGCGTTACTTGTAATCCGAGCTTCCACTGTACTCAGTTATTTAGTTATATTTTCGTTATTCATACAATTTATGTAATCCGTGAGCCAGACAGCAGTGATTCCATTAGTGTGTGTGTGAAAATAACCCGCCCCCTCTGTTATATCCCTATCTCACCTGTGCGGTTTGACTCATGGTGAGAAGCGGTGTTAGGCACTGTGAGCCGCCGCGAGTGACCGTCCGACGTTCCACGAAGTTCTGCAAGGTCTGCGAGGACCAACGCGCAGAAAGATGGAAATGTAATCACAGCGCCAAAACTCGCGGTGAATCATGATGAACCGTACTTACAGTACGGCCACCGCGCGAAACCACGTAGGTGAGATAGGGGTATTAGTAGTTTTAACCAGTTTTAGCCATTCCTCTTACTTCAATTTCCTGGTGGTTCCTTTTGGTTGCTTTGCAGCATTTTGCAATCTCATACACATATGCAGAGAAACAAACCAAAGTGCTGAGTCTGAATCTCTCTCTTGACTCCTCACTCTGACAAAGACAAGCTGAATCAATGCCATTTTAAAATGATCTGACTAAAGTATATGTTCAAATAAGGTTCCAATTGGTGTAAGCTCTTTTAGAAGTGTGTAAATGGTCTGTGTGACAGTCGTCCCTGCTGACTTTAGGTTCGCCTGCAGCTCTTTTCAAATCAATGTTGGCTCCTTTCTTTATTTACTATTGGTACAGTATGAGAGAGTTGCAAAATCTTGTGCGGCACACATCTCCAGGGAAGATTGGATGTGGTTCAATGAACCTTTCACCTTCATATTATCTAACTAATTGTACTGACAGCAATCTTTATTTTCCTTTCTATGGCTCTGCAACTTTTTCCACTTGAGTGTTGTTTAATAATGTTGTCCTTGAGAACTTTAGCTTGCACAAAATCCTCATAACCATAGCATGTTATTTTACAGTGGCACAAGTGTACAATAGGCAGAGGTTGGCTTGGTTGTCTTTGACAGGTTAAACAGATAACTAATGTTATACAAAGTTAATTCTGACTGAACAGTCTGATCTGAAGCATTTCACAAGTGCTGATAATGGACAGTAACACCATTGGGACGTTTAAGTATATGTATCACGCCGCCTCCCAAGTGCTCTATAACTGTTAATTATACTAACTGTCAGTCATCAGCAAGGGAAAAAGTATGTCGGTTTGGTCCATTACAATGAGGAGAGAGCAACTGCCTGCCAAAAAACACATTCAAAACCTGCCACGGAAGTATTTTCAGCAAGAAAATACATCTGATTTATGTTTAAAAAAAAAAAAAAAAACTGACTTTAATTCAACATGGAACCCAGAAGTTAGGCTGATATAATAGTTGAGAGTAAGTAGGAATATAAAGAGAAGATTACTAGATTTACAGGACTGTCCACCACATCTATAGCTTATTCTGCTAAGAATTTTAAACTACTTTCACCCTTGTTAATTATACGTACTGTCAGTCACTATCTGTTGGTCGCCGGCTCCGCCAGTGGCGGTTAGTTAGTTCTGTCACTGGGGGAGGGAGTGTGTAGGCGGAGCCAAATAACTGGTAAAATAAAACAACAGATCTTAATCTGTCAATAATAAATACTATTTGTGGAACTGTTGTATAAAAGCAATTTAACACTTTAGGTTGTATTGTACTGCTGGATATAGTACTGTATATATAAATTCGTTAAGATTAAAGGACACCCAAAGCAAAAGCAAAGCAACAACCCTGTATTCTCTTTCTTCTTGAGTTAGCAGCAAATATAACTGGAAAATTAAATACCAGCTGCTAGAATATGTTTTTTTAAACTCAATAACTGATGATCATAAATTAATTATCATAATTAAGTGTGCAACCTAATTATCGCATTTCTAAATGTCTCACGGCTTAGCACCTTATGCATTTTTATACTGGAATTTTAATTTGGTGATACAGTGATTTACAGTGTTCGGTGTAACCAGTTACAAAGTAAGAGTACAAACACATAAGAGTACAGTACTTGGATGACTTTTTTGATGTAACGAGTAATCTAACGTGATAGGGCCGCCATTTAAGTACTCAGTTATTTAGTTATATTTTCAAAAATATAATCCGTTATTCAGACAATTTATGTAATCCGTGAGCCAGACAGCAGTCATTCCATTAGTGTGTGTGTTTGAAAATAGTCCTACAAGCCCCGCCCCCCTCTGTTATTCCCGCTGTTATACCTCTATCTCACCTATGCTGTTTGAATCACGGTGAGAAGTGGTGTTGACCGCCCGATGTTCCACGAAGTTCTGCAAAGTACGCGAGCTTCCGCAACTGATACACGGGAAGATGGAAACCTAATCACAGCACCAAAACTCGCGGTGAATCGTGATGAACCGTACTTACGGCCACCGTGCGAAACCGCGTAGGTGAGTTAGGGGTATTAGTAGTTTTAACAGATTATGGGCCAAACTTCGCTGAGTGATGATGGTAGAATAATTTAAAAAGTCTTGACTAAAAGGAGTTTTAATTTTCTGCAATGGAAAAGTACTCTAACTAGTATTGTAATGTAACTGATTACTTTTTAATGACAGTAATTTTGTAATTTAAAAAGTAACGCCCCCCAACACTGGTGATATATATCTAATATTAATAATTAATAATATCTAATAATCCATTTGTACAATCATTTATTGCATTTTTCCTTACACGCAGCAATCAACCTTAAAGTTAAAAGTACAGCTTGATCTAGACATTCCACTATAACCATCAACAAGAGACGCAAGATTGCAGTAAATGACTCTCTATAGACCAGTGGCACCTGCTTTACTATCAACCGCAAGAATCTAATGCCACTGCTGCAGAAATGAGGAGTATTTTGTATAGGCTTTAAATGGTGGCGCCAAATACAATCAAGAAGAACAATACAGCACAGCATTTCACACTGAAAAGAAACACCTGCACTGTTCACTCCTTTTGGAGGTAACACTTAGCTGAATAAAGGGGTACAGTAGATCTTACAAGTTCACAGCAGTAATATTCAGCGGAGCTTGTTACTGAATCCATGCTAAGGAATTTCTGTGAATAAAAGCTTTATTGTTTTGAGTTTTCTACTGCGCTGAACCGATGTACTTAACCATCAAGCTGCCGCTATGTGAAACCGAACACCATGCATACTCAAACTGCTGGCTTGACTGCTGGATCTTTTAAATGCACTCTATTTATTAAGTAAGGATAAAGCACATGATGCTGCATGCTGTTATAGGAAAATAATGAATTACAGGTTAGTGTGATGCCATGGTGAAGTTGATTAGTTTCTAATAAGAACACTTTATCTCAGCTAATACGACAGAAGTTTGCCAACACTCAATTTTTTTTTTTTTTTACATTTTATTCAAAATGATGCCCAGGAATTTTAAGAATATATATTTACAGTTCTGTGAGACACAAGTTAGTTCATGCTGTAACTTAAAATTACAACATAGTCATTCCCTTACCAGAATTTCTTAAAGTTAAGAAAATGATTTCAAGGTATAGAGACGGAGCAATTCAAAGTCCTGTGGATTATGCTGTACAACTGTGAAAAGCAGAAAAAGGATCTCAGAACGCACAACGCATCAAACATTGTAGTGGATCAATAACCACACCACAGTTAAATTCACACACATGATAAATTAACAGATTCTCCATTCTGGTGTTTGATGTAAATGTTAATCAAGGCTTTAAGACATGCTTGAAAGATTGTCAAATATACTGTATACTTGTTTTATAAATATGGATTTGGTTTAGTATATTAAATGTCTTGTCACTCTGCTCCAATTCCATAAGTAATATAACTCTAAAGGGGAAAAAAATGAGACTACAAGCCATGCAAAGGTTACTACAACCTGCGTCTGCAAAACCATCATTTTGATTTGGCATGCACCCTGTCTCATGCTGTGCTCCCCACCACACTACACACATTCTATATACCAGCTGACCTTTCATTTGATGCCAGACAACAAATTCAGCTCTGTTATGAAGTCATGGTCTTCACTACAGAGTGAAATGAAAGCTGCTTTCATCTTATAATGGTTCATTGACCCAGCACAGCCATCCGAGCCCACCATGTTAGTTTTGTCACAACAGAATCCATTAACTCCTCATCATCCATCTCAGTGGGTTGAACACATATAGGACCTTTAACATTTTAGATTAAAGGTCATCAAATCTGTAAACATAGGGATTGCGCTTACCCTTCTAACAGACTTTGTAGGTGTTATTCCAGAGGCTCAAAATGTATCTATCTTTCCAACTTTATATTATATCCTGGTGGTCCGTGCTAGTACAAGTTTTCGTGCTGGAATTTAAACACCTGAATGTCAACCAAGTGGTTGTGAAAACAATAATCTAACAGGATCTGACGAATAGATGTGCTGTGGTTGTAAATTTATTCTGATCAAATGGCAAGAGGAAAAATTAGCTATTGTACGCCAATTAACTTTCACCAACAAAGTGGAGTACACCTTTGTTTCTAATAAAGTGGACATTCATTTCAAAAAGTGTTTTAAACCCAGTAAATGGTGCTACTCCTGATAGAATTGTACCGGCTACACACACACTTGTATGTCACTTTCACTGTCAATAATTGGCTACATAAAAATATCCTTATTGCAGGTTTATCTGATGAAAATGCCAGTGGCTATAGGTACACGATAGTTCCCTTTACCTTATAAATTGTACATTGAGTTTATTTATTCACTCGTAACGTACTGTAAAACAGCATTTTACCCATAGACTGCATGACTAAATCAATCTCATCAGCAGCTATTGTCTGGGTGATTGCAAAGTGTTCTGGACAAGTACAAACTACAGGGTTTAACGGGGGAAAAAAATCAATTTTATTGAATTCTTTAATGTTTTAATATAAAAAAGTCATATACCGCAATGTTCATTTCTCTTTTCTTAGTATTCATGCAATTGCATTTCCTTTAAATTTAAACACTTTCAGACATATTTCTTGCCCTATAATTAAATTTGTGAGCAAATGGCTTTCCATATGCACAGCTCTTTTCTCAGTCTTCATTTTATAGTTGACTATTCTCTGAGTAAACCTGGAGGCTACATACGCTTCAAATTTCATCGATCTTTGCTATCACGGCACATCCTCGGCTAAATGCTTTCAGGGTACTAATTGAGGCACATCAGCTTGTTATGAAGAAATGTCAGTCCCATTGGCTGTAAAGTATCAGCTGTCCGATTCAGTCTTGTTGCTCCACTGCAATGGATCATGAAGGGATCGAGGATTTGGTAATAAGGTCGGCCGTAGCAATGACGTGAGCAGGACTAATGCACTAAAATAACTTTTCTTCTGTCTTCCTACCAAATGAGAACATATTCTGTACATTGTAATTCAGGATCTATGAACAGTTCTTCTTTTGGGGGGTGTTTTAAGACTTTTTTTTTTTTTTTATACGGTAGAAAACATGATGCACATGATATTATAAAAAATAACAGGGTGATGATACTACTGTAAGAACAGTGCATCCCAAAGTCTTAGCTAAAAACAATTGGCTTTATTTATTAGAGAATACATTGTCATACTGTGTGTCTTAAATATTCAGTTCCTCCACAAAATGAGATTCTGTTTGAGTTACTATAGAAACAATATGTTTAGAATGAGTGAATGATAATTATGACGACGATGATGGTGAGGATCATTATTATTGTTGGTGTGGTACTAAACATATGAATAATATTTCCAGAGAAACTACCGACAGAGCTGCTTTTATTGAAATTTAGCACATTGTTATACCTCAGCAGTGTTATATTAAGAATTCAACAGTGCTGAGTTATAAATAATTTTTGAGCATTCTTTATTTAAGTTATAGGGATGCAACCAGTAACAGTAATTTTCCATACTATAAATTTTTATATCTAATAGAACTATTGTGCCACCATAGTGTGTTATACAGTAGCATTATAACTTTCTCACATCCTGTCGAATATTTTACTGAATATATAGAGTTATTGGTTTAAAACAGAACTAGGAAATTCCAGATATACTGTAGGAACTTAGTTGAGTCTAGTTTATTTGAAAGCCCGTAACTTTTAGCTTTAAAAAAAAAAAAAAAAAAACTTGAAAACACACAAGGTCTACTTTATCATGAGGCCATAATAAACAAAAATGATTAATCTAATAAGAACAGGCAAGTATTGACTAATATGCTGAAGTTGAAGGCATTGATTATCTGTCCGTTTGCAGCAGTTTTAGGTCTTTCTTAGGCTTTGGATACACACTACTGGTTTAGTTGTCTGTTGTGCCGTGCTCTTATAATTAACTTTAAAGTGTCTGACTGGATTGCACTGGAAAGTGCTTAAAAAACATTCACTTGAAAAATTCTGTAACAAAATAAAAGTAAGAGTAACTCCAATAAATTAGAGATACAGTATGTTTAATCATTAGACTCACTTGCTGTATACTCGATATGAATATCCATCTGGTCTTAAATAAGTTCAGTATCCACAAGTTTGGATAAAACCCAAAAAAATGTATGGATATGCTATATTTTCGCACTGTATGATATTTTCAGGGTTGACAATGTGTTTGCAATCCTTGCATCATCTACAGCACAAACCTACTTCTATACTCAACAAAAGAAAAAAAAAGACTTGAAGTCACTGCTTTAATAAGGAGATACTGTTGGATATACTGTTCCACATAGACAAGAGTAAGATATATAAACAAAACAATTACACACAATTATCGCGATTCATTTGACTATTAATTATAAACAGTATATACAGTATGTTGCTAAATACAGACATCAGTTGTTTTTCTCTTTTGGAAAACAACAACAACAACAACAACACCACCACCCTGCCGGAGCACCTTTGTGTGGGTTTGATTGACACAAAACATTATAGAGTTTATATCTGTCAGGCTCCCTGTACTCACTCAAACACACTTCGCTCTCTCTCTCTCTCTCTCTCGCTCTCTCTCGACTACAACATGCAACTTGGAGAGAAATTAATGGCTCATTCCCATATTGTTCCGTAGGCTGTTTTTGAAGTATACAGAAGTCTCTAAGAGACAAATTACCGCCTGCCAGTTAAGAGGAAAGGCCCACCAACTGGCAGCAATTGCCTCTCTCACAGTTTCTCCATTTTCTCCTTTTCCTCTCTAAGGTGTGCATCCAAGCACATCATATCAGGCATTACTTCATGCTTCACAATGTCTGTTTTCACACCTAATACACTTCAGCATACACTTTTTAGCATATGCACCGAATTCTACCACAGAATCTCAACCACAACTACAGTGTTAAGGGCAGTACAGTCATTGCAGTACAGTGCCAATAACCTCTCAACAACCCAAGACCTTGGACATAAAACTCTGTCAACTACTGTCACATTTCAATTAACATTTCAATTAACAAGTTAAGGCAACTCGGTTTAGAATGTGCATGAATGTCCAAGATAAAAACAAGATTAATTAGGTGGCACTGATGAGACTTGAGAATGAATAATCAAAGTCATGGTAAAAGGGATTTAATATTCTGTGAAGTGTGGAAAATTTGTCACTGCATTTGATTTGAAGATGTAAGAAAAAAAGCTCATCAGAATATTACAGAAGGTCAAATGTACAGAGGGAGAAAAAGTTAGGAGGGAAAAAAGTTGATTTTAGAGAGATTCATTATCTGCATGTAGTTCACATGACCAAGGTTGCCAGATGTTTAACAGTGACTGGGCATTTATTTTCTCAGTAGTGACTAGATCATTATGATATGTATTATCTAATATATATATATATATAGGATGATAATAATAATAATAATAATAATAATAATAATAATGATAATGAATACAGTAAATAAATAAATAAATAAATAAATACAATGGGGTGGGGGCAGAAAATGCAGACTGAAAAAGAATAACCATTTTTGTTTTGCTGTGACATGCAGTATTAAAATAGGAGACAATTTGAAAATGAAAGAAAAAAAAAACAGTAATGTAATGACATTTGAGAGAGAAAATGACAAGCACTGAAATAAACATCTAATAAGAGCCTAATACATAGCCAATCGTTGTGTAAATAGCTGTAATTGTAATTATCACGACACATGAGCCAGCACATCATATTTAGAAAATAGAATCATGCTCTGATAGTTAATTGTGCACAAAAGTTAATGCCATGAAATAATGAATGACCTTCATGGAAACGCTTATACTGTATGCGTGCAATATGTACATTATTTTATAATGTTTTACCAAATCAATCCGTAAATTTTTATTATTTTGTGTAATTTATTAATTTCATTATATTTTGTTTGTTTATGTGCACTCCTTATCTGTAAAGAAAAGTCTCATTAACATATTTAATATTGGAATCACATACCATTTCTCATTTTATTTTATTTCATTTTGCTTTTAGTTTATTTCCAACCCAAAGGATAAAATTCACTGTGAAATACTGGGGTTGCAAACATTCTGTTAGCAGACATTCCATAATGCAAACACTTATTTTAGCATTCAATCATTTCAAAGTTACCAGTAATTTTTAGTGAGTCAACATTTGTAAAGCCCCTTGGCAATGCAGACAGTTTAACATGCAAAAAAAAAAAAAAACATCATATCATATCACTGTGGCCTCGCACCCCCAGGGTCAAGAGTTCGATTCCTGCCTTGGGTCTGTATGCATCGAGTTTGCGAGTGTGTGTGTCCTGCGATGGATTGGCACCCTGTCCAGGGTCTACCCTGCCACGACCCTCTACAGGATAAACGGTATAGAAGATGCATGAAATTAATTACCAAATTAATCCAAAACTGACTTTATTCTCACTATTATTGAAGGCAGGAGTAAACCTTACTGTACTCTGGAATACATTTATTTTTATGACTGTGTCATTGTGCTGCAGGGAACTGGACAGAGAGAGAATGAGATGATGAATGTAAAGCCATGCTCACTAAGAAAAGTGCTAGGTTCACTTAGAGCAAAGAGAGAAAGAGAGATGAATCTGTTTGCAAACCAGTATTCTTTGCTCAATCTCTGAAAAACAAACAAACAAACAAAAGGTTATTGTATATAATTACAGTGGTACCTTGGCATACAAATTTAAGGTGAAATTTCGTACTGCGAAACACATTTTCCTACACATGTGAAATAATGTAAATGCAGATAATCTGTTCCAGCTACCCAAAAATATTACCAATATTACCCTTTTCCAACACTATAATTATATTTTTGCATATAAAAACAATCAAAACATTTAACTACTAGACATTAAACCTCACTTAACCTTAATTTATGATTCCTCTTGGGACCGGTCGCTTCAAAAACGAAACTGAGAGTGGCTCCATTTTCCTCTTGATGCATGCAGCGCAGCCACATAAGGGCTTTTTATAAAGCTGCCGATCATTTTTTATAATCTCTTCCAATATGATGTATTGGCTTATCAGTTTTTCAGGATACACACTTACACAGTATACAGTCACAAACTATATATCCAATCAAAAAAATAATTAAATCATATACACATAAAAATATTTTGTATATAGTTGTAAATCGTCATATTTTGTGCCCTGCAGTATTTTTTTGTATAATACACATCCGTGCTTGGTACTATATACCGAGTGTTGTTTGTGTGTCTTTTGTTTTCTTGGGTTTGGTGATAAAAGTTCAGTGTTTGTGTAACCTCGGTTAATTCATTAACACAAGCATTACAAACATTCTTGGGACCCATGGTGCTATGTCTTAACTAAATCTTGCACAAAAAAAAACACAAAAAATATGTAAACTGGCTTCACTTGGCCGCATCCAGCCAAAGTTTTGGCTTGGGAATAGAAAATTAGGGTTCACTGTAGTTTATTTCACTATTAATATGCGGGAATCTCCCAGAACCTTTGGGGAAAGTGGGATGACTGTGTCAGACAGTTTTTTGAATGTAATACTGCTTATTGCTTGAGCCACATAGGTTCAAATTCAGGAAGACCGAGACACGGCTCTGTCTTATTCAAACTCTGATTTCGTCTGCGACTCCCAGACGATTGTCTGAGTAGCACTCGAGTCTATATTTACATCTGAGTTCTGAATACTGAGATTAAATCCTCTGTACTAAGTCCGCACAATGCATGCTTCAATCACCTCTCGAGACGTATATGGCTATGTAAATGTTCTGTTCATCATGTTTCAGCATTGTTCATTTTCAAGCCTTTCTATAAGCACTATCCAAACTGGTGGAATGTGATTTAAAATTTTATTCATATACAGTATGCTTGACTGGGGACAGACTCAGCAATCATTTTCTGTATTCCACCATAAAGAGACGTCAGTAATGCTGGTTGTTGGTAAATTAAATTTTGTAAAAGTGCAAAGTGGTTTTGAATCTTGAAAATGCACTCTAATATGCATTAGAGCAATCCATGGTGTCAATGATTACTTTGGCTAATTATCTAGATACTGAACATGTACAGTACATGCCTGAAAGACACAGTATTTAGTTGTAAAGTAAAAAAAAAAAAAAAGTACATTTCTCACAAGCTCAGAACCTACAGTATGTATATTCTGGTCATCCAGAAAAACAGGCTGAGAACAATAGATACTGTGGCAGAGATTCAGCATGTGTACTGCTCTAATACACTGCGACTGTTTGCCAGCATCTCATGAAGGGGACATTTTGTCCTGCGTGTAATTACAGACTGAAGGAGGTCTACTTTTGGCTCCTGTTTCAAACAGCACAGAAAACCCCAAACTCACATCCATACAGATCAATGCACTCTTGTCAAATGTGCCTGGCTCAACTGCCAGCTTCATTTGTAAAAAAAAAAAAAAAAGAAGAAGAAGGGGAAAAAAAAGCAAAGCCAAATAGAAGGACTGCCAGGTGCCTTTAGGGAGCTCTGTAAATAACTTGTTTTATGCCAGACATGACCAAGACACAGCACTTTAGCGCATAACAAGATGAGAAACCTAGCAAATAAAGTAAGGGCATGATGAAAAGGCAGTTAAGAGGAGCCATATTGCCTGTTCATGATTCGAAGCCGAACTTTTAGAACCGCATGCTGTGCTAAAGCGGAAATCCTAATGACTGAGTCATCCTGATAAGGCCAGCTGCTCAGTGTTTTTTATTAAAGGAACACCCAGAAAGCATGAATAATAAAGAATGCATGCAGAATATAAAGAAGTTGTTTGGGGCTCACAGAACAGCAAGGAAACAATGCATAGATAGATGGATGTTACAACTATAATTCGACACCTCATATGGAATGAGTTTTCATAATACATAGAAGTATTCAACTGTATCAAGATCAATAATTAAGATACGATTGGTCTTATCGACTATACTTATATCACTGTACTTTACTGTCCATGTAGTTATTTAAGGAGCAGTCTAACATAACCCTAAAGCCTGAAGTGCTTCATAAACTGTCTCTCTTTTTAAAATTGCTATCTGTAGCAAATGCATTTTTGTCATTTTAAATAAATGCGCTACATATTGTAATGTATTACTTGTAATTATGCTTGGAACAGGATTTTGCAGATTTGTCTGTAGGCAGTGCTGACTGGTCGGTATTTATTGTTAATGTCATCTTAAGCAAAATGGAAAAGTTCCTGTAATTCATCAGATTCTGGTATGAGCAGTATTTATTTTTTTTGTATATCCGTAATAAATATTGTTTAGGTTTCTCTGCCTGCCATGTGGAAGGCCCGGGTTCAATTCCCACCCAATGCCAAAACCCCGGCCACTGGATGAAACGCCGGTCCCAAGCCCGGATAAAACGGGAGAGTTACGCCAGGAATAAAACTTGTGCCAAGTTGTTCGCGGATCGCATGGTCTGCTGTGGAGCAGCTGAAAGACTATCAGGTAATGCTTTACATTAAAGTTCTTGACTGACATAATTTAAAGCATTACTGAAATTTAACACAGCAGTTACACTAACAATATAGGTCTGTGACTACAGAAGCTATATAAACCTGCCACACACTTCCTTAATAAATCTCACCATACAGTATGTGGTGTAGTACCTTTGAAGCCATAATAGTCTATAATTTAGTATGCAGGGTCAGATTTTCCCATTTTTGGCTACTGATTTGCTCTGCTTGCTGTACGGGAAGTGTTGCAACAGCTCATATACAGTCCACATCAACACTAAACTAGGAATTCACCATAATTTTGGATTCTTTGTCGGATTATGAAGCAGCATGGACCACCCACCAATCGCTATGATCCATCTTCAAACAACATAAAACTGTGTATTTAAAGTTTTTCGAGTATGGTCGTACAATTTTTTGACAGCTTCTATTTCTCTGAAACGATAGCAGTTTGGGATCAAATTCAGGGCTTTATGCACTTTAGTAATGTTAGCAAAGTAACTCACACTAGTATTTTTTTAGGTCAATTATGCTGAATAAGCAACACCTACATTAATAAATGTTCATAACAATTTCTAAAATAAGACCCAGAATGACCATGCAGAGTAGGCTAATTGGTATTCCAAAATGGTGGGAATGAGTGTCTGTGTTCATGCCCTGCGATGGATAGGCTGCAGGCCTCCCGTGACCCTCTACAGAACAAGAGGTATCTGAAATTAATGGATGACTAAATTTGTCAATTGATTCTTTAAGACATGCTGGGCTGGATTCTGCAAAGACCTACAGGAACATTTTTACAAAATTCTCACATACAGTAAGCAAGGATTTATACTTTCTCATCATGAAGCAAAAAGCTGAGTGAGCTCCAGAATTTCTTAATATCAGAGAATCCACTCAGTTCAGGGCATTGAGAGTATGTTATATACTGTAGGGGAGAGAGAGAGAGAGAGAGAGAGAGACATTATTGAGAAAAGTGTAACAAATGAAGGTTGCGGTCACTGTGTGACCTTTGTCCAGCAACCTGGACTAACTGCCAGTATTATGAACACACAACCCCACAAGAGCAACTAAGGGTCTCTCACACACTCTCAGTCTCTTGCCAGCATCATGTCGTGCCCAGCAGTGACAGGTGAAGAACCACTGTGCCATTTATAGAGTGCCAGTCACACACAAGCAATGTCCAGTGAATCATACAGAGGAACCTGCGTGACAAGCCTGCTACATCTCCTCACTGAATTTATTAGTAGAATCAATTTTGGCCAAGGCGGCGCGGTGGTGTAGTGGTTAGCACTGTCGCCTTGCACCTCCAGGGTCAGGGTTCGATTCCCCGGCCAGGCTCG